>RDPX01000022.1:197678-237001 GCA_003991215.1 Morbakka virulenta
TATCTATCTATCTATCTATCTATCCATCTATCTAGCTATCCATCTATCTATCTTTCTAATCTATCTATTTATCTATCCATCTATCTATCTATCTATGTATCGATCGATCGATCGATCTATATATGTATGTATGTATGCATGTATGTATGTATGTATGTATGTGTGTATGTATGTATGTATGAATGTATCCATCCATCTATCTATCTATCTATCTATCTATCTATCTATCTATCCATCTATCTATCTGTCTATCTATCTATCTATCTATCTATCTATCTGTCTGTCTTTTTAAAAACGTTGGGAGATACTCCTTCTTGCACCATGACATTCCCTTTGCCTACACATACATAATTATATTTAACTTGACTGAAATAGAAATACATACACAAAACGTGTAGATGGAATGACACCTTAGTTTTTCCGTAACTGTTACTGGCTTGGCAGATAACTGTTCCTGAGTCTAGTCTTGATACATTATTTACAATCAGGGTATTTCCATTTACTTTCTTTCCAGATAAATCCCACTCTATTCGAGGGCTTGGATTGCCAACAGCAGAACATGTGACGTTCAAGTGCGAATTTTCTTTGATGTATGTCATCGGTGGTACCCCTAGAAATGGTTCATCTAAGTCTGAAAGATAAATAAGGCTCATGACCAAAATGTTTCTCATAGGTGCATAGCAAATAAAGAGCAGTCCACTTTCATAATAAATGCAGTGGAACTGGTTTATTATTTACATCATTGGTATACAAAACAGTGTACGCTTTAGGAGAAGGCCCTTTTATTTATCTTTGAGAAAATAATTTCAGAATTTATAACAAAAGCCTGCCACAAATTTCGATTTGATACTAGGTCGTTTTTGCTTGCATATTATGAATGTAAAATGTACATAAAGAAAATACAAGTGAAAATGGTAACTGTTATCTATTGGCGATAGCTAGTAAGGAAATATCATTAATTTTGTTTTATTATCGAAGGCAAATCATCTCTGTTGTTTAAAAATATAGACTTAAAATCATATTCTAATAAAATATTATCTGTGAGTTTTGTTTATAAACACAGTCAATTGTACTGTTTCGAAAATTGTGGGACGCAGGATTTCACAATTCTTCGTTCCGGAATATTCATTTTGTTAATACTGCGGATCAAGTATAACGCGTGACCTATTTATTTACTAAGCAACATTTGGTTGACAACTATTTCTTAAGCCAGGAGTAAGAGAAAACAACTTCTGGTTTTTCAAAGAGGTACAGAAGTAACGCAGAAGTAAAGCAAAAGAAGCAGAAAATGAATAAAAACAAACTGACTATTTAAACTTTTACAAATAAATGTCTGGTGTTTAGATTAATGAAAATACTAAGTAATATTTTTGGTTGAAACGCCCCAAAAATGACAAACATAAGAATGGTACTACAAGGATGAAAACCGTTAGCAAACAAAGGAAGAAAAAGTGCTTCTCAGCTCTAGTGCTAAACTTGATTCTGTTTCAAAATACAATATTAGATGTCCAAAAAAGCATACTTACAATATACGTCAAGGAATAAAGTTAACTGTTTGCTTCCAACTACATTCTTTGTTGTGCAGATATATTTGCCAATGTGATTCCTGTGAGCTTCTGTTATGGTAAGAGTGGGTGTGAGATACTCGTAAACAGAGGATGACCAGGTAATGTTTGGAGAAGGATTTCCTGTACCAAAACATAAGACATGGACAGGATTGCTTTCGTTGACACTGAGTGGAGATGAAACTGTGCTTTGAGGATCATCGATATCTGTGATATCAAGAAAGGGTTGGACAAAAAAGAATCAAGAACAATGCTGGAACTTATGAAAAAGTAAACATGGTGAATTCTTTACTAAGTCGCCCATGCTGGATTTATTTCACTGCTTGGAATAAATGCAGGGAGATGTGTAGGGGCACCGCTAAGTCGCCAGAACTTTTATTTATTATTTAATAGACTGACGGACTAAAGCACAGACGCTGTGTTGTCTGACCAAATTGCAAGTAAAAGTACAGTGCAGTAAATCTTCTAACAGCCACTGTAAAATAATTGTTATGGGAAAAACTGTTCTGAAGACGATGCAAGAGAAACCTTACCTGATGAACGACGAAGTTGAATGCATGTAATTTTCTTTAAAGGTAATGGAGGGAAAAAAATTGCCCATCAACATGTAAAGGAGGTCACAAATAACAATTCCGAAAGCTTCAATGTATATTGAAAGCGAGGTAAAATCATTATGCCTGTTTACTAATTTGTAGCAGATTTGCTACAACTCCACTGAGGGGTTTTAAAGGAAATTTAAGCAAAGCTTATGGCTAATGCCTTATGCTTTAGTCCTTTACATATGACGAGAAGAATCAAATTTTTATTTGACACCTTTGATTCTCACAAGGAAAATTGCGATAAAATACCTGATATCATTGTGAACATTGGGTTTTCTTGTGGCTTGTAGTTTAAGATATAGATCAGTCAAAAATGTAGTAATAACCACAGCAAATGTTAAATCCTAAATACCTTTCCTATTTCACTTAGTTTTTTTATCTGGTCCTATACCTTTACAAGCAATAAAATTTATTCTCTTAGCAAATTATTTCTTTATTGATTGATTGATTTATTGAACGTTTTAACAGGATACACAAACTAGTAAATGAAATGCCCCAAAAATTAAATCACAATTTGAGAAATAAATAAGATAAGAAAATAAGTCTTTCCACATTAAATAATTAAAAAATGAAGGTAATAAATAGGTTTTTTGTGATATTCATCTTTATTATCTTTATCATTTTTATTACTTTATTATCTTTATTATCTTTATTATCTTTATTATCTTTATTATCTTTATTATCTTTATTATCTTTATTATCTTTATTATCTTTATTATCTTTATTATCTTTATTATCTTTATTATCTTTATTATCTTTATTATCTTTATTATCTTTATTATCTTTATTATCTTTATTATCTTTATTATCTTTATTATCTTTATTATCTTTATTATCTTTATTATCTTTATTATCTTTATTATCTTTATTATCTTTATTATCTTTATTATCTTTATTATCTTTATTATCTTTATTATCTTTATTATCTTTATTATCTTTATTATCTTTATTATCTTTATTATCTTTATTATCTTTATTATCTTTATTATCTTTATTATCTTTATTATCTTTATTATCTTTATTATCTTTATTATCTTTATTATCTTTATTATCTTTATTATCTTTATTATCTTTATTATCTTTATTATCTTTATTATCTTTATTATCTTTATTATCTTTATTATCTTTATTATCTTTATTATCTTTATTATCTTTATTATCTTTATTATCTTTATTATCTTTATTATCTTTATTATCTTTATTATCTTTATTATCTTTATTATCTTTATTATCTTTATTATCTTTATTATCTTTATTATCTTTATTATCTTTATTATCTTTATTATCTTTATTATCTTTATTATCTTTATTATCTTTATTATCTTTATTATCTTTATTATCTTTATTATCTTTATTATCTTTATTATCTTTATTATCTTTATTATCTTTATTATCTTTATTATCTTTATTATCTTTATTATCTTTATTATCTTTATTATCTTTATTATCTTTATTATCTTTATTATCTTTATTATCTTTATTATCTTTATTATCTTTATTATCTTTATTATCTTTATTATCTTTATTATCTTTATTATCTTTATTATCTTTATTATCTTTATTATCTTTATTATCTTTATTATCTTTATTATCTTTATTATCTTTATTATCTTTATTATCTTTATTATCTTTATTATCTTTATTATCTTTATTATCTTTATTATCTTTATTATCTTTATTATCTTTATTATCTTTATTATCTTTATTATCTTTATTATCTTTATTATCTTTATTATCTTTATTATCTTTATTATCTTTATTATCTTTATTATCTTTATTATCTTTATTATCTTTATTATCTTTATTATCTTTATTATCTTTATTATCTTTATTATCTTTATTATCTTTATTATCTTTATTATCTTTATTATCTTTATTATCTTTATTATCTTTATTATCTTTATTATCTTTATTATCTTTATTATCTTTATTATCTTTATTATCTTTATTATCTTTATTATCTTTATTATCTTTATTATCTTTATTATCTTTATTATCTTTATTATCTTTATTATCTTTATTATCTTTATTATCTTTATTATCTTTATTATCTTTATTATCTTTATTATCTTTATTATCTTTATTATCTTTATTATCTTTATTATCTTTATTATCTTTATTATCTTTATTATCTTTATTATCTTTATTATCTTTATTATCTTTATTATCTTTATTATCTTTATTATCTTTATTATCTTTATTATCTTTATTATCTTTATTATCTTTATTATCTTTATTATCTTTATTATCTTTATTATCTTTATTATCTTTATTATCTTTATTATCTTTATTATCTTTATTATCTTTATTATCTTTATTATCTTTATTATCTTTATTATCTTTATTATCTTTATTATCTTTATTATCTTTATTATCTTTATTATCTTTATTATCTTTATTATCTTTATTATCTTTATTATCTTTATTATCTTTATTATCTTTATTATCTTTATTATCTTTATTATCTTTATTATCTTTATTATCTTTATTATCTTTATTATCTTTATTATCTTTATTATCTTTATTATCTTTATTATCTTTATTATCTTTATTATCTTTATTATCTTTATTATCTTTATTATCTTTATTATCTTTATTATCTTTATTATCTTTATTATCTTTATTATCTTTATTATCTTTATTATCTTTATTATCTTTATTATCTTTATTATCTTTATTATCTTTATTATCTTTATTATCTTTATTATCTTTATTATCTTTATTATCTTTATTATCTTTATTATCTTTATTATCTTTATTATCTTTATTATCTTTATTATCTTTATTATCTTTATTATCTTTATTATCTTTATTATCTTTATTATCTTTATTATCTTTATTATCTTTATTATCTTTATTATNCCCCCCCCTCACACACACACACACACACACACTTAGCAGAGCTTGCTTTTCTAGTTATGTTTTGGCACCTTTCCAGCAATCTTCTAGACTTGCATTTAGCCGTCGTCAGTTTAAAGTGATAACTTACAAATTACTGTTAAAAATTGTACAGCAAAAGATATTTTCTTCATACATTTCGACTTAGGAATAATCTATCACAATTTTACTTTCTTCTTTACTGGAATTTCCATTTCCTTAAATCTAGTGGTTATCATTATATAAATATATATATCCTCAATCTGCAGACAGTACTGTTTCGCCCTTTGTGGGCTCATCAGTGCAGCACAGAGCTTCTGAGACATAACGCTCTGGCCATGTTGCCGGAGCAAACACAGCTTAAAGAGTTATTGTGGGATCTTGTCAGAGTGCTATCTTCTGTTGTTTCTCTCGAGTAACTCCTTACGAAGTAGTGGACTTGCAAGCAATGAAAACTTGGAAGAAAAGTAACAATCTATGCATAAAAACTTGGACCTTCTACGGAACAATAATTTCTCTTCCAATGCAAGACTAACTGATAACAAACAAAGAACCAAGGCAAGCCAAAGAAAAACGTTCGGTATTTCTTGAATTTTTAACTTTAACTTTTTTGCTTTCTGTCAGTGCTGCATAAAAATTAATTAATCAAATACTCTTGCTATAAAATATTTGTTTACTCAATCTTTATTCAGTTATGTTCTTGAAAAGTTGTTATGCTCATTGTCATGGCATTACCTATCTATCGTAATACCACATTCAAATGCAATATCATTGAAAGCTACAGTCTCACACAAATCCTTGTAACGAACAAAAGCTTCAGTCGTAGCATCGAGCCAATGCACTCAAATTTCTCTCAAATTCCTAACCTGAAAACAAGCCTTTTATTTAGGCACAAAACCTTCTCAACATCGAAGACTATTTTAAAAGAAAACCAACTCCATCCAGATATATAATGCATTTCAAGTTATTAATTACGTCTTTAATTGTTATTTTTTATGGTTTCCCAAGATCGTATTTTTACGAACTCAAAAGAGAACTTTCGGGAAGAAGTTTTAGATATATCGCTTTCTAGTCATCAATCGATATATTGTATCAAAGCATTTTCCATCCAAAGACTGAAAAAGATATAATTATAAAAAACCTTAATATTCTAGAAATATTGAAATTAGCATAAGATGGTAAGCTTAAGATAATTATCTTATGCTATCTCAAGATAATTAGCTTAAAATTCTTCGCAATAGACGATTTCTTAATTATTACATATCAGTTCATCAAAGAGAGACATTTGAATGTTTTGGACAGAGTAATTTTAACTAGTATCAGTTGGAAAAGAAGAGTCAAACAAGTTTTTTAGATTTCAAAACCCAGCTGTTTTTGAACTTGAAGCTATCTGATGATGGAAAAGAACTGTACTGAATTACTAAATAAAAGACCATCAATCTTCTTCTTTGATTTTTCGGCTTTTCCCTTTAGGGGTCGCCACAGCGAATTTGTCTCCTCCATTTCGCTCTGTCTGCTGCCACATGTTGCTGCACTCCTACAGCTCTGATGTCCTCTTCAATCACATCCATATATCTTATCTTCGGTCTGCCTCTTCGTAAAATAAAAGACCATCAATACGGATAAGAAAATTAATGGTAGAGCCACATCAAACAAAATATACCTAAATATAAAGAGACTTCATTCTATAATTATACCATCAAAAAGTGTTTTAACTGCAACAGATGACTCTTCTTCTATTTATATAGAAAAGTCTGTGTCTTGTTATACATGTTTTTAACGAATACGAGCTGGAGGGGTAGCCAATAGAATCAGAAAGATATTGCTCTGCTGTGTTACTTTACTCAAAACAAAACAATGTTATTCATTTACACCTTTAGTTTAACAAATATTTTCAGAGGAATTAAAAACAATATGTTTAGCTTTCTGTCCGGAAGAAAGCAATCAATTTGATCAAGTAGAAAAGGCAGTAAAAAAGTTTGAACTCAAATGGTTTAAATGAATTGGGAGAGCCACATCTGTTTTTCTTTCAGGAGCATTGGGAATATTCCATATTCAAAATTTATCGTCTCCTTTTTGTTGAGAAAAAGAATTTATGTATGCTCTCAATTGTTTTAGACAGCCAGCCATAAAAAGTGAGGGAATTTTTAAATCTTCTCATTGTTTTCTATTAAAACCTCACTTAAATTGTGTTTTCTTGTGCTTTCACCCTGGTCCTGTTGAGTGCCAGCGAAAAAGCTTTCGGTAAAAATAAACGTTGTACTAATGGCCATTTTCAAGTTTTGTAACAAACCATTTTTTTATTTGTCTAAATAGCAGCATCTTAGAACTATTGCGGAAAAGTATGATAGAGCAACACAATACATTTATCATGTCCGACTTTCAAGAAGCTGTTGACACCCCAAAACCACGATATTATAAAAAAATCATAGATTTAGCAAAATTAACTCCACTTTGACTATTTATTTAAGCCAAAAAGCCAAAACAACTTAACAACTAAAGCCCAATTGTTGAAATAAACAACGGATATATATATATATGTATATATATATATATAAATATTTATAACTACATATAAAAATATACCAATGGTTGTAGTGTTCTTTCAAGAATCCATTCGTAGGTATATATTTTTTCTACAGGAATCGTATTCTATTAAGTATAACTAAACGGTGCAGAAACAAATTTGTGTACCCTAAGATATGGTAACATTTACAATAAGCAACATTCTAAAATCAGTAGTTTTTTGTCTTAGATGATAAGTTGTCTAAAGGAAGAGTCCATTGCAATCAAAGTTCTTAGATAGAGAGAAAACCATATATTTTTAACAGGGCACACAGATCAATTTTAAAAGTGGAGGGGTCACTTAATATAGTGACTAAGGAGGCCAATTGCTTATTATATTCATTATCATATTATATTGATCTAAAGCAGCTCACTTGATGTAAACTGTTTCATAAACATGGAAATTATATATTGATACTAAACCTGCTCATAAAATAATACGAATCTTTGACAAAAATTTCCATTGGTCTGAAAAAAGTTGGGGCCATGGCTCCTCCGCCGCCCCCCGAAAATGTCGGGCCTGTTTAAGGCAACAAGTTTTCTTTTTTCGCTTTTTATTCATTAATTTTGCATCTTGAGAAGCCTAAGTAAAGCGTTGGTTGAGAATACCTCTTGATTTCAAACAACTTTGGACCAAATTTCACCAATATAGCTGATTCTTCAAAATGCTTCTTCATTACGAATTCTTGCCTTTTAAACGGTGCGGAAAATGAAAGGCAAGCAACATCAAGTCATATTTAGGTAAGTAAGGTATTGTGTTCTCAGTTTTCCTTTATACTCGACATTTTTAGCATTGTGGTACAAAAGCTTAGTAAGAAAGAAAAACTCATAAGTTTCATAGAGTTTACAAGTTTAGCAAATTTGTTATTCATTGGTGAACATACATTTCACAGGGTTTCATACTGTCAGCTTCTTACGAAATGTTTTAGTTAACGAGCTATGTGCCAGATAAAAAATATCATAACAAACTATGCGATTGCTTCTTTCCTTTATCTCAAACATTGATTTTTCTATGCATAACATCGAACATCGTACATCGTACAACGTCTTGTCTTTATTATGCATGTATGGAAAGAATATTATTCTTTGAAAACAGACTTTGAAACATTAAAAGTATCTGATATCCATTCGCTTTATTTACCCTTCGCATAGTTTGTTACGTTAGCGTTGAATAATGAAAGCAACAAAGCCAAATAACGACTGGCAATCTTTCGAAAAATTTCGAAAGTTCCTCCAGAAAATAGGAACGCAGGAACTAAAAGAACGACTGACAAATTTATTTGACTCGCCAGCGCTGCTAACACTGTCAACATGGCGTTCACATTAATGTCGCTATTCGTGGCGTTAAAAGCGTAAAATGAAAGGCACTTCTGTTACTCTGTATGATCTGATGTCAAACACTCTTACTTCTTTTTTAAAAGCTTGAATTTTTTTAATAAATATTAAGTAAGCTTGTCCAAAGTTTGGTCTTGAAAACTTAGGCTTATGGCAAATTCTGCTTACTTATAATAATGTTAAATTATAAAATATATCTTTTAAATATCGTTTAAAGTTAGAATGAAGAAATAAAATACTAAGCTTGGGAATATTAAACATATTTGATTGGATTTTGCATTTTGGTAACTTTTGAATTATTAACAAGTAATTTCCAATGTTCTGCTTAGCAACAACAAAGTGTCAGATGAATGCTCATTACCCATACGTTTTCTGTCAAGTAATAAAAAGTCAGTTACAACATTGAATTAAATTGCCATAGGAACAGTCATGTGACTTCTAATTGTCAATAATGCTGTACTTCATTGTGAAGGACTTCAGAATATAAAAATCTGCACGCCACTTAGTACTTTTTCACAATAGAACCAAATGGAGCACAAAATATCTAGTGGAAAATTATCAACCCCAAGAACAAGTAGATTAAAATTGCTAAATATAGAGACAACAAAGGGTATGTCTGTGCTTTTAATGCATTTTTATGTTATGAAATGAATAGACTTAACCATACAATAATTGTCAATTGCCACAACAGACAGAAAATAGCAGTGAATCTAATTAAAAGGTAGTAAAATGGTGACACGTCAAAGTCTGTTTTGTAGCGCAGTGCTTTTGTAATTAATCATTGTGCAGGTTTCGATTAGTTATGAGGATAAATTTGACATTTCCTCATACCGAAGGGTATCACTCCTAAAACCAATACGGAAAGGGAAGCACCCGAGTAACTTACTTTTTCTGTCAGTCATTTTTTAAATACATACATGCAGAAGTAAACAGAAGATAAGGTTATCCCATGAATGTGTCAAAGACAATTATAGTTACCAGCTTATAAGAAAAATAATAGCAAATGTTATCCAAATGGACCCAAAATAAAATTGAGCACGTATGTTGGCCAATTTTTTTACTGCATTTTCAGAATACAAGTTAAAAAATTAAAAGGCATGACACATTAAAATCAATGTTCTTAGATATGCGACCTTTAGATGTTGAACAAAAGAAATGATTTAGTAAATTTGTTGCAGGTAACCATTATGAACGTCAAGCCTTAAATAGTAAACCTCTTTGAAAGATAATTTAAAGATACGGATAAGTACTTCTTGGGTGGCGTAAATTAAAAGAAGCATTTTTGTTACCCACTTTCATGTTCAAGCAGTATCTAACTAGAGTAGCACCTTCAATCTATTTTTATGCATTGGATGGAAATTTCATAATCCTCCGCCTACTTTGCTCGAAGTCTTTTTTCCCTGCTTTCTTCATCCTATCTAAATAAAAACATTATTTTCAATTTTTCAGTAGATAAATTTGGCATTACAAGCAAAAGAATTCATTACATTTTGTCGGGCTGAGTAGTGCCTGGCCTTCGCCTTCTCCTCCAAGTGATGTTTGTAGATATCAACAAAAGATAAAGACCATAGAAAAATTAAAATGATTTGACATCCTTTCCTTGGAACTTGTTTCTGCATACGAAAAAGCTGACATATTGTTATTCTTCTAGTTTTCTCTATACTAGCTGTTCTTCCTCTGTATCTTATTATCTTCTTCTTTTACTGAATATTTTCTTTTCTACAGTATATGTTCATCTAAGCTGATGATGATGGAGGTGTTTAAAATTATGCTAATTATGATAATGATTATAATGAAGATAAAGATGACAATTGTGATTATGCTGATTGTTAGGAGGAAGATACTGATGATAATGATAATGATAATGTGGAGGAGGAGGAGAATGATAATAATGAAAGGTAGCTGTTAAGAGTAATAGACAGAGACAGAAATAATTTAAAACGTACAAAAGTATTGTATAATGATTAGCCAAAATATATTGTTCAACGAGCATATTGAACCAATATATTGAAAGAATATTATTAACAATACAGTTGATGTGTGTGGGTTGTTTTACAATAGCCTACCTCTAGGCGGTAAATTGCATCAATGTAAACCGTGTCACTATAAGTTAAATAAAGAAACTTGACTCATTTTCACTGGGTTTGTTGGTTGAACAAAAGGCAGAAAACAAGCTATATAAGCTATATGTTTGCTATATGTTTGCGGATCTGAAGCTAGTTTTTGCTTTAATTTCGGTATCGAAAACAGAGCTCATGATAAAGAGCATGGTATCTGTGTTCCATCCATTACTGTTGTAGTTAACTGCTCAAAAACACGTGTGCACATGGATACGTTCATACATGCATACACTCACACATACAACCTTGCGCCCATGGGGATTCTGAAGGAGCCTCAGCCCCATAAGGACAAATCTGAATGATATTTCTAATGAGGGACTATGGACAAGAATGGCTTAATTTATTAGAAACTTGATATGTGAAGATGGCTTGGTTAAGAACATATTACCATCAGCTCAGTTGGTACAATAGGGGTTCGATAAGAGATATTATTTTTTTGGTCATAGTGAAACTCCAGCTTGATTTAATGAAAGAAGCATGATACAAAACTCATATAATTAATCAAAGGAACAAAAAGGTATAAAAGTGTTGCCTGCTGACAATTGGCTCTGTCTATGTGACAAAATATTGAATTTTTCGTTTTTTCAATATAAATGTAACATATATGAAATACAACTATCCAATCTATGCTTTATATATACATTGATTACGAAACGGCAATAAATAATTGTACAATGTGTACAGAATGCCTTGGATATTTTATTAGGAAATAATCACATGTGATAAATATATAATATATTTACAAAACAACTTGTGTACAACATACACACTATACACAAAATAGGTAGGGTATATGATATATAAAACTAACTTTCCTTGAATTAGTTCACACAACGTAATGATAGATAGCCAGATACAGGAACGTGAATGAAATTTTTCTATCCTTATGAAAAGGAAGTGAAAAATTAACGCCATTTGTTGAAAAAGTATAACCTGGAGAAAATATAAAACAAAAAAAATATTTTCTTGCTGCAAGTATAAATCTAAATGCTACCGTAAAAACTCCAATTATTAGGAGGTCAACATTAATTAGTGTCGTATGAAGATCTCTATGCATTAAGGATTTATATAAGGTCTATGGACTTATGATATTCGAACTAACACCATAAAAATACCCAGAGTTCATATCCAACATCTCTACCACTCGGTAAGAGAGGTGTCATGATGGATATAATTTACTTTCATTGCTCTGCTTTAATACAATACCATATGCCAAGTGACTAATAGTCAATTAGCAGAAACTATAACAGTGAAGAAGTAGGAGCAGTTAAATATCAACTGAACATCAGAACTAAGTGTTGATGTAAAACACTTTAGGCGTACAAGTAAATACTTGTACATCTAGCTCCTCCAGCATCCCACCTACAATCTAGTCGTGAAAATAAATGACTTTGTGTGCTTTGAAAAATTCATATCAAAACGAAATAATCTAATAATCTTGTAGCAATTAAATGGAGACAGCAATAACGACAGCAAAAATAAAACACGGGTAATCAAGGAAACACTCGTTCCTCGATATCTGCTACAGTCAAAAAATTAATAATTGGTTGAAAAAGTAATCACATGACATATTATAGCCAATTGAGAATTTGTTGTTGAGAAACAACAATATGCACGAAAGGGTTAAAGAAAATATATACTTTAGATGCCAGCTTCAAAGCAATTGAGAGGCAGCGTGTTGTGTTGAAATTTTAGACAAATTGAATAGAAATTACTGGCTTTCTGCCTGGCACTTCTAAAGGAGGCTCAGGTGAAACTTGACTCACGTTTACCAATCTCTGCATTTTTAGTTCTATTTTGTTTGTATCATCTAGTTGAAAGAGCTTTTACATAAATTTTTACACGTACTAGACTCTGACAACTGACCCTTGGCATCTGGTCAATGTTTTATCCTATATCAGAAGGTGAGTGTTTATTCATCCCAAGAAGGAAATTCCCTAAGAAAACAGCTAGTTCAATGGTAAAATTTAAAGCAATGAAATGTTAACTGTAACCATAAAATGATCATTCAAATTAATGTTTGGGCTTAATCAGTTATCAATAAGAAATATGGAAACTCTTTAAGAAATATGGAAACTCTTTAAGAAATATGGAAACTCGAGTTTCAAAAGTTGCTATATAAAGGTTGCTTTAAGGAAAATCCCCAACAAAGGAGCAAATGTATGTGTAATGGGTTAAAAAGAAGAGAATTTAAGCTGAGAGAACAAATTCACTTTTGGCCTAGAAGAGTTTGGGTCATCAAAACGAGAAACACAATTGGATGAAACGGAGCATTTAAGACTAGCAGTTAAAGGAAATAGAAAAGGAAATATTTCTTGTGTCTGGAATTAAACACCATTGGTATGGAGACGCTATGGGTAACTGGTAAACGAGATCCCCTTACCGTGGCTTAGGAGAGATAAAACCCATGTCACATTGATTTGGCAAGAGTTAGTTTACATTGAAAACAAATAATGATACCAGCCCACAAAGATTGATGGAGTATTTTAGATATTCCTGTCAACACTTCAAAACAGCGGCACAAATATAGAAATAAACAAATGAAAAAGTCGTTGTATATTATGAGGTCATTATTTATTAATATGTTAAAAGTGTTTATTGTTTCAAGTTTAAATGTAACATTTGAATAAAAGGGTAAAATCTGCCAAACGGATCCTATNATATGTTAAAAGTGTTTAGTGTTTCAAGTTTAAATGTAACATTTGAAAAAAAGGGTAAAATCTGCCAAACGGATCCCATATCTACACTAATAGCAAAGCGAAGATGGTCTATGCAAGGTCATGTCCTACGCATGGACATCAACACCCCCACCCAGAAAGCCCTTGAATTCGCCATATCAGGAGCAACAACGTATAAAGCCAGAATAGGACGCCACTCTACAAATCTTCTTAGCACCATCAGTGAAGACATCAAAAAGTCCGGACTTGGGCAACTCCGTACCAGAAAACAGCTCCATAGCCTAAGGAAAAAAAGCAAGAGAGAAGAAGAACTGGAAACGTTTCAACGAAGGTCTGGTTGCATCTATGGGATGTCCTCGACTACCAAAGAAGCAGAACACAGAGGATAAGTAATTAAGTAAGTATTTGAAAAAAATAAATAACCATCTTTTAACCCCCACATCAGGCAAATGTAGTGTTGCGACTAGATAAAGTGAAGTACATCTCACTACGTTATTTTTTTCAGTTAATGAGCAAAGTATGAATATATAGTCAGTAATGTGATAATTCTTGCTTTCCATCAAGCTTTCTACCGTGTATGTCATCACTCAAGTCAATTTTCATAACCTTTTTACCTCATATGAAGCATTGGGGTTTATAAGAGCTACTTTATTACATGGGGTAACTTTTCTTATTTGACTTTTTTGTCGTTGTACTCTTTAAATGTTCTCATTTATTGGTTCCTTCCCTCTACTAATTCCATTTCCAAAAACATGGTCAAACTCACCAGTAAGTTACTCGAACCATGATTCTCTCGCTTTTCAAGTGTTGATTTTACCACTCCCCAACTACTGCTAAATATTAGACTGTTCTCATTGAGAGGAATTAAATTTCTGTGAGTTCTTAAATTCTAACCCTCACCTAATGATAACTACAGTTTGTAATTTTTAATTTGTTTCGCTTTTTTGTTACAAGAAACAAATTTATAGGGCCAGTGAAAAAGTCGATGAACTGTTATTGGTGAATGAGAATTATTACAGAAACATTGGGTATTCGGATCTACACCCAACGATCAAAATACCATGCAGCTCAATAAATATCACCTGATATTCCAAAATAACAGTGAAGACAGATTAAGATTGAATGGTTTAAACTGATCATTACGTTATTTTTCCTCACTCATCCCCTGGAATATTTTTCCCCTCCGCCAAAAAGCAAAAAATCACAGTGAAAAGGTGAAACTGTTCATATAGGGTAATCTTTTAGGCAATACCTTTGTCTGGAGTTTTGCTAAGGCTGCCAGCATTAAAACAAAACTGAGGAAAAAAAGTTTCGATACCTTCGGTCATAAAATGAGAAGAAATGAAGAAAGCATGTCTGGCAAGGCAGCTGGACAATTGCTGAGCAGAGGGAGGCAAAAGGTCAGATCGAGGCAAGTAATTGATTCGTCATGGGAGTTGGGTTGTCGCTGAAATATTCGATTTGGATTGAAGACATTCTACTTGGATTTTAAAGACCTAAACAATGTGGATTTTGTGCTCACTATTTTTGGAGAAGTCCTGTCTCGCTTCGTTTACCTTTTTAAGATTTTGGTAATGAAACAAAACCTCTGATATTTTATGGAAAAAAAGAAGTGATTTTTCTAAATTACCTCTTTGTGTTTTTGTATATTGAATCAATATGCAAAAAAGATAAACACCAATGATCATTTCAAATGCTTATTTTTACAGGTTTGTTCACACTCTGTTCTTTTCGTTGATCACTGAATACTTCAATCTTATTTTTCAAAATAGATTTACGCATAACTTTTATCAGTTTTTTATGACAGTTTAATGGCTTCATGTATTAAAAGCTATTTTTATTATACTGTTATGTATGATATATAAATATATGATACGTCAGTTATAATACATGTTTGTGTGTGTATATTTTATGCATGTGCTGTATAGACTGTTATTTTTAGGTGAAGATCAAAGATGATACATCCTGAGATAAGAGATTCTCCGTAAAATTTTCTGTCTTAAAATCGTTTTGATTTCCATTTCTTAAATTAATTGCAGATCATAAAGTAAGTATTAAAATTCCCTGATAGTATTGAAACAACTTTGGTCATATAAATTTTAATCGGCGAGTAGTCAAATCATTATAGGTAACTGATACTTTTAAGAACAAGTCATTAAGTCGGTGAAACAGAACTCCTTGTTGAACGTTAAACAACTACTGTCTACTGAGCTAAATACCAGAGGTATGATATCCTTCAGACTTCATGCTGGCAATTTTACACTGACCTGTTCTGTAAACCATGGTAATGAGGCTGTACTTTCATTGGTTTCTCGATTTCACGCGACGCATGAAGTAAGAATTTAATTGATTGATAATGATTAGGAAATGCCTAGCAATAATTAGAAAATAGCATACCTTGTCTATTTTCATAATCCCCGTTTTTATTCAACTGAGATAACGGTACAGTGACTGAGAAAAAGTCGAGTCCATGTTTTTTTAAAACCCATGTTTCCTACGAAATTTTATCCGCAGTAAACCCAATTTCCCAAACATTATAACCGATGGCAAAAAAAATACAACATACACTGCTGTTCTCATTTGGATTTATCAGTTGAAATCAACCTCAACCAGTGACCAAATCAAAAGTCGTATTTAACTTTCTGTACTTCTCTCGCCCACGCACATTGTGTCCCAAGCGTTAAGATTAAGGTGAAAGACAATTAAATAGCTTCTCTTTTTTGTTTGAGAGTGAACTGTCATGAGTTGAAGTTATTTGATTCCTATTGTTAAATGTCTATCCACAACTCGAAGTTTCAGGAATCGTTTGTTTTAGGACCTTTAGTGTTAGGGTATAAAAACAATCAATTGCTTCATGCTTGTTTTACAAAGTACTTCATGTTAAGATATCCATAATTACGAAATTTTCTCAATTTATTGAAATACTGTGGCAACTACAAAAGGTAAGTTTTGTGCGAGTCATTTCTCTTTTGTTTATAGAGACAGTTTTATTAGCCTTGGCCAAATGCTATTCCTCGACGAGTAATTTCTTACATGAAATCAACTTAAAGGCGGATTTTCAAACTCATTTACGTTTACGTGTCAGTAAATAACTTGCAAGTGCTCACTAATTTTTGCTTGTTATATGACTGCCTTCTGTATCACCATTTGCGAAGTTGCGTGTGAAAATAGTTGCTGCAGGCAAAGGAAATTTTACGTCAGAATGAACAAAACCTTTTTCAACTCTCTTCTCAGACATTCACCATGTTCAGCTGGCATATTTGTAAGGTCATTCATGCCAATTGAATTTCAACACATCAATTTCTTATGGTGTGCTCTGAATGGCCAGTGATGTTATTGATTTGATATGATGACAGGGTAGGAGTGGGCGATGACACGTATAAAGAAGAGCTGTGCTTTTTGTTCTTAATTTTAAAAAAACACTTGAAATGATCGCACAATATGATATTATAAATAACACTACCTACGAAAATATAAAATGCAAGGGTCATGCCAAATTAAGATAAATAATACCATTATTACATATTACAGAGAGAAGAATATTTGATACTGTTAACCAAGTCAGTATCAATTTTTTATGAGGTTCATTTCAAACATAAATTGAAGCCATAAGAATACATGGTGTTACATTTGGCTCTTTTTTTCATCATGTGAAATAATTGGTTTCTTTGCTCTCAAAAATCTTACCCCAGAAAACATGCACAGGCTAAGTAACCTCCCTCTTATTGTGAAATCAAGCTGAGAAATACGTCCAAGGCTGTAATCGAGGAATCGTCATTCATCTCATGATGAGATTGGTTATCAACTCGGCCCCTGCAGTGTGTATGTTCAAATGTCAACATCAGAAGGCTATTGAAATCAATAAGAGCAGTCCTTCCCAAACGAGAAATAACCCCGATGATACAATTCAAACTGTATAACGATTTTTATTTTCTTATGAATTTTCCCCGGTCATTTTAGTGCTACCTGCTCTGTTCGAGGTCTTGATTCAAGCTTTTAACACGTGTGATAACTGACATCAAAATTAAACGAAATCTGTTTGATATCACAACCATTTGAATATTTATATTGGAATCAAAGGTTTACAAGCTTTATTGGATATTTTGAATGGGATAGCACAGATCACACATATATACCTTTTCATTTATAACCAATTTCTGAATTGTTATCATTCTTTTTAAAATACTCATTTATGGAAATTGCATTGTACTGCCAATAATATATACCAAGGCATTAGCAAGATTTCAATTCCCTAGACTATTTTAATTAACTTTTGTCTTATGAGACTTTACAAATCCAAAACAATCAGCAATGTTTACAAATAAAATAGTCGAGATATATGTACTGCTACTTTCAGCAAATTTGCAAAGTTAAGTAAAAACGATTACTTAATGCCTTTTTTTATATTTTTGCCTTCTGTTGCACACTCAGCAATATTTTGTCTGCGATTACAAATATTCTTCTGATCTCTTTACATTTATTTACTACTACTTACAATCGACCATAGCATTTCTAAAGAAAGGAATCAAACAAAATATACTTATTACTGGACATTAGGGACATACGAAAACAAAGAGCAGAAATGTAGAAAACTCTTTATATTTAGTTTTCATAACATTTATCCATTGTTGTAGCTCAGGTTTCGTCTCCAGGAGACTGGACTCGACAACTCTTTCGCTTTCTCTTCTTGCCTTGAGCAATTTTATTTGTTAAATTTAGTGTTATCAAATGAGTTACTTATTTTTATTATAACTTTATTCATATCCATTTTGTATATCAATAAAGTGAGAAAATATTTTTGAAAATACATTTAAAAACGCTTTTAATTGGAAGATCCTTGAGGCAGATAGCGTAGAATATATATTTGAGGCCTTCCGCCCTAAGCAGGGATTTGAAGTTGCTTTAGCTTAGAGTGTTACTTTTGTTATTTGATTTATTTAATACTTTTCAATCTTTTTAATTTATTGATTTTTTCCATCTTCCAATTCTATATCCGAAAACATAAACAAACTGAACGATTAACCACTTATAACGGAAAGAAAAATTGGGCACTTTGAGCGTGGACTGCGGTTGAAGTGCGAACCTCGTGTATAGCGTGTATAGTAATCTGCTGATATAACCACTAGACCACTCCTACAATATATATATATATATGTATATATATATATATATATATATATATAAATGTACATAAGGTAAAACACGAAAAATAAGAACTATGGTTGCTACTAATAGTTTCACGATATTTCGATCATCAGGCATACTAATACACAAGATTACACACAAACACACACACAGATATATATAATATATATAGTATATATATATTCAAAAAAACAAGTCACTTTTTGCAAACATTTCAGCTTCAAAGCCTTCCTCAGTACAACATGTAAAATTATAAATTATTCAATGATTCATCATCATATTCGGTTTAACGTCCGTTTTACATGCTAGCATGTGTTGGACGCTTTCTTGAAATCGACTTCCAAGTTATCCTATCCTTCACCAGGTCTTTGCTGACACCTTTTTGTTTGAGATCCATCCTTATCACTTCCTTCCATGTTTTCTTCGGTCTTCCTCTGCCAGTGGTTCCTGTTGCCTTGATTGTTCTGCATCTACTTGCCCAAGCATTCTTGTCCATTCTCTCCACATGACCAAGCCAACGAAGCCTCCTATTCTGCATACAGCTGCCAATACTGTCCAGATTCAATCTCCTTCTGAGTTCATTAGAACTGAGCCTGTCCTTTAGACTTACGTTGCACATCCATCTTATCATTCTCATGTCATTCCGCTCCATGCGGCTGACATCTTCAGCTTTCACTGGCCAAGTTTCACTGCCATACATCATTGTGCTACGTACACATGCCTGGTAGACTCTACCTTTGGTAGGTAATGGCAGAGCTCTGCTGGTTAACAATGGCATCAGCTCCCTGAACTTACTCCATCCACTGTTAACCCTTGCTGTAACACTTGCACCAGCTCCCCCCTCAGCTCCAAGGGTGTCACCAAGGTAGCAAAACTTCTGGACAACTTCAATATCCTCATCCTCCAAATGCACTTTATGTAGGTCTAAGTCACAGGTTGCCTCTCCTTCTTTGCACCTCTTGCAGCTAAAACGGTTAGTTTCTGTCAGTTTGCCCTTTATTCCACTGCACCGTTTATGTACCCAGTGCTTGCAAGTACCACAATAGATTGAGTTGCTCCCAACTCCCTTCCCACAGACTGAACAGGGAAACTTTCCTTTCTCCAATGGCTTTCCTAAATTGCAACCACTGACCATCACTTTTGTCTTGCCCATGTTCACTCTCAAACCTTTACCTTCCAAACCCTTCTTCCAAGTCTCTAACTTAGCAAGTAGACCATCCAATGTCTCACAGGAGAGAACCAGGTCATCTGCATATAGCAATTCCTCTGGGCAACCCTTTCGAAACTCTCTTGACAGTGCTTCCAAAACACAAATAAAGGCAGTGGACTTAGTACAGATCCCTGATGAACTCCAACACCCACAACAAAACTCTCAGTATAGGAACTGTTGACCCTTACCCGACTTTTAGCGTTTCTGTACATTGCCTGAACAACCTTAATCAGCCATTCACTTACTCTTAGTTTCCGTAAAGCCCACCAAACAACTTCTCTTGGCACTCTGTCAAAGGCTTTTTCCCAATCCACAAAGGCAAAGTATAGCTTCTTGTTCTTCCCAAGGTACTTCTCTTGCATTTGTCCAAGGATAAAGATGGCATCAATGTTTATTTCACTTAGAATTTGTTTTTCCATAACTCTTTCAACAACTTTCAGGACTTGGTCCATTAGCTTTAATCTTCTGTATTTACCTCTTTCTAGAGCTTCTCCTTTTCCTTTGTGACAATTGATAATTGTACTTATTTCGCAGTCCTCAGGAATGACACCATCTTTTATGATCTGATTTGTTAAATCAGTGATCATCTCTATACCTCTCTCACCTGCAGCTTTGACCATCTCTGCCACAACTCTTGAAGGACCGGCTGCTTTGCCTTTCTTCATTTCAATACTGCTTCCCTCACCATTTCTTTCTCAATAAAAATGGCTGGTCCAGATACTGTTTCTACCTCGCCAAGATTTTCTCTGTCCCAAGATAAGTCTGTGTTTACCAATCTCTCATAATAGCACCTCCAGGCATTCTTCTTTTCAAGTTCACTTGTTGCAAGTTCTTCTTCATCATTCCTGGTGCACTTTTCTCCGATGATATCCTGATTAGTCTTGATCATCTGCTTAGCTTTCTTGAATACTTTATTCTTCTGGTCATCTCTACACAATTTGTCTGGAAACCTTCCTTTCTCGGCATCCATCTTTGCTTTGTAGATTGCTCGCCAAGCTGCTCTCTTGGCCTCCAGATATCTTTCTTTGTTCACTAACCCCCTTTTCCATTGACTCCACAGCCTTCTCTTCTCTTTTACTTAATTTTCAACAGAAGCATTCCACCACCATGTCACTCTATGACGTGGAGGCCCTTTTGTCCAGCCACAGACCAAGTCTGTGGCTTTCAAAAGTGTATCCTTGACCTCCCATTGCTCGCCCACACTTCCTGGGTCTTTTTCTGGACTAGCACCCACAATTGCGTTCACTTGATCCTCAAAGACCTGCTTGACTTGTCCATCATTTAGTCTCCACACCTTCCGCCTTAGGATATACTTTGTTTTCATTTCATATACTTTCTTAATCCTGAAGTCACAAATTACTGGCTTTTGCTGGGTCACAAATTCTTCACCAGGTATCACTTTTACATCTTGCAAATACTTCCTGTCTTTTGTCTTTACCAAAATGTAGTCCACTTTAGTCATAGGTGCCCCAGACTCATAGGTTACCAGATGGCTATTCCTATTCTTGAAAATAGTATTCACCACCAACATGCCCATGGCAAGTCCAAACTCTAGAATTCTTTCAGCCTCCTTATTTCGGTCACCATATCCATTTCCTCCATGGACTCCCTTAAACCCAGATGCTGTTCTTCCAACATGGCCATTTAGATCACCTGCAATAGCAACAACTTCTTTCTCTGCCAGCTTACCAGTGACTGCAATGAGTCTGTCATAGAATTCATCCTTGACTTCTTCATTCATGCCACATTGTGGAGCATACACTGATATTTCTGTGAAGATTGTCTCACCTATCATCAGTTTAATCAGCATAATTCGATCACTTAGGCGTTTGACATCAATTACCTTGTCTATCCATTTCACTGCCACAAAGATACCTACTCCACCTGTGGCTTNATCTGGGGAAGAAGCAAAAGTGATGTAGTATCTTGATAACGGTCTGATTTTGCCAAAACTGAACAAAAGTCCTACCGTGCGCGACACCTTCACTTAAATAAGTTCCAGTCTCGTTGACGCAGTTATGCAGGATATCTTTGGATGTCATTTCATGGTATGATGAGGCAGTGTTTTTATAGGCCGGATTCCCTTCCTGACACCAACCCATTAAGTTAATGGGGACCAGTGTTTTTATTGAGACACCATTTCTAGGTGATTACCATCCAAGGCTGAAGACCGCTTCACCTGCCCGTGAGAGAAAGGCTATACCCCGCCAGTCCTCAAACTGGTATTTCATGCTTGAATGAGACCCAGCATGGCCTTCGGGGTAAACCTTAACCCTTAAAAAACACAAAAAAACTTGTTCATGGACTATTAAACCAGTCCTTCAATATCAAGAGTTATGTTATAGTTTGCCATTGATCATAGCTTAGTTTTATGGTAGCATGTGGCAAAAAAATATATAAAATGAAGTTTTGCTACAAGCAGCATTACAAGATGGAAAATGACATGGTTTTGAATGCAAAGATAACTAGAGAAAGAGTTTTCCAAATTGATATTCCTTAGTTTGCTCAGTTAGTTTATGAGCTAGCTAAACAACCAAACTTCAAGGTCCTTACAGGTTGTTTTTATAGATTTCATCGATAGGGATCATGTAATACATTATTTCCATTTTCATAGCCGGGCACGTAACGTAAAAATTAAAGCAACTTTGTTATTTTACATTTGGTGTGCTAAAACAATGCAAAACTACGTTTAGTGCAGGCCCTATAACAAATGTAGGGGCTGGTAATTTATGTAAATGTTGATATATCAACAAAAATCATATTGATAGTAACATTGTGCCTTATAATTTCTTGCAACAAGTGCCAAAAATACCACTGTGATATTGCTGACTATACGTTAGGTGTGCATAAAAACATTAATAGCTGTAGCACACTACTCTTTCGAAATCTGTGCTTAGTCATTTACTTTTGAGTTATTGCTTGGGGGGAATTCCCATTACTACAATTACAGGATTCGCCGACCTCCTGGTTATTTCCTAAAAATCGGACAGCAATGTTCCTCTTGACCTTTGAATCAAAATTGAAGGTACTTGGACCGCTGAGCTGTCTCAATAAGGGGAAAACAGGAAAATACTGTGAAATAAAAGTTAGTATGTACCATAGATTTTTGACCCATGTAAAATATAAAGTGATAGGTTACAAAAATAAGTGTAGAAAAGTGAAACATACCAAATATAAATATACTATATTAAGTTTACAAAAATAAATGTGAAGATAATGTAGATAAAGAAGATTTGAAATATCAAAAAGTGGAACTGTGTGTTTGCACGAAATTGGGTTCGAGTCAGTTTCTATTGCCAACTGAGCTGTTGGGGCTATCCTCTTTAGTTTGTACCATAGATTTTGACCCATGTAAAGTATAAAGTGATAGGTTACAAAAATAAGTGTAGAAAAGTGAAACATACCAAATATAAATATACTATATTAAGTTTACAAAAATATATGTGAAGATAATGTAGATAAAGAAGATTTGAAATATTAAAAAGTGGAACTGTGTGTGTGCACGAAATTGAGTTCGAGTCAGTTTCTATTGCCAACTGAGTTGTGTGGGCTACCCTCTTTAGCATACCATTTTGTAGCCATGTTTTATTTGAATGGACTATTTTTTCCAGGTTTCCATCAATGGATATCCCCAATAACAAATCCAATGACTTAACCTCCAGTCTAACAACGATTTCTTTTCCAAAGTCAGATGAACTGACACCACATAACATGGAAGGCAAGGGGAATCGTGAGAAAAATATTGAATGAGGGGATTTGTTAATGTTATTATTAGTTAGTATTAATTTGTTAGCTGAATGTTTAGGTGCATACTTAATTGACTTTAGTTCTCCTTGCTTGGACATCATTTCTCAGAATGGAACAACTCAAGAGGGGATGGTAGATACCATGCTCCTTGATTGACTGTGACCCTTCTGGCCTTCTTTCTCTACTGTTTAATGATATTTTGGGGTCCAGACAGTTGCCCCTAAATGTCCTTTTTATTGCTATTAGTCTATAGGGTATATTTCTAAGAGGTCTTAGTCAAAAGCGCCTTGAATCGGTTACAAACAATGGCAAAGTGCAATTATTAAAATACAACTCTTCTACTTAAAGGTACCTCTACTTCTTCTAACACCAAAGGGAGATCAACTAGTCTGATCTGCTCAGAGAAAGCTTCTACATCGTATCATAGCATAGTGTAATTTTTTCACAAGTGACATTTTGTTGTCCTCAGAGCAAAGATAGTTATCTACTAGTCTCCTAATCGTAGACGATCATTTTTTTTCGATCATACTGCTAAAGATACTGGTCAGTAATTAATTTCAATTGTTTATGATTGAGGGCTAACTGTAGGATAAACTTGTATCTTCTCCTTTAACACGTGTTGTAGGTTCTATTGGTTACGACGTCTATGGTCCCTGACTTGAGTCGAAGACCACCCTTCCACCTCAGTACTATCAGGTTTATATACAGATAAACTTATGTTACTTGGCTAAACTAATTAAATTTGACAGTTTTGTTTGCCATTATGTACCCTCGTTTCTGAGTTGCAGATTTCGTTGTAAGATACACAGGATCAGGGCCTGTAGATCAAGTGGCATTGTAGACTATCTATATGACAGATATGATTAAAGACCACGACAGTTTCCGTGAGATAAAACCTGGTGATACCCGCTAATTATCATCCAAACAAAAAATGAAAACATGATAGTCTTAATAATCTCGGACTTCTGCTCATGTGCGGAGCATCAATTTTTCAACCCGAACCTCAGATATTATACACACCTCAAAAGCTATGTTGTTCATTATAGAAAGAGTTTCTTGTAGGATACCAAAAAGGATAGTAAAGTAATATTATTCAGGTATTTTTATTATCTTTTTACATTGGTTCACAAATCTTCTGATGGACTTTTCTTGCATTTCTTTATACTCCCAGACCACATTTTCTTACTTTTAAGATATTGTTAGCTGTCTGTTTTCTAATACCATTATTATATTATTATTATTATTATTATTATTATTATTATTATTATTATTATTGAGTGGTTACACACCATCTTGTGATTGATGGGTGAAAACCCCACACTCAGCGCCCTTCAACAAGCCAGGTAAGTTGAATACAGGCCCATGTACTGTAGCCACAAGAGTGAGATGAAATGGAAAACCAAATCAAAATAGCAACATCACTTCAACCTTGAAAGTGCCTCCCCACAGCCAGTGAGGAACGGCACATTGTTCAAACGGTTGTTGTTGTATGACAACAACTTTTGACTACAGCACTCCTCACTCCTAGCCTGATAGCTGACAATACATAGAAAGATACCTTTGTACTAGTACCAAGTGTGGTATTGCAGCATTAAATTTAGACAGGATATTTGTTGTTGCCCTGTTTGGTAAAAAAAAACAACAAGAAGTAGGCACAAAAGCCATATTGTAATGTATGCCAATGGGTATTTATTGTTATTGTTATTATTGTCTTCATAAATTCAATGTTTCGAGATAGATCTTTCTTCTCGGTAATTTTATATGTGATCACGTACAACAACAAATTTTATGGGAAATCGCACATTCTTTTTCCTTTTGATTTAGCAACCAAGTACAACCCTTAATATCGGCGCTGGTCTTAACAAAGCTGTTTTCTATACGTGTTCAATTTTTATGTAGACCCCTATTCAAAGTTTTTACTGACAGCATCCAATGCTTCTACCACAATCGGAATGACAGTCACTTGCTTCATCTCCCATAGTTTTGGTATTTCATCCTCCAACATTCTGTACTTTTCGATCTTTTCTCTTTCTTTTTCATTTACCCTCGCATCTCCTGGTATTGCTACATCAATTATTTTCACTTCCCGTTTGATGTTATCTATCACTACAATATCAGGCCTTTTGCTTCGATATGCCTGTCACACTGGATTGTAAAATCCCACAAGATCTTGACACTTCATTTTTTGTTGCACCCTCAGGCATATGTTCATATAACTGATCTACTGTATCGAGGCCGAACTTTCTACTTAGTCTCCAGTGAACATATCTTACAACATTGTCATTGCGACGCTTATATTCTCTTTGAGCCAGCATCTTACATTCACTAACAATATGTGAAACAGTTTCACTTTTCTCATTGCATAAACGGCACAAGAGAAATTCAGTGGTCCTATCTATATGGAAGTTAACACTGTTTGTCCTGAGGACTTGTTCCTGGGCACTGAAAATAAAAGCCTCTGTTCAGCCTTTCAAGTCCCCATTTCTAAGCCAACTCCAAGATTTAGTTTCATCTTTTCCTTCCATTTCTCTTAAATACTGTCCATGCATCGCATTCTCCCTCCACGAGTTAACTGTGTCAGCACCTGACTTTTTGTAGTCTGCTGACTCGATGGATTGCTCGACATCCGTCGCATTCTGATTTTGCACAGCAATAACAATCTGTTCTGTATGGTGTTTTACATACCACCAAAGGATATTTTCCTCAGTTTTGATAGCAGTTTTATATCCTATCAGACCCCGTCCGCCTATAGTTCGTGGAACATATCTACGTCTACGTCTGTCTACGTCACTTTTGGGGTGGAGTTCTTTGTACATGGTCATTCTCTTTCTAGTTTTGCGGTCCATTTCATCCAACTCATTTATCTTCCAGTTTAACATCCCATCACCATATCTGAAGGGGGGTATGGGCCATGTGTTGATTGCTTTGACCTTGTTTCTTCCATTCAATTTACTGTTCAATATCAGTGCAGCACTTCTAAAGTATTCTTTCTTAAACGTCTCAATCAATTCCTTTTCTTTCAATGAGTCGCTTTCTAATATTCCAAGGTACTTATATCCGCCTTCATCAATCTCCTGTGTCGTTTTCCTCGATACCAATACAATTCCATTTGACCTATTAATTTCCCCCCCTTTTCAAGGTCAAAATACCACATTTCTTAATTCCAAATTCCATTTTGATATCACGGCTAAATATTTCAATTGTAGATATAAACACATTCAGTTCTTTCTTATCATTTCCATAACGCTTCAAATCATCCATAAATAACAATTGATTCAATTTTCACCACTTGTCTCAAAATATGACTTCGAGGAATCAAACATACTAACAAATAACAGTGGTGACAAACTGTTTCTTGGAAGATGCGTTTCTTCCGGCTTTTCAAATTCTTTAAGCAAACTTTCAAAGGCAACCAAAGGAACAAATACATCTTTCATGATTTCCACAGTCATCCAATTTCCCTCATTATTTCCTGGTATTTATACACTCATTTATATCGAAAAGTACTGCAAAAGTCATGATAACACTGTGATATTCTTGTTAACTTCAACACTGTCTTCTTTCCTTGCTTTTGTCAAACTGTTGCTTTGTACAGCCATATCCCAAAGCACTTTTACACCTTCATTCTATGGTTTTCTTCTGGACTAATCGTATTATTTTCCCTTAGGTTTTAATACATTTTTCTTTCGCAGTTTCCAATAAAGTCCCTTTACTATATTATGGTGGTGTCTCTTGTACCCTTTCCGAGTTAATTTCTCATATTCACTTATTATGTGTCGAACAATTTCTCTCCTATTTCTGTACGTTCTAAAAGCGGACTTTATTGAAAACTGCGATTTAGAATTTAGAAAATAAATAAAAAATAAAATAAAAAAATTTAGAATTTGATATGCAGGGGATCAGAATAAAAGAGAGAAATTGGAAAAAATAGTAAGAATTAAAGTGCCAGATGATGATTATTCGAGACCTGAGATTATTGAATTCTCAAATGCTTGAATTTATCAATTCTGCTATTTTTATCGTTAACTATGTGAGAGATTTGTAGAGAAGAGTCAGGTTGGAACTGAGTTGCCTACATTTCGTTTGATACTGATAACAGTCTCCAAGCTCCCAATCGTATATTTTAATCAAACCTTGCGAGGTACAAAATTCAATAATAAATTGTATGAATGACATATATTTTTAGGTTCCAAAAAATTTGAACGTTGATTCTGTATGACCTAGTGCATTAATTTGACCAACTGAGGTTTCTTTTAGTTTAAAATCTTCCACGGACTTTTTTTTATATTGAAGTAAGACTGTCGGAGAAAAGTGAGACTTATCTTAAGCCTCACCAAATTTTACCTGCAAATTTTATCACTTATAAGTGGTAACGAAAAGCTTGTTTTAATTTAAGTATGAATGAATTCTAAATTTTCCAAGTATAAACAATATGATATAGATCTATTTTAATAATTTTATTTCTTATTTATTCTTATTTTATTTTATTTCTTATTCTTTTACAGTGGATGGCACTATTTTTTACTTTTGTTCCTCTGCTGTGTAATAAATTTCATTTTGAGGAGAAATGATGAAAAGGATTTCAAAATTCAATTTAGATAAGTTTAGAGAAAATTAACATTTTACCAGGAAAAGATGCTTTCTGAAGATGGCAAAGAGGTAGTTTGTGTGTGTAGTTACTTAGTTAACTTACTTTACTTTCTCTGTTTAGGGTCTTCTTTTCCCATATCTATGGGGTTCGACAGTGTGTGAGACTCTTCCACCTGTCCCTATCCATTACATCTCCCTCTCTGGCACCCACTGGCCTCATATCCTCCTTAACTGTTTTCCTTCAGCTTTTCTTCGGCCGCCCAGGTGGTCGCCATTGTATGAGTAGTTAAAAGCTTCAAATTTGTATTTTTGATAATAATTAAACTTGGGTGTATCTAAATGCCTCTGTTTACTTTATTTTAATGGTTAAGAGCCGCACAAGGCCTAATACTACTAGGTTTATGAAACTGTGAAGGTATGCCAGAAAGAAAAAGCAAAAACAACAAAAAAAGTTTAAGCGAAGAGAAAAGATTTAACCTTAGACTTAAAGTATCAAATATGATGTAAGAAAGCACTAAGTTCCCAAAGAGCTCCATAATCTTGTAGCCTGAAAGGAAAAAACTACAATCAAAGTAAGACTCTTTATAATAAGAACAACAAATGTATGAGGCTGAAGGCCCACAAGGAAAACTAATCAAAATTCTTCCCATGATTATACCTACAGAAAAGACTAAGACAAGCTACATTACGTCGACGAGACAAAGTTTAAATAGTAACAGCAAGATTTGGACCTATCACAGTACAAACACGGCCATGAACACAATGAAGAACATTAAGAAAAGTTTACAGAGCACTTGTCTAGGTATAGCAACAGTGCTCCATGCATAGGTGGACTGTAGATTTACATAAATACAAGATGGCTGCAGGTGTGAAGCTAATTTTTAGCACTTTACAAAGAGCCAATCTTCAAAGAAGCACACGTACCAACAGATTGCTACGAAGCCTGTCAGGAAGTTGTATTAGTTCAAAGGAAGTGGTAGGTACAGTTGAGATGTTACAAAGAGGTTTCTATTTCCATTACACAACAAAATCTTAAATTCCAGAATTACCCAGGGGATTGTTTTGAAGAAAGGCATCCGGTCGAAAAATTTCCCTACGCCATTATAGCTTGGATACCTAAAACGTGCTTAAATTTAGAAATATGATGTATCGGGAATTTAAATGAAAACCATGATACAACACTAATACTCAATTGTTTGACTTTAAATGTTTTTAACTTTGTTTGGTAAAAAGCAATTATCAATCATTTTTTATGCTCCAAAAGGCATTCAAAAAATGAAATAACTGTTTTAAGATGTAACTAATGAAATAAGTTTTCGTTGGTTAATTTAGTTTTCTGATATTGTGTGGGCATATAGATGGATATGTGCAGCTGCTCAGAAATATGTAGGTACACAGATTCTAGTTACTGGAAAAGACATGTCGTCAGCTTTTGACACTATTAGTAGATGTGAACTTTTGAAAGAACTAGAGAAATTTTTAGATGACGATGAAATCAGATTGTGCAGAGCACTTCTTAGTGAAACAACGATAGCTATTAAGGATGAAATAAATGATAAGGATGATGTTTTTGAAAGTAATATTGGTTCTTCTCAAGGGGGTGGTATAAGTGGAACATTTTTCAATGTTTATTTGGAGAAAGAATTAAGGAAAGTTAGGTATGTTATAAACACTAACACACTAAACTATGATCATTATTACATTAAATATTCATCTCTACCTAGTGAACTTGTTTACGCTGATGACACTGATTTCATGACTGAAAGTGAATATAAATGCAAATTGGTCACTGATAATGTTGAAAATATACTAGGACAAGGTAATCTGAAAGTAAACCCAGGTAAAACTGAGCAAACTATCATAGAAAGAGGGGATAAATTATCAGAAAAGTGGAGAGGAGTCAAGAAGCTTGGTAGTTTGTTAGGTGACTTTGAGGACATGACAAGAAGGAAATCTTTGGCTACTGCAGCTTTTAATAAAATTAACAAAATTTGGATTAGAAATGGTAAATTACATATCAAGAAGCGTTTAAAATTATATAATGTGCTAGTCAAACCTGTATTAACGTATAACTCTGGTACCTGGGGAATGACAAAGAAGGAGGAGGATTCAATGAATGCATTCCATAGAAAGCAATTAAGAAAAATTTGGAGACATAATTGGAGACACAGAGTGTCGAATGCTGCGTTATATGAAATGAGTGATGCAATACCAATAAGTAATGAAATCAAGAAAGCCAGATGGAAAATACTTGGACATGTTTTACGGTTGAATGAAAATACACCAGCTCAACAAAGTATGAAATTTTATTTTGAAAATGTTGACAACAGAAAGAAGTTTAGAGGTAGGCCAAGAAGTACTTTCCCTGTGGTGATGGAGAAGGATATTAAAATTGCTAATGAATTGAATCCTGAGCTTATGAATGTTAAAACCTTGAACTGTGTATATGACCTTGAATGTCTGAAAATGTTAGCTCAGGATAGAAATAGGTGGAAGGAAATTGTAGGACTTGTCTGTGAATCTGGGTAAAGCGAAGAGCCGTGGATTGATCTATTAGCTCAATCCACCTCGCCCTTATATATTATATATTATATATATTGGTTAATTTAAGGATCAAATCCACCATCAGAATTGCAAATCATTTTTTGATTCAAGTAGTTTTTGCTCAATATTTTCAAAATATTGTATCAAAATATATTTCCTGACTATTGTGTAAACATGTAACTCAGTTTTAAACAGGACATATTTTGTCCCTACTGGCTTTTCTTAACAGTGATAATAACTTATAAATGTATATATAGAAAAGCTTATCACAGAACTACACACACACACATATGTATATATATATATAACGCTCCCTTGCGAAAGTTTGGTTGAGCACTCTATCTGAGATGGGAACCTGTTGTTAGCGTAATGCAATGCTCACTGCGCGTGCGTGGTTTGAGCACTCTGGCAGGATCCCACAATAACTCTTTAACCTGTGTTTGCTCCGGCAACATGGCCAGAAAGTTATGTCTCAGAAGCTCTGTGCTGCACTGATGAGCCCACAAAGGGCGAAACAGTACTGTCTGCAGATTGAGTATATATATATATATATGTATATATATATATATATATGTGTGTGTGTGTGTATAACATAGGTATGTGAGTATGTGAGTGTGTGTATGTGTAGTTTAAAGAAAAAACATTGCATTTTATTCAGTTTATTCATAGCAGTTTCGTTTTATGATAAAATAACTGGCCCTTTTCTTTCTATTACCCAACTGAAGAAAACCTCCATGATCTTACAAAGAGCCATTTATTTGCGTTTGCGAAAGGAAAGCAATCCGAGCATGAAAACTTTTGCTGCAGCAATCAAGCTTCTTAAGGGGTACAGTCCCAGAATAAGCAGTAGGGAAAATGGAAGAAAAGGAAAAAATACTGTCTTCAAAGTGGCTCATATTTAGCTTTTAACTCCGTCCATGACTAACCTGACAATCTAACAGTACTAAACTGACATAAACGTTGTTCAGAAATTTATTGCACATGGCATCCTAATCTTCAAAGGTATATGAATACATGTAAACAGAAACAATAACTTGAAAATCTTTCAGCTTATAACATTATCTTTGAATGGTATGGGGTCCTTTGTGACGATATTTAGCTGATACTGTTATACCGATATCTTTGTTCAAATTGCTAGCTATTAAATGCTTGGTTTCAACAAGCATTGCCTCTTTTGGAAAAGAAGATAAAATAAACCTCACCCGTAAAAACGTAACATACCAAGCTTCTCCATACCTACCTAATTATCTATCTAACGAACAATTTGTCGTTTCAATCAACATTAATCATCATAGTAACGAAGAGGTAGTTTTCCTTTGTGTCTAAAGATTACCTCGATCTCCTTTTCATTTTTGCAATACCACGTTGTCTTTTCCTGCCTCTTTCTCTTGTCCCCCCCCCCCCCTCCAATTTCCTTCGACTTTCCTGAAAAGACAAGTGAAGTGGCTTTTATCAAAGTGGGAACAAAGCAAGGACCGGGGTACAGTTCCCACATTTTCTGATTGGCTGAAGAAATCAGAGGATTGAAAACAACCTGCTACTCTTTGTGACTGCCTGTCTCAGACAACTGCAGGCGAAATACGAACTCTCTTGGAAGAAACCAGAGGTGATAAAAGTTGATGATGAACTGTCGCTGATACCTTTAAGTCGAAAGCAGAACTGTGTCTATTATTTTGAACTGTTTGATCTTTTCAAGGCGTTTGTGTTTCAGCAAAAGATACTGCACTGTACCTGAGCCACTATTAACAATTCAACGAATACCCTTCTGTGTTTTTGCTACACCCAGTTAACGGATGATATTTCTTTGTAAATAATAGACAGGTCTTGTTTCGTTATATGAATTGCAAGGACATACAGGCTATCTATCTGGTAAAACACCGATACTTAAATACATAACAACCACAACTTTGTAACAGGTACTACGATATTTGTGGACAATGGTAGAATTTTTTCGTGACATGAAAATTGCTTCGGGTTCGGTAGCCTGGTAGCTTTTGGAAGTTGTCTGGTAATTTGATGTTTCAAATTTACTGGAAACCATCCCTATCCAAGATATATATAGTTCCTACAGCTGTTTAACAGGATTTTTGAAACTAACAAATTTATATCTTACAACTTTCTATAATTCATAACTTAAAAAAAACATAAAATGATTAAAATTTGCTTAGTTTTATCCGTTTTTCCTGATAACTCATCAGGAAGAAAAAACACACCACTGATGAGTATACATGTTTAAGTGCGTGGTAATCACTGAGTTTCATCCTGCCAAGAAATTCCTCACTGCCAAATCCAAGTCACTGTGAAGGGCACCGTCTGAGTCCCAGTTACTGGGGGAAAATGACGTCAAAACTAAGAAAAACAACAACAAAAATCCCCCCGAGTTTCAACGCACGTACTGTCTGGTAAAGGATGCGTTCCAAAACACGTTGGTTTGTAAAGAAGTGGATTTTTTCCAAGAGAACATGGAAAAACGTAAAAGTACTATTCTCCCCTTTTTGAGCGGTAACTACTGAAAAAGGGATGGGGGTTTAGTGCTGTCCTGTTGACTTTTAAATGTGGCAAAAATGTTGGCGTCGAGTCTGTAACACGTAAGAACATTTACATTTTGTGTAGACTCAAACAGTCGTTTTTCATTGTAGCTTAAAAAATATTACCAAAAGCTACAAATTTCAGTTTAATGCTAAAATAAACATATAGAGTCGCTAACTTCATCATTGCTATAAAAAGGTTTACCAGGAGGGAGAATATTAATGACGGAGTAATCTTTTGCGAGACAAATGATATAGCGTGATCATGGTGAAGTGATTCTGATCGTAACTTGACATAACTAAATACAAGAAATTATGTTTTTAAACTTTGATGTCGATGCATCTGTATCCATGTTTAATGTTTAGTTTCTGTCTTAAAACACAGAGTTTTCAGCACCGTTTCGATAGTTACCGGTCCCATCATCAGGGAAGTTTTCTTATTTGTTGTTGATATTTATCTCATAGTGAAGGATCAAATCATCGCCACATTCTTTTAGGCCATGTTTTAATCTTCATTACTAAATGAAAACATATCTATATTAATAAATGGAGCCAACAAGGTTTAGTTTGATGCAAAATTTTCGACATAATTGTCATCTTCAGGTCATCATCAGGCAATTACAATATCTGAAAAACACAAAAAAAACCACCAACGTTTGAGTTTTAGCTATCTACAAAGACAGACGTGCTAATACAGACTAACAACTACAAATACAGCAAAAAGATCGAGGCTGAAAGCAGAATATGATTAGAGATCAGAGAACATACTGATTACATCTTAATCGTGAAAATATATCTATTATGCTTTTTGTTGTTGTTATTATTATTATTATTATTATTTTATTATTATTTTTTATTATTACCACCGTTGGTACCGGTATTACAAACGAGGAGCCGTGGCTGAATGGTTAGTGCATCTGCACAGTAACCAAGAGTTCCGGGTTCGATTCCTCGAGCTGTCGAGGAGAATTTGGAACTTTGCAAAGAAGGAAAAAAAAGCCATTAGTTGGCGTCGAAAAGGGCACCGGGCCAAGAAATTCCCCAATGCCAAATCAAAGTCCCTCTGAAGGGCACCGTCTGAGCACCAATTGCTGGAGAAAAATGACGTTAAAACTAAAAAAACACCTCCGTTGGTATTACTCGTCCAGGGTGAAGATCAGTGACTTAAAATGCCTCTAGTAGAAAATGTAAAGTGCAATACACAAATGTACTGCAGCCTAAAGAACACTATTAGCATACTCTAAAAATATATTGGTTATGAATGGAGCCAAATAAAAAATATGGTAGCTAAGAAAAGGGAAATATTTACAAAGAGCATACAATACACAATGTATCCTGAACCGGGTTGTCACCCCATCGACTCTGCATTAAGAATAAAGCCATATTTTGGTTAAAATAAACCTAGAGCAGCGGCAAGAGTAATGATCATCATTTTGGTTTGAGTATGAATTTCTATACCGATTCAAGTAGGAAAATGGCCATTTAACCTCGGTCAAACCAATTTGAATCATAACTGGGTTGTGTTACATTTTGTAAACCAGCACCATTAGGTTTACAGAAGACATATACAATATCGCCACCCTTAGAGCATATACCAACATGACCCACATGACCTGAAACGCTTACACAAAATATCATTACTGGAAAAGTGATATTTGCATGTTGCAAAGAGAATATTTTAGTGTGCATCGCGTCATTTTTCAGAAAAAATATAAACTATTTTCAGATAAAATGTAAATAATTTCCAGATACTTCAGATTGAAAACAAAATCCAGTGATTTCAGAACATTGTCAGTATTTGGCACACTGGACAAGGTCATTTATTGTGTCTTCCATGCTTATTATTTCCAAATAACCAGTATTTAATGCATTTCATGGAAGGCAAAAGGAGGAGCTTTAGGGGCTGGAGCTCTCCAAACTTTTGCTTTTCAGGTACGTAAAGTATCAGCATTAAAGCAGGAATATTAAGCTATGACATCAGTATCGAAAGTCCATGCAAGAATTGGGTTTATTGATGATTTCAAAAAGCAAAGATTGCGGGCAATCATTAGGTTTCAGGCTCCACCAAATTTCACATTTATTCCGCTGCCCATGATTTAATTATAATAATTAAGAACATTAGTGCCCAGTAGCTGAGTTATGGTGGCAAATATTAGAACATGTGTAATATTTAATTTGATGCTATTTTTCTCAAATATAAACAATTGTAGGTTTGGTGTGTTTTATCCCTTCCTGTCACCCCACCCACATGCAGACACATACAAACAAGTACGTTTCATGTATATTTAATATGAGGCAGATTTCAATTTGAATGCATAGGAACAATTTTGCTCATAAATAGCATAGTTTGCTTTATTTGGAACCATGAGTTGAGGTTTTTCATCCTTCAGTCGTACACAAAGACGCACTCCTATCATTACTTACGGTTGTCATAGTACAAATCAGAATTTTTTTGACACCCGAAACGATAATCTAATGATACCTTTTGTGGAAATTAACATTATATACATACATTTTACTATCTTTTAAACAAAGGAAAACATTCTTTTTGGTATAGAACTATATAGTTTTTAGGGTCCTCAATCATGTCGAACGTCTAAAACTGAATTATGGTACCCGCAAAGACCGGCAATGGAAACACAGTATGATTTACTTTCCTTCTAGCCAGAAAAATTGACAATTTCGTATGACAGGAAACCGATATCTTCCTTGAACACAGCGGCGATGTTGTTTACAACTTGAGTATTTGGTTGATAAAAAGCCACTGCTTCATAACAACTGGTGCTGTATTGTCTTACTTTTTGCAAAGAAAAGCAATCTAAAAATTACATTATTTTCCTTTGTGTGTCATATGGTGCCCGTCTTATTGACCATCAATATTTTTTCACTTGTGTCTTGATTGTGCCTTTGGTGATATCTGAACCAGTGGCTTACAAGATTCTTTTAGTAGCAGTAACATGTCTACTGAAAATATCCTGTATAAATATGGTATACTATTATTGAATATTTTATATTCAGCTTTTGTTCAGGCTGTTAAATTGCCGTCATTACTCTTGTTAGGCAGGTCATAACAACTGATCACAGGATAAGAGGAAAACCTTAATTCACATTTCTAACACCTTTCTTAAGATCCTAGCTGTTCCCAACAAGGCAGTCTTTTGTATAGTTCCAACGTATTTAGTTTTCCTATCCAATCTTCAAATCCTTTAGTCACACTTCCTGGGGTACAACAACAGGAACAACTTGTACCTTTCTCAATTGCCACAGTCTTCAATCATCCTATTTATATTATTATTATTATTATTATTATTATTATTATCATTATTATTATTATTAGTAGTAGTAGTAGTAGTTGTTGTAGTAGTTGTAGTAGTAGTAGAAGTAGTAGTAGTAGAAGTAGTAGTAGTAGTAGTAGTAGTAGTAGTAGTAGTAGTAGTAGCAGTAGTAGTAACATATTTCCTTATCCTGCACATTTATACAATTGCTAACCGGATCAACCCGGCGACCTAAAGCGAGTAAAGGCATTAGAATAAGACACACACACACGACAACTCCACCATGGCCAGTCCCAAGCCCGGATGAGAAAGGAGGGGGGTTGGGCAAGGAGCCAATCACCCCTTCCCGTAAAACAATTACCGATTACGGAAACTTGGACAGTAAACAAAACTATCTCTGGTCACAGAACCATGTCGTGTGAAATCCCTGCAGATAACGACCTCAGATGGGAAAACACGCACATGACGGCTGGAGGTGAAAGCCTACGGGAAGCTTGTAACCAGCCTGAGAACGATATGCATGTTGATCACTACTAACACCAAAATGATACATCCTTGTAAGATGTTGGACTATAAGAACCATGTACGCCACCGGAAAAACTGCAATAATAGCAAGGGAAATGAGGAAATACCATCTAGAGATACTAGGCATAAGTGAAGAGGCAAGATGGACTGGTTTCTGTACCTTATTCTGGTTCAGATGAACAACATCACAGAGATGTAGGAATCATGTTAAGCCCTGAGACTAGGAAATGTCAAATCTAGTGGAATTCAGTGAATGAAAGAATCAAAAGTGCCAGCTTTAACTCAAAATATGTTAAAACCACAATTATTCAGATCTACAGCCCTACAAACGATGCGGATGAAGAGGAGAAGGATGTTTTCTACGAACAATTGCAGAAAGAGATTGAGTCAACACCAAAGCATGACATCCTGATCCGTATGGGAGACGCAAATGCTAAAGTGGGTTGTAACAACAAAAACCATGAGAAAGTTGAAGAAGTATTAGGTATTATAAATGAGAATGGTGAAAGACTTATTGAGTTATGTGAAGAAAACGATCTAGTGATTGGAGGCACCTTCTTCAAGCACAAGAATATTCACAAATACACATGGACCTCACCAAAAAACAGAGACAAAAACCAAATCGATCACTTCATCATCAATGGCAGATACAGGAGATATCTTGTTAATGTACGAGCCATGAGGGGATGCTGGAACTGACCATAACCTTGTGGTCGGCAAAGTGAAGCTTATAAAAAGGTCAGATGACATAAACGTAAGATGATAAATGGGCTCGCTGAAGAAGCCGAGCATGCAGCAAAAAACAATGACATGGGAACTCTGTACAGGATTACGAAGCTATTGAGCAACAAGGAAAAGCAATCAGCAACTGGTGTAAGAGACAAAACTGACAAGCTACTCATTGAAGATGGTCATCTACTTCAAAGATGGAAAGAATACTTCGAAGAAGTATTAAACATTGACAATGAATGTGACGAAAATGTGAAGGAAGATGAGTTTGAGGTCGGTAATGTTGAAACCATCGAGGAAATCAGCACAGGCCCCTTCACAGAAGAGGAAGTGAATATAGCAGTAAAAAAGTTGAAGAGCAATAAAGCAGCAGGGGTAGATAGCATCAGCGGAGAAATGTTAAGAGCAGGAAGCAAGTTCACATACAAGAGATTACTGCACATGTTCGAGAAAGTGTGAGAGAACATCAATATTCCAAGTGACTTGAAGAAATCAATGATAGCTAACGTACCAAAGGAAGGCGACCTTACTAAATGTGACAATAGTAGAGGAATATCCCTGCTCTCCATACCCGGAAAAGCCTCCTGCAGAGTTGTTTTAGAAAGAACCAGGAAGGGAGTAAAAGAATAACTGAGAAACGAGCAGGCAGGATATAGAAAAGGACACGGAACAGCTATGCAGATTTTCATACTTCGAAATATTGTTGAATAGTACATCGAGTGGCAAGTATCACTGTACATTAACTTTATTGACTTCTGAAAAGCTTTTGATAGCATCGATAGAGAGAAACGCAGGAAGATTCTGAAGTTTTATGGAGTTCCAGATATCTTCATGGAGATCATAAAGGAAATGTACAGAGGAAGTAGCAGTTGCGTCATTAACAACGGGAAGACGTCAGAGTGGTTCTCTGTCAAAACTATAGTTCGACAAGGAAAGTAAGAACGGCAAAGAAAACAGGAATAAGATGGAAGTTTAGCACCCAGCTCGAAGATTTAGACTATGCACACGATATCCAGCAAGCACCAACATATGCCGGAGAAAGCTGAAAAGTTATGTAAATTTGCTGAAAATATCGGTCTCAAAATCAACAGACATGACCAAGGTGGTGAGACATAATCACCAACTCTGGAAGTCAAACGAATACAGTAGTAAGACCAAGATTCAAGTATATAACAGCAACGTAATGTCCGTGCTATTTTATGGAGAAGAGATATGGAAACTAAATGAAAGTGATGTCACCAGATTGGAAATATTTCAGAGAAAATGTCTGAAAAGGATTCTTCGTATCTCC
>RDPX01000022.1:266705-281412 GCA_003991215.1 Morbakka virulenta
AACATACACACTGACAGGGTAATTGAAGCTCGGAGACCTGATATTGTGGTGGTTGACAAGATCAAGTCGGAAACGACAATCATAGACATCGCTGTCCCTGGGGATTTTCGGGTCAAAGAGAAAGAACCCGAGAGGATTGAGAAATACCAGGATCTAGCACTGGAGATAACCCGCACGTGGAAGACATCCACCAAAGTGATCCCCATAGTGATTGGAACTCTAGGAGCCAAGTACAGAATTAAGGAATGGATTGCTCTACTTGGAGTTGACACGAAGAAATTTGGACTGATTCAGCAGACGGCACTGTTGGGTTCGGTCAACACCATAAGAAAGGTGCTATCCATCCCAACCTAGAGGAACTAGGTCGATAGTGGAAAGACAAACCAGCTACTACTGTGCTGTGTTATTTATTTTATAGTGTAATAATAATAATGATAATAATAATAATTATACGGACAATGTTATTAAAACATTTTGTGTATTTTATGGTAGATATTTTGAAAACAGGCTCTGTGGTTCTCCTGATAAAAATATTCTCATTGGTTAATCCAAGAGCTCATACACGTTGCGCATTGAATTACAGATAAACTTTTCTATTAAGTACAAAATTTCTGTCACCTGTACATAAGTCGACCCATCGGTCAAACAGGTTTCCAGAGAAGAAAAAAGGGTGGATTAATTCTCTATAACTGTGTCTATTTATTTCAAAACTTGATTTCCATTCTAATTATGCTGACCTATTTATCTCCAATGACCAGGAAACAAGCATATAGAAAATGACTGAGTTAGTTCACAGTTATTTAGTAAATCTGGTCTTATTGTCTCATCATTGTCATGGAGCAACAAATGTGCTGGACTAGAAATTCAAGTCGTTTCAGTAATTCCTTTTTGTGGCTTTAAGGTATTTTTTATTGCTGAGTTTCGCTAGGTCAGAACTTCTATTGACACTGACTGCAGGATTTACTTTGAAAATCGTCTCTGAAGAAATTTTACATCAGAATATATTTGATTCATAAAGACAGTTTTGTACTAAAAAATTTCTTTTGCTATAATGTATTACTTTAAGGGTACAATTAAAATTGAAAATCAAACAAAACACGAGATGGCTTAGTTTGTGCACTAGTATATCTCCTTAGCTGATCGTTTAACAACTTATCTAAAAGCGTAAATATGATGGGGAAGAGGTCATCTTGAAATTTGGTATATACCAAGGGAAAAGTAAAGTTGGTACCTAGAAATGCAGAGGATCAGTCCAAGCATTTTTTCATATCGGCCTACAAATATCAGTACATTTTCACCAGGACCCCATAATATCAGCTTGAAAAGGTAAATGCGCGTGCGTATTTATTTTAAGATTTGAAAATTGTCATTCAAACATTGATTCAGAAAGATTTTTTCTAAAAACAGAAACTTTTAATATTTATCGTCTATTCCTAGAAATAACATGACAGTGTGTTTTATACTTTTAGGACCCAGAAGTATAACTTTGCGAACATTTTTAAAGCAATGAATATCAGGCTGACCTTCCCCTGGGCTTAGATGGAAACAGCAACCAGAATAATAGCTTTGCAAAATTGTAAATCAGTACGTTTTTTCTTTATAATTCGCATCCAAATGCTTATTTATTCCTGACATCCTAGCGAAAAAGTATGTAAAATATGGCAATTTTTTTAGTTAATTCAAACACACGCAGTATATTTTCTACAGAAGGAAAGGTAATAAGAAAGAAAATACAAAGGGACTGAGAAAAGAACTGAAAATACAAACGAACTTTAGAAAATTGCGAAAAGAATATCCGAAAGAGCTTAGCGAAAAACTGAGAAAAGAAAATACAAAAGAAATAAGGGAAGAACATCTGAAAGAACCGAGGGAAAATACTGACGAACATATGAAAGAACTGAACAAAGACCTGAAAATACCACTGACAGTAAGAACTTGAGGTCAGACAAAAATGACATTGGCTCTGACAGTAAGATACTAATAGCAAGGATCTGTCAACTCTTTTAATCAATTTAATCACATTCTTTGATCCCATTTTTTAAAAATATGAAAGTCAGTTTGCAAAATTTGATGACTGGCTAATCATCTTTTGGTTGTGGTGTAACCATGAGGATGAACAATATAATTCAATTTACCTGAAACATTTTCCACACTTGATCTCTTCTTTAAAACCAAAGAACCAATTTTATCCCATCTTGTGGGACAGAAATAATTGCAAAGTTCTTTAACAGACGTTGATATTCTCGAAAACACTGTTCTGTAGATATTACAATCTCATCGCAGATTAATATCCGCAATAACACAATATTTTTCTGCTGCTTATATTATACATTATTTATTATTATACTTTTTTTTTCTCCGCAAACATAAAATTAAACTGATATTGAACCTGCGTTCTGAACTCATGATGTTAATGCGAGGCTTGAAACATAACGATCAAATTAATTTTACCGTGGTATCCTGTTCAAGACGTCTTGGAAAATTAAGACTCCAAATTCAAATTTGAAATCGAATATTCCAACATATGCGTTAATAGTAAAAAGCAAACAAGTGAAACTAATTGAAGAGGTCATAAAGTGTACGGAGTTAGAAGCATTACGTTTTCAAAATTAGCAGTTAATTAAATGTAGTACAAATTCCATTATTTAAAGTTCAAAGCGTCTCATAAAAATTTGTTAATTACGCTTTTATTTTATTTTTTTTTGTCGAAAGTAGTTTTTACTGTTCAAAATTGTTTGCATTACATCAGATATGCCAGTCAAAACTGTAGCCTAATTAGCCGTCGAGATAAGTGCAACATCACTTTTCTGTGGACCTAAAACCTTTTTTAAGGTGTTCACAGAAAGCCTTTGAGTCCGTTCGATCAGATGCTTTCTGCTGCTCTGTTGCCTTTCCAGACCAGGCAGACTCCTTCATAGCCCTGAGAGATCGCTGCACAGCACTTTTACATATTCAGCTCCCTTCACAAATGACTTTTTATTTTCAATCCACGCTTTGTGGGAGGTGTGCAATGTCTTTATTAAGTGTTGAATCTGTGTATTATTGCCTCCAAACCAATCTTGGTGCTACGATGAGAAAGACCATGACTATTTTGCATCACTCGATGACTTCCATGGAATATTCGATATCCTCAATGATTTTTACTGTCTCAAGCATAGTGTCTAACTTGTCAGAAAGGTCATTCTTTTCAACAGTTTTTAATGGGAGAACGTTTATCTCCTTGGGAACAGTGGGTTTCGTTACATGTCTTTTGAAAGACGTAAGATGGTCTTACTACGAAGGAGAGCATGATTTGGTAGAGAACAGGTTGTGTGAAATCTTTAATATCCCGTTCATTAGTTACAAAAAAATCAATGAGATGCCTGTCTTTTGACCTTGGATGAATCATGTCATTTTGTGACAGTTTAACTGCTAGTAGAAAGTATTGGCAATGCCAAGTAACACGACGAAGACTGTTGTTGTTTATACCGCCAATACCATAATAGCCATCCCAAGACTGCTAGTTCTTTTCAGCTCGGGAATTGAAGTCACCCATATAAGGAACTTTATCCTTGTGATAGGTGTCAAGGATGACATTTCGCAAAAGATATTTAAATTCGTCTTTTTCTTGCTCAAAACTATTCATTGGTTGGGCATAGCAACTGGCAAGTGTTGATTTTGTATTGCACTCCAGCTCTATGGTCAAGATTATTATTCGACCAGAAAAAACTTTCGGAAGGGAAGGTAATGAGTTGGCAAGATATGTAAGGTCTGTAACTGTATTGCGATAGTTCTTCAAATGTTTTCTGGTTAAAAAACTGGACTTATAACTCCAAAAATATTTTTTAAATGCTACTCAGGCTATGACTTTGATCACAAAGTGTGCAAGTTCTGAGTGGTTTTCAAAAGATCTTGTGAGCATATTTAACTCAATTATTGAACTCAATTATTGAACTCAATTACTTGACTAAATTTTTATCTGAACTAAATTACATTTGCAAATGGATATTCCAGAAAATACTAGTATATGTGAAATTTTTCTTATTTATGGCCAGAAATTTCTCTTAGTCACTGTTGACATCATTTTTTCTTCTTCTTCTTCTTCTTCTTCTTCTTCTTCTTTTTCTTCTTCTTCTTCGAGTCTCACGACTTTCATTAGTTATCAAATTTGGTAGCTCCAGTAGGTGGCACATTTAACAGCAGTTTCTGTTGTTTCAGCAAGGTCGCCATTGCTGTAGTTTGGAGCTTAACTGCAGGATAGAAAGTGCTCCATCCTCTGTAGGTTGCCGCATTCACACAGATCGGTGGAACTGATCTCTCAGTGTTTAAGAGATGTTTTGGATCTTCCTTGCTGGTCTCGCAGTCAGTTGAGGGTTTTTCATACTGGCCAGTTTAGTTCGTTTCCGGTGGCAAGTTCTTCTGATGGGATAATGCTTCGGCTGGCCCACGTCATGGACATGTTATTTTTGTTCCACCTATGGTTCCACGTCTCATGCATGGCTGCAGTCACACATGTTATGAGTAGCTGAGTGCAGTGGAGGGGGTGCCTAGCATAATGGTGGAGGGAGTGCCTAGCATAAGTCTCCTGTTGTTTTTTTTCGCTGATTGCCGTCTTGTACCTTTCTTCGGATATCAGGTGGTGCAATGCCCGCTAGTGGATATAGACAGGGGACAGGATTGATCTTTAGACATCCAGTCACCATTCTGCATATGTCACTTAGGGTTGGGTCAATTTTTACGGCATAGCAAGATCTGAACCAGGTAGAACTGGCATATTCTGTAGCTGAGAAGCCAAGGCCAAGAGCAGTTGTACGGACAGTCTTGGGATCTACACCCCATTTGCTGTTGACGAGTTTGTGCCGCACGTTGTTCCCTGTTTCCAACTTCCCTATGAGCTTGGTTGTTTGAAAGACAGCGTTCTGTCAAGGGTCGCTCCCAAGTAGACTTGGTTTGGGTCATTTTGAACTAGTCGTACTTCCCATGAAACACTTTGCTGTCGGCGGGCTTACCTGTTTTTCAAATGGAAGCTGCAGAGCTGTGTTTTGCTGGAATTAGGCTTGAGATGGTTAGCTTAAAAGTACACTGACATCTCTGCCAGAGTATCTTGTAGGGTGTTTTCGACATCAGGAAAGCCTCCCTTCTGAGTGGTTATGCATACATCGTCCGCAAATATGAACCTGTTACATGCCAGAGGTTTGGGTTGGTTGTTTGTTTATATGTTGAACAAGGAAGGTGCAAGCATGCTTCCTTGTGGAAGTCCGTTGCACTGGCTAAGCCAACGACTCCGACGATCATTTAGCACAACATGGTTCCTTTGGTTGGATCATGGATCGGATAATGTTGTAAAGCTTGGGATCATTAGTGAAGTCGTACAGTTTGTTGATCATTAGTCTGTGTTGGATGGTGTCATATGCCGTGCTGAGGTCAATGAACGCTGTTCCCATCACTAGTCTGCCCTGGAGACCGTCTTCAATGTGTTTAGTAAGGTTTAGAGGCTGGGTTTCACATAATTTACGGGCTCTGAAACCTGCTTGATCAGGTGTAAGCTGTATCTCTACTACTGGTGTGAGACGCGTTAGTAGGAGTCTTTCGAAACGCTTGTAGCTGATGCAGAGCAGTGAGATTGGCCGATAGCTTTTTGATACGTCACGTGAAGACTTTCTGCTTGCATCCTTTAACATCATTAGATTCTGCTGATTAATGATGACACGAACTATTGCCGTTCAGAGACGAAAATAGCATACATTGTGCTTGGAAGCTGATAACGACCACCTATGGTTATTTAACAAGTAATCGTCCTAACATTGCGGAACAATTACATTTCGTTTCACAGGAAAGCAAATTGCACATGAGTAAAGATGAATATGAACTTGCTTTTTATGTGGTAATATTTTTTTAAATTCCAAACAGTATCCAACAATAGTTGGATGTAGCATATTTTTGGGTTACTAATGGCACTCGCAAAATATTTGCCAAATGCTTAAGATTGACCTCTTCGATATTGCCGGAAACATTTATTTTCTCATTATATTTCTGGGTTTTTGTAAACTATTCGTGGATTGAATATGAAATATTTTGTAGCTATCTTCATTTTTATGTTATGTTGTTTTTTTGTTTATCTTAGTCCTTTGTTGTTTATTCTTTTCGTTTCCTATGTTAATCCTTTTCGTCGGTTTTCCATTGGCTTGTGCTGTCTCGGTTAAGACATAGAAGATGAAAGCAGTCAAAAGAGAATAGAGGGTAATTTGAAGTGGTTCTGTACATTGTTTTCACGATAGGCAGGGCATGATACTGATATCACCTTTATATCTTAAGATTAACATTCATTTTTTCCTTCAAGCCTCTAATCTTTCAATTTCCTTGAAAGCCATGTTTTTTACTTTTGTTTATTATTAATAGCTCTGACGTAAAAGCTCGCACGTCTCTTAATAATAGAGTGGTTAAGGTTTGCCAAACGTGGTTTAATTTGCAAAATAGTGAATAATCATGTAAACAAGAGTCTCCAGCTACCAATGAATAAAAGACAGCAATTATTGTTTTGACTAGAACTGTTTTTTCTCAGTTTTATATAATATTAAATCTGCTCCTGACATTAAAAGTGTTCAGTTTTAAAAGCATCAAAGAATACGAGTACATTACTGTTTTGTCAGTGTTATGGGTATTTTTGACTAATCGGATTAACTGTTTTTTAACACTTAAAAATGGGTGTGTTAAAGTTCATTCCGTTTCATTTGAGATGAGATATATTCTTATCTATTCTGGGTATAGCAAATTTTACAGGCTATTCAAAACTTCAATGACAAAAAATTAAAATTTTAACTTTCTATGGGAAAGAAAGAAGTCTTAGTACATCAGTGAAAATGTGGTAGAATTTTCACTAATATAAATAATTTCTTATATAAAGGTATCGATTTTGAAAAGGGAAAAAATGAAAACTAAATTGTATATAATTAAACACTACCAAATTTTCTATTCTATTGTAAATACTACCCAAAATTGAATAATTATTGCCTAGTTAATTTTATATAAAGCAACAGATAAATATAGCACGTTGTGATTTTCAAACCGGCTTGCTCAATGAACTACCTCCGGCCAACGACACGCGACACACGATGCAAAAGATTTAGCTTATCTCTCTGGTAAAAGTTTATTATTGTAGAGCTTTTACGCCTTTCCAAAGGGAGACATGGAGAAAGAATAGACCCAAAAATCCCCCCAAAACTGTACCATTTTGACTGAAGTGATACCTGGCCTTGCATGAGATAAAGCTTTTTTAAAAAAACTTCGTTTGAGAATGATCGATAGATAGGTAGAAGAAGGTTTTTAAATGATTTTCAATAATTCCCTTAATTGAAATGTGACGCTATTTATACCTTTTTTATTCAGATTATATTGGCAGCTGAAACGAAGAAGATGCATTGTTTCTGAGTTAAAAGACAATTTTTTCATTTGTTTTAGTCTTTTTTTAGTCTCAAATTTCAAGGGTTTTTTTTAAAATAATAAGTTTTGGAGTAGTGTTTATAGGCTTTAAATAGAAATGGAATTGGATAAATGGATAGATATGTGGATTTTCTAAGATTTTGAGACATCAGGTTGACGTTAGTTGGGATTAATTCTGTCCCACGGGCTGTAGAGCCTTGCTTGTTGACCCTTTTAGGTACGGTGTCTATAATGTCAGCTCGTCACCGTTTCTGTTGTATGAGGGCAGTGTGTGGTATACCGTTTCTGCTGCTACTCGGTTTAATACCATTCCTGTCACCATAGGGCTCAGTTAGTCTGAATACTGTTAGTCTCCGTCGAGGTGACGGTTTCAAATATCTTCTTCTTTTCTCCCTATGTCAAGTTCAGTCAAACGAATGCCCCCAGTACCCACCAGACCTTTAATGGTCAAGAGCTGAGAAGAATCTTTAGACCCAAGAGCGATTCCATATCTGTGAGTTTATACCCGAGATGTGGAAGTACTGGCAGTACAGAGACCGGTAATAACCTGGTTTCTTTAACAAATTCCTTCACTTTAGCTTTAAGTTATATCAGAGGTCTTAGTTCCAATTTTTCTTTTGTGAAAACTTTCCTTCATTTAAAGTCTCTTCATATTACACTTTGTGAGACAAGCCTTGATAACATTACTAATAATAGTGACGTCCTTGCTAACGGCCTTGTTCTTTTACCTCGACTAGACTGTTCACCGATCTTCACCTTCTTGCTATTTGTGATCGGCAGGATCGTCCAGGTGTACGAGGTGGAGAAATTGAGTGTAAAGGTGAGCCTTCCATGTGGTTTAGATTGTCTCTTTTTTAGGCTACGTATTACCTATTTAGTATCGATCTCCCTCTCCTGATTTGTGCTCAGTTATTGATCGTATTCTATTGGTAAACATCTACACATTGCTAACATCTTTGTCTTTGGTGACTCCAATGCTAATCACATAAACTGGGTAACATATTCTAATAATACTGAAAAAGTTACTTGCAACGTCACTCTTGCTTATAATTTGCCACAGCTTGCTAATTTTCCTAATTTTTCAAGATTTTCTGAGTCAGAGACACAAGAACCTTCTTATTTAGAGCTCATTTGGACTTCTCTTTCTGAGCATTGTGCAACTTTATTTTTACCTCCTTTTATTTCTTCTGACCATGTTGTTGTCATTATAGACGTTAATACATATGTTTCAAATCTTGTTGACAAGTCAGGTAATTAGAAAGCTTTTAAATTTGGTCATGCTAACTTGGATATTTTTGGTCAATTTCTTGGTAATATTCCTTTGGATTCAGCCTTTGGCAAGTCACCTTCTCATGCTGCAACTGAATTCACAGAGTTGCCTCAGGTTTGTATTAAAACACTACATTACCATTAACATTTCCATTAACATTACCATTAACCATTAACATTAACCATTAACCATTAACATTAATCAATAACAAAACACTACATTACCATTGATATTACCATTAACACTAACCATTAACCATTAACATTAACCATTAACATAAAACACTAATCACCATTAACATTACCATTAACCATTAACATTAACCATTAACATAAACACTACATTACCATTGACATTACCATTAACATTAACCATTAACCATTAACATTAATCAATAACAAAACACTACATTACCATTGATATTACCATTAACACTAACCATTAACCATTAACATTAACCATTAACATAAAACACTACATTACCATTGATATTACCATTAACACTAACCATTAACCATTAACATTAACCATTAACATAAAACACTACATTACCATTGATATTACCATTAACACTAACCATTAACCATTAACATTAACCATTAACATAAAACACTAATCACCATTAACATTACCATTAACACTAACCATTAACCATTAACATTAACCATTAACATAAAACACTAATCACCATTAACATTACCATTAACCATTAACATTAACCATTAACATAAAACACTACATTACCATTGACATTACCATTAACATTACCTAGTCGTGGTAATAAAGTCAAACCTCGTCCTCTTCTTTGAATCAGTGCTCCTTATTCCAATGTCATTGCATCGTAAAGATTTCGATGTCCAGTTTTAACGTGATGGAACTCTTAGATCACGGTAGTTTTTTGAAACCGGCTAGCAATGCTTGTAAGAAATGATTTCTGGTGCTAAATCTTCCTATGTTGAGCGAGTTTTGTGAAACTCTTTCTTTCCAAGAATTGAAAATCGAGATTTATGGAAGTTTTACAATAGTGTTTTGTACTTTACCAGGTCAATTATTCCCCCACTTTGGTATAATTTTCGGTTTCCCTCGAGATAAAACAGTGATCTTGCTAGATCATTTTTTCCCAATTCTCTTCTAAATGACACTGGTGTTTCTTTGCCAGAGTTCCCATTACTAACTGATAAGATTTTGGGCTCCGTTATCATAATTCCAAAATTCATTGCTAAGGTTATTCATGGACTTAATCAATTCAAACCTTCTGACCGTCTGGCAGTTGTTTTGAGAGTGTGTGCTTCAGAACTATCATTCTAGCTTTACAAAATTTTCAATTACTGCCAATCCGAGGCTTGTTTTTAGTCGTCCGTGAAGGTTTCTAATGTTGTTCCTTTCTTGAAGGGTGCAGGTGATCCATCTGGTCCTCGCAAAAACCGACCTGCAAACCTTCTTTCTGTCATTAGTAAGAATCTTTGAACCACTTATCAACAATACATTTGTGAAACCTTTGTAGACTCCAGGTCTTTTTGGTCATCTTCAGTATGGACTTGAACGATCTCTCTCTCTCTCTCTCTCTCTCTCTCTCTCTCTCTCTTGTTGATCCTTTTATTGTAATCACGGAACGTATCTAGAGGTTTATGGATACGTGTAAAAAAAGGTAGGAGGAAGATATGTTTAGACATGTTGTTGGTAGCTCTTGAATCTGGATTTTAAATGTTCTTAGTTTGAGTTTTGGTCTTACAATTGATATTTTATTATTGTGACTTTCAAGTTTTACTTGGGTGGATTGTTACCGATAGCCTTTATTTGCCAACAAACAGGATTTGGATATTATTAGTTTATAAGTACATCGATTAGAGGACGGCCACTGTGGGAATTTTGTGATTATCGTGGCTATATTTTAGATAAACCTTGGCCTTAAAAGATGTGCCTTTGTTAGCTCCGACTGTGTTCAACTTCCGTTGATTGGAGCGGAAACTGAAGAGACCTAAGTTAAAGAGTCATTTATTTGGTCAAGTTGTTTACAAGCCAGAGATGCAAAGTTTCTATTTCCCATACGAACGTCAAAGGGAGGCTTTTTTGACATATTGTTCCTTCTGTGTGACGACGTGGAGCAATGAACACTGCCTGAAAATTGCGAAGAGAACGTTTCAGAAGTGAATTAATTGGTTAAAAAAGGGATGAAAATGTTTAACCAGAACGTGACGGGACTCTTTAGAAACCTAGGAAATGTATCTGAACCGCTTTAAAGTTTTCCGGAATTGATATTTTTCTGTTGAGTGAAACACACATCATAGCGGAAGTTAAGCAAGAGAAAGTAATGATGACACACCTGGAAACTCCTATAAATCGCCCAAGAAAGTCCAGCAAAGGTGGACGAGTTGAAGCATTTATCATTTGATGGTATAAGATGGGATTGGTGACATGATTTGGAGAATGCTTACATCGAAGCAACTTGGCTCAAAACTAGGGCAAAACAGTCACAAAGTTCTGTTGTAGTAAGTATGTATCGCTCCCCGCATAGCTCTAAATATCTTAGCAAGGATTTTAACATCCATTTCGAATAGCAAGCTCTGTCTGAAAAATCTCAAGAAACAAATCCTTGTGGGAGATTTAAATGTGAACTTTCTAAAGTGTGATAATAAAGAAATCAGGGCTGTTCTAAATATATTTGGCATCAAACAAATGGTGAATTGACCCACAAGAATATCAGAATCAACCACAACTCTCAATGATTTCATTGTAACAAATAGTCCAGCTGATAGAAACTGAGATCCTTCCAGAAAGCATTGGGAACCAGTTGCGAAGAGAGCTAGAAACGAACTGCATGCTGTTAGGGAATGGGCAAGAAAGCGATCGGTTTCTCTTGATGTGACAAAAAACACAACACCTGTTGATTAATAGGAAAAAGGACCCTTATTTTTCTCAAATATTGATAGAAAATTATTCTTAAATTGACCGTGATGAGCTTGCTTCCCCTCTTGAGGAATGCTCATCAACGAGCCTGCTTGGTCTTTCTTGGGGTTTGTATATTCAGCTTATTGCTAGATCTGCTGCTAATAATGCTGATTTTGTGTCGCTGTAGATAGTACCTTACGCCTGAGGCCATTTTTTAGCTCTATATGCCTATTATCCTTCCTTGCATAGAGCACTTTTTCCACTTCTGTAAAAGTGCTCTCTCTCTCGTCTCATCTTATACTCTTCCTCGAGTTCAGAAACGTATTTGTAATTGGATAGTTCGAAATCTTGCTGCTTCTCTTCATCCTTTACCCAAGAGACAAAATGTGGTATGTCCAAGTCTTCATCTGTAGGTTTTATCATGAGGAGTGTTCTGATCAGCTTTCTTCGCTGGTTTCACCCAGTTTGCAACTTAGTTCTCCCAACATCTCCATCTTCATTTTCTTGTTCGTCGTTGTAATAAATTTCTCTATGAAAGTAGGCTTTATATCTTGGTCATCTTGGTAGTAGAACCCTTTAGTAGTGCTTTTTTCTGTCGTATGATTTAATTTTTTTTTAAATCCAAGGTCAACTATTATCTCTTGCCCTAATTTTTTTGGTCTTTTTCATACACTTAGAGACATATCTTGTATGGTTCTTTACCAATAAAAAAGGTTAACAAAGTATTTTTACTATAACGACAAAATATAAATATATGGAGTAAGACATTGTGATTTTGCAAACATTATTTTCACAGGCCAAGTGCACTTGAGTCGAAGTTATCGATTTTTTCAACAATATTTTGTCTTTTTGTTAATTTCTTCTGCTTTTTTATTTATGCTATGTTTCACTGCTTCACTGATTATGTTCCTATCAAAATAATTCCTTGACAACTTTGGTGAGGGGCATGAAGGTAAATTAATATTCTGGTATTACTTAGGAGTATAATGTCTAGATGCAGGGCTTTAGAAGGGTATTTTTCGAGGAAACTTGGCTGTGTGTTTTTTAAACCTTGGTTTAAGAACCATCAGATCTATTCTCCAGGGGCATGGTCAGAATGCATCACTCAACCTTCCAACAACGGAACACCTTTTCGATTTGCACAAAATAGTTTTGATTTTTACCTTACTGGACATAAGTGATATTGCCATAGCTGACCAACTTATTCCACTTCTCATGCCAACTTATTTTTTTTCAATAATTTCGATTCATGAAACGATTGTTTATTCTACAGTTTTACACACATTGTTCTACACAAATTATGGTGAAAGTGGATTCCGTACTGTGGTAAAGTGAAAAATATATGTTCATCAAATTGGATTTAAAACATTACTTATACTATTAAAGCCACCTCTTCTACCACCTGAGCTTAAGTACGGATATGGTTACGAAAAGATCAAGCAAAGAATGTAGCACCGATACCTCAGGTGGTAAAGGATGGAACCCATTAGAGCCTCAGACGATGGTTCAAACCCCGTTGGGTGCACACATATTTTTCACTTCTCTATAAATTTTTAACCATAAAAATATAAATGGTTATTTCATATATAATAGCTCCTGGCATTTTTCCATATCTTTTTATAGGAAATAACCTTTGTACTGAATTACCATGTAATTGATGTAAAATTAATTTGAAACTTTGAAAAGGAAAGCTTTCGATGACCATTAGGTTACGGTAGGGGTTTATTTAAGGGGTACTTAATAAAAGCAGTCTAAAAAGGTAATGTTTTTAAGAAGTAGTAACTGATTGGAAGAAAAGCATCTTATCATGCCAGAGGCTTCCGGTTGCAACCAAGTCGACGCCCCTAGAAGTACTTTGTCCTATTGGTTTATTCGTTTCAAATGGCAGGGGTGAGAAGAAACCACTAAAAATTTAGATTTTTACACTAAAAGGAAAAACAATTCTATGAAACGATGATCCTATGCACTGAAGTGGAGTCCGTTTTAGTAGCAAAAAGTAGTAAAAAAAGCAAAAAAAATATGGGAAAATGTCAACAAATAATTGAAGAAATAGTACTTATGGAAACAACTGGATTTAGGAAAGAGCAAATTAGTATATGAATAAAAAAATGTAGATAACCATTCAACACATTTTTACTTAAATGAATAGCGTAATCCAAGAATGTTTGGATTTTGATAAGAAAGTAATACAATTAAAAAGTAATACAATAAAAAGAATTACAATTAAAAAGTATTACAATTAGAAAGTAATACAATAAAAAATAATACGATTAAAAAGTAATACAATAAAAGTAATACAATTAAAAAATAATACGATTAAAAAGTAATACAATAAAAAGTAATACAATTTAAAAAGTAATACAATAAAAATTAATACAATTACAATTGATCTCTAGCTTTGCAACAAATTTTGAATCCTCTGTTTTTGGTCAACCCTTTCTTCTGATACTCTGTAAATGACATCGGTGTTTGAAATCTGTTCTCCTTCACAATTTTTACTGAATTTGATAAGGTTTCCAAGGTACTGTTTATTTGGTTTTCAATATTTTTTGTAAGTTATTTCGCTATTTATGTGATAAAAATATTAATAGTCCGAAAAAGCTGTATTTGGCCACTTAAGTAGCCTGAGAAGAATATCTCGAAACCCGGCTCTAAAAAATGTTTACAACTCATGACATAAAAAAGCACCTATATCTATATATCTTTAAAACAAATTTAATTGGAAGGGATTTTTTTTTTTTTTAAATCCACATACCCCTTCCCTCCAGAAATATATCAGAACTATTTCCCAGGTCTCTTGGTCACCCAAAAACTTGGAAACACAGTTTAACTTAAGTGAATTACTGGAAACGAGGTGGTAAATTCCTCTCTAAAGCCTAAGAAAACGTTTCGAAATTTATGAAAAGTTGACATGTGTTGGCTTGGACATTTTATAACTGGACCATTTTTCTTTTCCATCTTCACGTATTGACATAAATAGAATAAGGTAAACTTCTTCTGAGATCCATTGGCATGTGCAGCTGTTTCCTTTCTATTGATCCAAAAGGTTGGGCTTTTAACTACAATAAATTTACTCGGACGTTTATCTAGTTTATTTAAAAAAGTGCTATTCTATTTTGAGTAGCTGTT
>RDPX01000022.1:329577-346322 GCA_003991215.1 Morbakka virulenta
CGATCAATCTCCATAGATACCAGGGTGAGAATCCTCAACTGCTATGTCTTACCTGTCCTGACCTACGGCTGTGAAAGTTGGACACTGACGTCAGACCTGGAGAAAAGACTGAACGCTACTGAAATGTGGATGTTGCGCAGAATGTTGAGAATTTCCTGGACGGAACACACTAGTAATGATGAAGTACTAAGACGAGCTAATTATAGCAGGAGACTCCTGAAAACCATCAGAAAGAGACAACTGTCGTTCCTAGGAATGTAATGAGAAAAGAAGGCTTGGAAAATTTGGCTGTTACTGGTAAAATTTGCGGTAAAAGAGGAAGAGGAAGACAAAGAACAACATTCATGAAAAGTTTGTCAACATGGACCGGAGTCAGCGAGAAGGAAATGCTGGAGAAGACCAAGAATAGGATCCTGTGGAGAAGCATGACCGCCTACGTTCTGCAAGGACACGGCACATGAGGAGGAGGAGGATCATCCTACATTTTAGGGATAGCTGCACTTCGTCTCCAATCATTTGCGTTGTTCTATGTTGTAACAACAAAGTTTGTATGAAGGGGGGTATCACGCCCATGCTGTTGGTTAGGTTTACTAAGCATAAACGGGAATTTAAAGAAGAATTTGTACTTGCTGGGTTCCCATATAATGTGACAAACTCTCAGTAGTGCTGAAAGATATTTGAATACATTTGCGGTACAAGGCAATTAGACTGTTAAAGAGACAGGACATGCACTCGATCTATTCGCTTGTGGTTGTCGTTCTGAAGACCTTCATAACGAGTACAAATGGGTTACTTATTTAGATACATAATCCCTACGAAAGAAAAATGCTAGACTAGATTATGTCGGACCTTGTGTCATCTTTTCACGTTACTTAACCTGTTTTATTTGTAACCACCTGTCGTGTAACATTTTGATATGTCACTCATAATTAACTACCCTGAATTTTGCTACAAACTTATTATTTTGGACTTACATTTACTCTGTCATTTACAAACTACAAGTTGTACTATTGAAGTCTTAAAATATGCTGAAACCTTTATGACACCTTTAAAAAGAATCAGCTGTGTATGTTTGAGTGTTTCTATATGTATTATATTTATATTTATATTTTATATTTTAGTATTTATATATATGTCTAATATATATATGTATATATATATATGTATATATATATGTGTATATATATGTATATATATGTATGTATTACACGATCATACATGATCGAAGAAAAAAATAAGTCTGTTCCAGTTATTCCAAACATTATAAATCCAAACACAATAAATGGCAATAACCAATGAATTGACCAAAATATAACCACAAGGATGCAATGTACAGGTACATATACAGAGTTGCAATTTTCTCTCGTTTTTTTGGGTTGATCTCTGACGATAAAATGCCAATTTCACAATCGTAATTACGATTGTGAATTTGGCGTTTTATCGTGCTGGGTGTGGCCTAAGCGCGAAATTCCACAAACCCAACATTTCAGCCTAATATGAGATTTAGATGGCATAAAATCTTACCATAACCATACGAGTTTAAGCAAATATGGAATTAATTATTATGAGAAATGTTAAGTCATTTTGAAGTTAAATTTAGAAGTAAAATTTGTATGGTGCGTAATGCACAATTTCTTTTCACAATGCCTTTAAAATGTTTAAGTCTGTCTCAGTTGACTTCGGACTTTTTGGAAGAACCTAAGTATCTTTTTTTGGACTAAATATTGTGAGTTCATCTTTGGAATACACTTATTCGATATCTTCTATGAAAATGAAAATAAAAAATTAGAATTTATTGAGTGAAAAAGGGGTTTGAAAAAACTGGTAAAAAAATTTTAGTACTTAAGTACGCTCCTCTTGTGTATATACATATATATATATACATATAAATATATACATATACATATATATATATATATATATATATTTATATATGTATATATATACATCCATACTTTTGAATGCCCTCTTGCGAGAAATTATGCGCTTTTTACACTGTAAAAGACACAAGTTGAAATAGATTTTTGACATCTGAGAGAGAACAATTCAAAACAGTCAATATTCGTGCCAACTTAGAGTTTGTTAATCACAAACAAAGAACTTGAAAATTTAACTTAAATTTAGTCTCTGCGGAAATAATAGACCACGTGAAAATAGTTGTAAACAAACAGAAAAAAATTCACTCTGTTTTTTGTTTCATGGGTGAAAGTGAAAAGTGCTGACAGAGTTGTCCAATAACTCGCGAAATATTTTTCAAAAGTATGGGCGTATACACATTTTTGACCACCTCTTGACAAGGAGAATCTTCCTGTAACATTTCATTGTTGTTGTTTTTTAGCATTTTCGAGATGTAGGCTTTTTTAGACGTATTTGTTGGCAGGTTGACGTTAATTTGCTTCCTACTTTTTTCTTAGAAATTGGGTAACGTAAGGCGACGTAACGTATACCTAAAGTTTGCCTATTATGTTCAGTCAATAAAAAGATATCGAGGCTTTTGAAAAATGTCTTACGTGAATTGAGACAGTCTCAAGTGATAAAGTAAAGCTTAAGTACCTTGCAATGTAGCCTTCAGCATTTGTGTCAAAGTACAATATTGTCGCTCTGTCTAACAGATTTTAGCTCGGGTGTATGAGTAGCAGGTGATAGCTGAAATAATAGTATTGGGAAAAATATGGGTGTAAAGTGAAGCTATGGTTATTGGTGCTTATGTGATGTGATATTGTATGAGATGAGAAATTATTAGTTGGTGAGATAGGATATAAAGTATACCGTCATAGCATTGAGCCTTTTCATCTGACCCTGATATACCTTATCGAAGCAAAATATCTTTTGGTGCTCACAGGCATCAACCAATAAACTTCTCGCGTATCACAAACTCCTTTGTCACCCATGCTGTTACAATGACTTCTAAAATGTCTGGAACAAATTTACGAATGATATATAGGAATAGTGTCTCGTTCTGTGCTTGCGAAGTTATGTGGTGGTCATATGTTTTACTGAGCCATGTCACCAATACCTCATCATATTTTTACCTTGGTTTTACGAATCCCATACGTTCTCTCCCAAGGTATTGAAAACATTCAATTATCTTCAGCAAACATCAAGCGTTCTTGTGTTTCCGTAATGCCGCAGTTTGCTTTAGCTGTTCGTCGATACTGGTCTGTTTGGGTAATACTTCTGTAGCTTCGATGCGTACCTGGAAGATGCATTGGCTTTGAACTTTTCAACTTGCTTGTTCCAGTACTGAAAGCCAAATCGGTTAAATGCCTATTCTCACTTCTTATTTAAAGTTAGAAATTTCTGATTCCCCAAACTTCAACAACCCCGTTGACATGATGGAGTAATTCTTTTTGATATTTTCTACACGGGATATTTAAGTGTAATGGTTGTCTTATATAGAATACTGAAACAACGGGTATTATTTTTAACAATTTCACAGACAATTAAACCCTGTCTTAATGGTAGTGGGCTAAGGGTTTTGGGAATATTTCTCTCCAATATTTTGATAAAAAAACAGGAAATCGGAATCGGTATATATAACGTTTAGAAGGTGAGATGATCATTGAACCCAGACGTGGTTTTGTCTTAGTCTTGTAGTGTACGGTTTGTCAGGACACTCGCCATCGTACTTGATTTTCAACATTCTGGGTATATACAATAAATGAATTCCAGAAGATGCTGATGCAAACGGATGTGTAACGCATGCGAAAGAAGAACAATTAATTGGTCTCCCCCCCCCCCAATCTTTCCTTTGCTCCCTCGTCCATGTTTTGTCATGAAATAATTAATGATGGAAAATGCATCAACAAATATTTTGTTGCAAACAATCAAATGGAAAATCTTTTCTTGGAGCATCATATCTTGTAATTATTATATATTTTGAAAAATACCTTTTTCACCGGATTTCAAAGGGACTGATAACGAACAGTGACGAACGATGGTTGGTTCAAGTTGGAAAAGTGCCCCGTCATCTCATCTTAATATTTTTGATCGAGTTTAGAGATATGTTTTAATTCGAGAAGTTCAATTCTCTGCTACTCTCATTTTCATCCTTTGTCTCATCGACAAAATGTGACTCGTCGTGGTCACTTCTATAGGCATTATCATGGGACGTCTAATGAGCTTTCCGTGCTGTTACCAGATCAATTTATTGCATCCATGTGGCTATCTCCTCTCAACGGTTTCATTCTGAAGCGGTTGTTGCTCCTCGTCAAAAATCTTTCTATGAATGTAGTTTCTTTGGCTACATTTTGGAGCTTTTTTTCTTGAGTGCTTTTCTTCTTCATATGACTTCAATGTTTGATTGATTTCTTGTCCAAGCCACTTTCTTTTCTGCTTCTATACAGTGCCATATATATAGTTGCTTTGTATGGTTCTAAAACCAAGGGGAAAAAAAAAAGGAAAATGGAAGATACCAAACCCTTGACGCCCTTGCATTCTCCTGCAAACTCTGATTCCCCTATTGTTTCTAAGTTCATTCCACCAGCAGGAGACTGGGGCTGAACGTCATCAGCATAAACATCGTTTAACTGCTCACAGGTAAGATAAGAGCAAGTGACCACATGTCCATTGATTCATACGGAAGAAAACACATTTATTTTGTACCTAGACAAATATAGAAAGTCCAATTGTTTGATTTGTATACGCGCAAATGCAATCATTTTACCCTACATTATTATGGAGCTGCTATACTGAGCAATGGCTGCAGCCACCGAGGTGAAGTCCGATATTCAACTGGACGAAGATAGTTTGACCACTTCCTCAAAACGGAATGCTAAAGGGCATATATTGATCAAGACCTTATCTTACGAGTAAGTGGATGGATCCTGTTCTATTATGTAAATTTTGATTTGCTTACTTGTTAGGGGTTTCAGCCATCATGCACTGACGCAATTGAGCAGAAATTTGATAAAGAGCGGATACAGGGGAGCGTATTATTGCAACTTTACTACATGATGTGTTGAATTGGAGAGAGGGGTCTTTGTTTGATAACCGAGACTTAATATTTAATTATCTTAAAACCGCTTGGTAACAAGGAAGCTTTTTTTTTGTTAGTGTAACGTAATTCTGGAGACAATCACAGTAACAGGTATGTGTGCACACCCACTCTTTTTTTGCAGATCAGCTGCTTTATCAAATCAGAACTGCACATCAAAACTGCACAAACTCATTTTTCTCAGTTTGCTATTTGTACGTATTAATGGAATGGACAAGTGAGTTTATAATCACAGAGATACTGACCCTCTTGAGAGCCCAACACCTTGAAATGACAGTATTCTATCCTTGCGTATGATCTTGTCATCGAAAGCGGAACAGTTGTAGATGGTAACATGATATTAGGCATGACTGTAGAACAGGTACATTGGTAGAAAATGTTTATCGAGGGACGCCCAACGACTTGTTACCTTGAGCTGCAAGTTGATCAAACAAAAATAAACGAGAACACAGTTTTGTTTACTTGTTTGTGGTTTGACACTTGCCAGTTTTTCTGTTTTCCAAAATTACCGGGTTTAAATTATTAAGTAAGGGGAAAGGACGACATCCACGCATGTTTTAGTTTCGATTATAGTTTTTGCTGTCTGACTCGCTTAAATACTAAGAAATGTTCTTATCCATGATCAGCGTGTTTTATCAAATAATTAAATTATAGCGGTAAATACTGAGGGATTTCTCAGCCAGTTATTAAAGCAAATGACGAAGTGAACCTCGCCATACATCAGAAGTCATAACGGTTTGAGATCTGCAGCCCTGTTGCTTTGTAAAAATAATAGACACCTGATCGTTAATATACAAACCAAATTGGTGAAATCATCCAGATATGAAGTAAAGATATATTTTTTTCGTCGTTCAACTATAAGCAGTTGCAGCCCTTTAACGGAGATTGTGCAGTTGCATTGTTCCCAGACATTAAAAAACTAGTGAACAAGACAAAGCTAGTATTTATTTCATTCTTATTAAAAAAAGGGTGTGTTATGAATAGAGTTGGCGGCTTTTCAGTGCTCGTTAACGTAAGGGGTAGGTTATTTCTTCACTCGGGAGATAAGAGATGACACTCTCAACATTAAATTCATTTGATTACTTGCACTTGACTACCATCACAAAGATGTAAACATGAAATTTTGAGTTATGGAGTGATTTCTTAACAGCTGGCAAGATATATAACTCGAATCGAACGTTGGTTTCTTTCCAGATTATACATTATTTAAAAGTGATGTTTCTGATGATTCTGAATGTGTTTATTTTCTGGACAGACCAAAATGTATATGGGAAGCAGATTCACAGGCATGTCACTCATCACAATGATCTTGATGGGTTTAGAATAAAAAGTGCCACATTTTATTTTCAAATTGTCAACAGATAAAACAGGAGTAGTAAAATTTGAGGACTAAAATCTGCCAATTTTCTTTTACCAATGTATCAGCCAATTCACTTTTGAATAGGTAAATGTTTGCAAGATAATGTTTCTCATCTTTTTAGTTGAAACCAAACAGCAGTGTGTTATGTTTTAATGAATTTTTATAGATTTAATCAAGTCTTTCAATGCTTACCAGAGTTAACAAAATTGATTATCATCATCATATCATCATCATACATCATTTTAAAATGTATACGTGCATATATATATATATATATATATATGTTTGTATGAAAGTATATATTATATCAATCTTTAAGATTGTTTTTTGAAAATGAAACCTTATGCTGCTAATATTTATTAGCAAACTTGGCCATTTTTCATGAATCATAAAATTGACATTTATTTATCAATCTGCATGCATGCATATAACCGGGAAGCCAAAATTTTTAGTGAATTCTGATTAGCAATACAATTTTAATATAATTCTATAAATACCAATAGTTTTTTTCTTGAAATTATCAATATATATATAGTATATATAAGTATATACAAGTACATATATATATATATATATATATATATATATATATATATAAGATATGATAAGTTGGAAAGAATAAAAAAACTACACAGTCCATTTCGACAAGCCTGTTTCGTGATTTTATTCACTCTTCATTTCCTGAAGTGTAGTTTTTTGATTCTTTCCAACTTATCATATCTTATATCACGCTCTGCATTTATGTATTGAGCACTTTAATACGGATAACCGAATCGAAAGCTTTACATATATATATATATATATATANTTTCTTGAAATTATCAATATATATATAGTATATATAAGTATATACAAGTACATATATATATATATATATATATATATATATATATATATAAGATATGATAAGTTGGAAAGAATAAAAAAACTACACAGTCCATTTCGACAAGCCTGTTTCGTGATTTTATTCACTCTTCATTTCCTGAAGTGTAGTTTTTTGATTCTTTCCAACTTATCATATCTTATATCACGCTCTGCATTTATGTATTGAGCACTTTAATACGGATAACCGAATCGAAAGCTTTACATATATATATATATATATATATATATATATGGGCTGTATGACAGTATGTATTTTCAAATATTAGGTGTTCTGGGAATAAAGACACATGGGCTATTTAGTCCACATAAAAACTGTTGTTTATATATTTAATGCAGCTACATGCATTGCAAAATAATAAATTACCTTGCATTTTCTATGAAGATTATTGATTCTAACAAGGGAGGTTTTACATGCATGCACTAATTATTGAAAAAAATACAGGATTTAGGGGGATAAGGCCATGAATTTGATTTGTAATAAATTTTAAACCCAATAATATGTGGCAAAAGTCATTTACAGATGGAAAGTCGCTTTATGTTGATACCATCAGTGTTGTCTTCCAGGAACTGAGTAGCTTGAGTCTGATTCAGATCTTCTATGCAAAGTGTTTAAGTCTCCTTTTCGCTGGTGGTCTTTTTTTGACTCTATTTCCCATTTACAGATGTAACTTTTCAGTGCTCATTCATGTTTTCCATTTTTATTATAAACCCTAATTTTTACTGTACACTTGAAGATCATCAACTTTTATGTAGTTTAATGGTAGAGAAAAATTCTTCTGGGAAAAAAGCCAAACCAAGAAGACCTGTAGGATAAGAAAAAAGTGAAATTGCAGTAATTACTGAAGAAAAAGAGACACACTGTGGTGTGGAAACCTTAGTTAAAGCTGTTGTAACATGATAGAGTTCATGGGAAAGATCCTGGACTATATGTAAAAAAACTTATCTTGACACATAAAATATAATTTTTATTCAAATTAGTTAAAGTGATGAGACAGTTACAAGAGTCCAAGTCAATTTTCTCTAATTTTGTTTTTTTTTACCCTATCGAGGAATGCAAAAACTGAAGACAACTTGAAAATATGAACTTCAAAATCTGATTGAAACCTCATTTTTTATCATTTGAAACATGGTCTACCTGCTGTTAGAACTGTACTAGTAGGCAGAATTACAATATTGCACCCCACATACAAATGTGAATATCTTTAGACATAGTGATCTCAATTTAATGAAACCTTACATTCTGATATTCAACATATGAAACATGGTGTTTAGACCAGACATGTTGTTTTTGTACATATTTCATTTTTTGAAAATGTGAAAGTTAAGAACCCACTCTTTTTCAAGCTTATAAATTAAGTACCTGAATGAAGTACCATGCCATAAGGACCATGAATAACACATTGTTAAAGGAAGGTTAATGATACCTGTAGCTTGAAGCTCTACAATATGCTGGAATATGTCTGCTTTAAAATGTTGAGAAAATTACCATCTTGGTGAGTTTCAGGATGCAATATACTCATGTGTTTTTAACAAAATTAGCAATAAACGTGCACAGAGGTTCCTGCTTTGTGGTTTCTACTCACTCCCTAAAAGTTCTCAATATCTGCCAAAAAAACTTTAATGATTTATTAAGTAACTTTTAATCAGTATTAATCACCATTTTTAGGAAACAATTCTGGTAAGTGATTTAAATGCTAACTATTTAAAAGGTTTTTAATGACAAAGACTTGAAACAGGAGATTACTACATTTTAATATTAACTGAAGAGATCTGCCATCACTGATTTATGCAAGCTCCTGGGAACTACTTTGGATGGACAGCCTAGCCGTGGAACATAGTTTATTAAAACTATGAAAAAATTAAAGCTTTCTAAAAAATAAATAAGAGGATGCAACCAAAGCAGAGGTTGGTTGGTTTGTTTTGTCATGGAAAATTGCTTATTAAACTTTAACTTCAAGTGCAGTCATATCCAAAAACTGCAATCAATCAGCAAGTATGTGGCATTTGTTTTGACATTTTCATCCATTGCCTTTGAGAAAGAGATTGAAAAACATGCAACTATGATGGTGTGAAGGTGTATTGAGAAAAAATGTGATAATTTTTAATGAATTCTTTAAAGTAGGATCACATACAATATATTTAAGAAATAATATCTATGTAGAACTTTGCAAATGCAGAATAATAATCTGAATCTGAATATAGCCTTTAAAAGTTTTTAACAATATTTATTTAATTTTATTATTCTTTTATCTGTTTTTATTGCACCTGACACAGCTTTTTAGCAGTTTAATACCACTGAATTGTATGACCTAAACAGCATTATAGAATAATAATAATCATCATCATTTTTGACTGATGGATTTCAAAAGTTACCCTTAGAAATGCTAAAAATAACTAGAATGTACCCAAATTGGTTAATAGACAGTGTGCTGATTTTTTTCGAAAAGCAAATACTATGAGTTTTCAAAGCCAGAAAATATATATTGTGATGCAAAGTAGTAATTTTTTTGATTTTGAAAAACTTGATAGCTGAAAATTCCAGATAATACTGCAAAATCAGTTGCATCTTTTTTCTTTGTGGCAAAATGCCATTTTGAAGTATGGCAAGGTAAAGAAATTTGAAATTCACCCAAGTTCTTCACAGAAAAAAAGATTGTTACTTTCCAAAGTAAGTCAATCTTTAACTCAAACAAAGTCATAACCAATATGTTCAGTTTTCAATATTTATTTAAGTGAGTCAAAATTTGTAGCAGCTTCATAAGTATAGTTACAGATAGTGTCCTTCACAGAGACTTGAATTTGGCAGTGAGGAATTTCTTGGCCGGATTCCTCACTGCCAAATCAAAGTCCCTCTGAAGGGCACCGTCTGAGCCCCAATTGGGGAAAAATGACGTTAAAACTATAAAAAAAAATAAAAAATTCCATTCCTGACGCCAACCAATGGCTTTTTCTTTTTGTGAATTTCCAAAGTTGCCCACTCGGGGAATCAAACTATTAACCCACTGCTCCTCCTTCATAAGTATAGTTTGCAAGGTATATATTTTTTGCCTGTTTTAAATAGATTTTGGAAAATCCTATCAACTGGTTTAAGTAGAGAAAGAAAGGGTTACTAATTCATAATGAAAACTGCAAGAAAGAGAAGCTGCTAATAACTTTCTTAAGAAATACAGTTGTGGTTGTAATGGAGAAGACTGTCATAATAACTTTTAAAAAGTGAATACACTGTTGCTGATCATTCAGAGGGGGGTGATACCATTTTGAAATAGAGAGCTGGGTGTAACGAAAATGATTTAGCAGAGAAAGATTTTTGTAACATAAAAATACAAATTTGGTGATGGATTTAAAGACAATTCAAAATGTTGCAACCTTGACATTGAACATATAAAAAAGTCAAATCTGGTTTTCTTATGATTATTGAAATAGTCACCCAGCTGAAGTCTGAAGGTCATGCATGTAATTTCTTTTTAGCAGTTGTGTCACTCATGCTCCACCAGACTCTTCTCACTTGGTATCTCTCCTCTAAAGACTTTTCCCTTTGCCAAAAGCACTAAGACAAATATTGCTCAAACCAAACTAGGACTAAGTTTTGAAAAATCAAAGGTTTATGATTTGTCATCTGATAATGTATCACCAATGATGATGAGCATTCCTGCTGGATGCTGGGACCAAAATGTTAGCTTAGGTAGATTTTTCATAAACAAAAGAAATTACTTTTTTGTCACTTAAGTGAATTATGTACAATTTTCATGGAAAAACACCCATCTACAAAAATTGAACTTGGGTTTTGTAACCCAAGGCCTAAGTGGTGTATAAGAGACTCAGCATTTTCAGGAGGGAAAATTATTCTAATTATGATAACTATACAGGCAAGAACTATACATATGTGACATGGGTTCTCAAAAACTGGTGGAAATTTTTGTGATGAAAATGTTGGGTGTGTGGCATACTGCTAAAATTATAATAGTTTCCAGTAATTTTTTGAGGAAATGTCAAATCTGAAATTGATGGTGATATATCTTATTCCCAGTGCAATAGAACAGAAAATTCTACATTGTGTACTTACACCAGTTCTGTTGATGAGTTTGTAATCTACTTGTTTGCCAAGCTGACAAGTTAACAAGTCATTGCTATATTGCCAAATGTCAAGTTAAGTACTTCTGAGCCCCAAAATATGAAATAATTCAAACGTCATGTATTATTTTTTAATTTTTTTGTGTGAAAACTACATATATTTAATATCCTGTGCCACTGTTTTTCTGAATTTCTCCCTCTATCTCCCTTTCTTCCTTTATAATATTATTATTCATGAAATCATGTATTTAATGTTGTGTATTCTTATCAGGGGTGATATCAGCTTAAGGGACCCCCTGTGGTAAAGTCACATAAGTGTGTTTTGTTTTTGCAAATCTGGGCAATGCCCACCTGTTTCCTTATAAAAAGGAACAACAAGGTGTTCTGAAAAGGAACATTACAGTTAGATTCCTGATTCTTTTTATGGAGCAAGTTTTCATTGAAGTTATTTAATGAACAGTGACACAAAAGCACAGTGTTCCAGAATGATGACAGGAATAAGGGCTTTAGAAAGTGACAACAATTTCTGAAAGACCTTTACATCTTGATGCTCATACAAACATTGAGTTTGTAGTTTAACAAAAGCAAACAGATGGTTCTGTATGGATTTTTCAGAATTTTGAAATAAACCCTGTGATTGCATGTGTGAAAATGAGCTTTCATTACCAGATGACACATAAATTTGACTTGCACATTAAGAAGTAAAACCTAGTCTTCTGGTTACTTTAGCATTATCATCCAAAAATTAATTTTCTGTGGTAACAGCTCTTCTCCTAGCAGCACCTATAGACTTCCTTATGAAAACTTACTAACTGTAGAAGAATAAATGTACTAATTGGCAAGCAAGTAGTGTGAACAAATCAATATTTTAAAATTTGGAACAGTTATAAAGCCCACCTATAGAATAAGGATGGGATTTACACCTTTAGTTTTGTTGCAAAAGCCTGCAGGTTTTTTGGTTCTTCTTTATTAGGCATTTTACTACCAATGATTAGCTCTGATTGTCTAATAAACAAAGCCTGAATGAAGGCCTTAAAGCTATCATCCAATTTTAACATGCCTTCTTTATGAAAGGGTGAATTGTCTACTACAATCTTTATTAAGCTGATAAATTTGATAAAAAATGTGAATAGAGTATTTTTCAAGTTAAAATAATGAATTACACAATTATGTTAGTTTTTATTATTTATTTATTTATTTATTCATTTTTTATTTATTTTGATGAATATTAGTATTGTATGCTGATAAGTGGTATTGATATGAAGCCTCAGTCATTTTTTATAGTTAAGGTTAACACCACTGTTTTTTATTATGCCATTAAAGTGTTTAAGCCTTCCAAGGTCACTCTGTCAAAACCTTACCACATAAACAGTTTGGCAAAAGATTTAGTGAGACATAGGTAGGTATCTTCTTCACTAACAATGCTTTCATAAAACTAAAAATAATTGAATTCCAAACAAACACTTTATTTCTTTGACTTTTATTATCTTATACAACAATTCAAATGTAAATTGATGTAAACCAGCAACTTTTTGAAAAGCACTGTTGACTATATTTCTCTTTAATTTCTTTTGAATTTGCAACTACTTTTTACAGAAACAAAATAACTCCAGAATTTAAGGTTATATTTTGACCTTGAGGGAGTAAGTTTGAAAATATTTGTTATGTGATCTGTTTTCATTCAAATATTTCACTACAATTTCACACCATGCTCTCATACTCATAGCACAGGAGAATTTTGAAAAAGCTTACATTTATATAAAGAGAAGTATTTCTGGTGAAGTCCAATCTTCGACTTATTTGATATAAATGTAAAAGGAACATCTGATAGCTGACACTGAAAGATTTCTGAAATTGTCCATATCTTTTAATTAGAAACCAAGAGATATAAGTTAAATAAAAAATGAGTTTGAGATCTTTAATTTTACCTTTCACACAGCTAATCAGGTATTTGTAACAGGTGGTTTTAAACCAGTACAAATTGATGAGTTACCTTCCTTACTTGAAAGGATAGCTTGCCAAGTAATCAGATTTTAACAGACAACCAAAACTTCCTATGTGGTTAACTTATGGAAGGACAGTTTTATGTCAAAAGGTTGTAACTACTGGCCAATATCCCACCTTCCCCTTATGTGGAAACTGCTAACAAGGATTGCTTCAGATCATCTTTACAACTTCCGGGAGGAAGAAAATATATTTCCTGATGAGCAGAAAGAATGTAAACATAAGTGTAGAGGGGCAAAGGACCAACCTATGATAGATAAAGCCTTAATGAATAAGTGTAAAAGAAGAAGAACAAATTTAGCAATTGCATAGATTGATATCACAATGCATATGATCTAATCCTCCATAGTTGGATTGGGGAGTGTTTAGATTTATTCGAAGTTGCTGACAATACAAAAGCACTACTAGTATGTAGAACTGAAAATTTGAGCTGACCTATTGTGGTACCTCACTTGGTAATGTCAGCATCGGAAGAGGTACTTTCCAAGGTGACAGTCTCTCACCACATCTTTTTGTTTTATATCTAGTACCAATGACTCTGATTTTAAGGAAAGTATGAATTGGGAAACAAAATTACAAAACTTAACCATTTGCTTTTCATGGATGATTTAAAATTGCTTGCCAAAACTGAAAGCCAGATTGATTCTTTAGCTTTGCACATGTTGAGTAAAGACATAGGGGTGGAATTTGGAATTAAGAAATGCAGTGTGGTTGTGCTAAAACAAGGAGGGTTAAAAGGAATAAAAGCAGTTTATGTCAAACTACCTGATGGAAGTGTGGTGAAAACATTCAAAGCTGCAGATACACTGAATTGTAGATTATGTGGTCAGAAAGGGGAAACAATAAGCCATATTATTTGTGAATGTACCACACTGGCACAAAAAGAATAAAAAGGAGACAACAAAGTTGCACAGATGGCCCACTGAAAGTTATGTGAGAAATTTTAATTTGAAAAGCCTGAGGTTGTAGTTGAAAATGCTGATCATAAGATCCTATGGGATATGATAATCCATTGTGGTAATGAGATTAAGGAATGGAAGCCAGAAAAAGTCATCATTGCTAATGTAATAGGGAAAGGTCTGCAGTAATTATTGACATAGTGGTACCAGGGGATAAAAGGCTATCTGAAACAGAAAAGTTTAAGGTTGAAAAATATTGTGACCTTAAACTAGGAATTAAGGGACAATGTAATCTGAGCAAAGTCATGGTGGTACCAATTGTTATTGGAGCACTAGGTAGTGTATCAAAAATGTTTCCAAACTTTGTAAAGGATATTGGAATCAAGCCAGAGGCATGTCCTGTTAAAAAAACTGCAATATAATATGTTCTGTGGACAGAAAATAATCTTCAAAACTGATGCTAAAAAGTTCTGCAGGGAAATTGGAAAGAGTAAGATGGAGGTAAAGAGCCACCCGAGAACAAGGATGTGGACAAGTTTTGGACTGGCAAATGGGGTAAGAAAAAATACTGCAACCATGAAGCTACTTGGATAGGCAGAGAGGAGAAAAGGATGTGAGGTCAAAGAGCAACAATGGGAACCTATTACAATTGAGGAATTGCAGCAAAATTGCAGAAGTTTAAATTCCCAGGATTAGATAAGATTCCACATTTCTGGCTGAGCTCTCTAAGTGAAATACATGAACACCTAAATGAAATGGCATCTTTAAATGAAATTGTCACCACAACACCAGAGTGGTTAACACAAGGCAACACATATCTTCTCCTGAAATCAGATGACACTAATAACCCAAAAAACTATTGCCCTATTATGTGCTTGACCACAACCTATAAGATTTTAACATCAGTAATTAGTGACAGAATGTATAATTTCCTTGAGCAAAACTTGATTCTTCCTTAGGAACAGAAAAGCTGCAAAAGGAACACATATAGATGCAAGGATCAGCTTCTAATAAACAAAATGATTCTAGAGGACTGAAGGAGAAAGAGTAAGAACTTAAGCACAGCATTGATTGGTTATCGGAAAGCTTTTGTGAGTGTTCTGCATGATTGAATTATTAAAAGCCTTAAAATCTACAAGGTCTCACCTATAATTACAATTTTTAAAAATAAAAGTATGTCAAAGTGGAACACCTCTCTTTTCCTCTCCCACAACACTTGGACTACTAACTCTAACCCTATTAAAACCAAATGTGGTATCTTCCAAGCAGACTCTCCCTCCCCACTTCTCTTCTGCATACTGCTTATCCACTTGTCCAGTGAACTTAATAATGGTGACTGTGGTTACACAATCTATGACAAGCAGATTAACCACCGTTTCTATATAGATGAATTTAAACTTCTCCCAAAAAGTGATCAAGAACTAGAAGAATTGCTAATTGCTGTTAAGCTGTTAAGTTATGACATTTGCATGGAATTTAACATTGATAAGTGTGCAGAAGCCACATTCTCAAGAGGAATAGTAGTGAAAAACTTGATCCTGAGGAAATGTACCAATACTGAGGAGTAAATGAAGGTGATGGGATTAAGCATGATGAAATGAAGGAGAAAATCTGAAAGGAATACTACTAAAGAGTTAGATTAGTGCTTAAAACTGAACTCAAAAAACAGAAATGAGGCAATAAACACCCTTGCTGTACCAGCTATACAGTACAGTTACAATTTAATAAACTTGAACCCTCCTGACATTAAACGTATGGACTGTAAAGCTAGGAAACTATTCACATCAAGTGTTATGCACCATCCCAAAGCAGATGTTGGTTATCTCTATTTGCCTGGTGCAAAGGGAAATGTGGACAAATAAAACTTGAAATGACTTACAGAAAAAACAATTTGAATGAAACAATAATTTGAATCAAAAGGTGATTGGATGTTAAAACTAGTAGGCAGGCATAAAAGGAGTAAAAAACTGCACTTGGTTTACAAAGAATCCCAAAAATTTGAAAACCAATTGGGTGTAGAAATAAATGAAGGAGATGAAGGTGGATGTAGAGCCACAGTAACTGCAGAGAAAGTTGAAATGAATGCTAAAAGAAAGGTACAGAAGCAGAATGTTGATTGTTGGAGCCAGAAAGCTCTGTACAGACAGTATTCTCTCCAAAGCCAAGAAGCTGATGTAGATCAATATGCAACCCATCAGTGGTCGAGGAGTGGAGGACTTAAGGCAGAGACAGAAGGCTTCATCATAGCAGTACGGGACCAAAGCTTGTTTACCTGAAATTACCAGTCAAACATATTGAAGAATGGAGTTGACCCTAAGTTCCAGTTCTGTGACCAGCACACAGAAACAATAGACCACCTTGTGTCTGGATGCCCTGTACTTGCTCCAAATGAGTATGTCAAATGCCACAACCATGTTGGGCAGTATCTTCACTGGGGTATATGCAAACACTTTAGTATTGAAACCAATGCCAACTGTTATGAACACCATCCACTACCAGTCACGGAAGGAGAAAATGCCACTATTCTATG
>RDPX01000022.1:439737-463187 GCA_003991215.1 Morbakka virulenta
CTCTCTCTCTCTCTCTCTCTCTCTCTCTCTCTCTCTCTCTCTCTCTCTCTCTCTCTCTCTCTCTCTCTCTCTCTCTCTCTCTCTCTCTCTCTCTCTCTCTCTCTCTCTCTCTCTCTCTCTCTCTCTCTCTCTCTCTCTCTCTCTCTCTCTGTATCTGTATGTGTATGTGTGTGGTTAATTAATAGCGTGAGTAAATAAATGAAAAGTACAACTTCCCGCTTTCTCTCTGCCTAGCAAAAGAAGTGATGACACTTCAGGTTGAACCAGAACGACAGCTAGATGAAATGAGGATAACCTTGGAGAAACTACGACTAAATGACGTAAGGCATACTTTGTATACGTTTGGTGCTGTAAACGATGTGGTGTTGTAGACACACTTCGCTATTTCTTGCTTTATTCCTTAAACCCCCTGCCGGTTTATTTTTCTTATCAAGGAAGATTCTAATGTTAACTAATTTTTCTGATTAAATATGCAAAAGTTTTTTTTATTTGTAATTGTTTGGTAACTCTTTTTTCACGTACGAGATTAAGTATTTATGTTAACACAGTAACTCCGCGGCCTCAAATTTACGCCTGGTTAGGAAAAAGTGTTGATGGAACGAGATTTACAGGGCACCAATTTCTACGGAATTTGTTTTTTGTGAATTCGTTCTATACAAATAGAAAATGCCATTATTAGATACGGAATTACTTTTGGATAGGAAAAGAAATAAGAATTATTAAAAAAACAGAAGAGGAAATTAAATTGTACATAAAAGACAAGAAATTTTTCAAGATTTTGTTTTAAGAAATTGAGATTGTAGGTTAGGAAATAGCAAATGATCGAAAAAGAGTGAGTTCGAAATTTTTTTAGCAGAATGTAGGAATATCCACGGAAAACATCTGAGAATTAGTGAATCATGCAAAGCTTTCTCACCAAATGGGATGGGAACAAGGCTAGCCAACAGTAATAACATGATTTTTTTAATGTCAAGTTCAATATCATGAATTTATTTTTTGAAATGAAAAAATTTATTCGTATATACTGACCAGTAGTAGTATGGAAAAAGATGAAAATGCCCCAAAAGTTAATCAGTTGCATTACAAATAAAGCAGAGGATTTACATGACCCTCCCTGCACAAAAGTTTATAGGTTACAGTACCCAATGACTTATACGTTTGTATCACCAGGCAGGAAGATGCAACAGAAGTATCTGCAGTTAATAAGCGGGTTACTTCCGAGTGCACGGGGATGTTATTTAGAACATTTCTCTTAAATTAACTGATGGCACTGCATTTAATAAATGGATTTTTTTTCAATTTTATTTGAGACCTTAATTAACTGCTGTTTAATGCTGAAGGCATTAATATAATTCTGAATCTTGAATATTAAGTATTACGTAATAAGAAACAATTTAATACCTGACAAAATGTGTTAGATAAATGGCAGTAAAATGTATATCTCACCTTTTGCTTATGCATGTTATTGCTATTGGAGTGTATCGTGATGCAGATTAGTTAACGTTGATGGTGCTTACTGGTGGAGACAATGATAATTATGGTGATTGTAGTAATGAAAGTGATGTTGATTGTGGTTATGTGGTTCTGTAATGATGTCGATGATTACTGTCGTTGGGATTAAAGTGTTTTTGTTGGTGGTAGTGCTGATAACCATGTTGGTAATAATGCTTGGTGATTTAGATGTAGGCGTTGGTGTAGTAGTGGTAATGGAAATGGTGTTTGCAGTAATGGTGATGGATCTGACTGTGTCGAAAGGCTTGTGCCAGAGCTGGACCGTAAGATCGTTTGAGATCTGATTGATTTGTTCTTTTTCCATTTCAGAAGAACTTGAAAGACCAATTATCTAGTAAATGGTGTTTCCTAGACGGTAAGTGTTGTTACTTTCATAATAATTAAAACAGTCTTTGTCCAGTATCTGTTTTCTTCAAAGCAGTTGCTAACACAAACCATACATTGCTTTGCTGCTTACCATGCTTGCTATGAAACAGTCCATTAAGTTATTTTGATAAAATCAAATGTTCGATACATCAGTTAACTAATCTGCAAACTTTATAATATGCAAAGTATTATATACATAATGTGTGTGTGTATTGTTTTAAGCAACACTTAAATCTGTGGAAACACATCTTGCAAATTGAAGTGTAGTAGCTCCATTGCCTTTGTGACAGTTTGGGCGATGCGGTCGTTCTTCATGCTCTGCTCGATAACACCAAGTTTTTTTAAATCCTATGCACAGTGAGAAAAATTCTAGCAGAGAGTAACAACATGGTTCTACCATCTTGGTAGCTATTCCAGGCTCCACAAGTCGGAGTTTTTTGTTGTTGCTGGATTGTTTTTTAATTGGTACGTAGCATAATAGTTTGTTAAACTCTTGGGTTTTATCGTGAGTCTGGTCCGTAAAAAAAGACATACGACTGAGTTTTTTTGTTGACGTTTTTTGCAGGTCTAAGCCTTTTGATCATGTATTCTTTCTTTGCAAGCCTTTCGCATGCTTTATCTGTGTCTTAAATGACCTTTGTCTGTTTTTTTTCTCTGCAGCAACATGGACAAATAGAATCTACAGAATCGATGAAGCACAAGTAAGAGTGATTTGTTTGCTATGTCAGTGTTAGTTTTTATTTTTACTTGTTTGATTTGCAGAAATTTGGGTCTTTATTTATGTTTATTGGTGTAGGATAACCAAGTATCCCCCAACACAGCAACAGATCGCAAGTTTCTCAACTTTGCAAGACAAGAATCTTAGGCATAGAATTATCTTTAGGGAGGAAATTTTCAAATGACTTACGAAGAAAAAGTTCTTCTTGTCTTCCAACAATTAGTTGGGGGGAGTGGATATGTCTTATCATTAAACGTGATTTGTGTTGGCAAATTTCCGTTAGAATATCGTGCCTTCACTCGTAGCACAGGACCTCATTTTGAACTTTTTCTGCGATATATGCCACAAGCACTTACCAGAGACCTAAATGAATTAAATTTACTGACCATATATTCCACTGAAATTAATCACAAGCCTATGAAGCTAAGAACCATGAGCAGCCGTGACTTAATGGTTAGTGCAACTGCACCGTAAGCAAGAATTCCGGGTTCAATTCCCCAAGCGGGCTACTTTGGAAATTCACAAAAGAAAAAAGCCATTGGTTGGCGTCAGGAAGGGCATCTGGCCAAGAAATTCCTTACTGCTAAATCCAAGTCCCTGTGAAGGGCACCGCCTGAGCCCCAGTTACCGGGGGGGGGATGACATTGAAACCAAAAAATAATTTTGAAAGATAAACATAAAAATTTATAAAATAAATAAATTTGTTTGACCATTATTGACCATTACTCTCATTATATGCAGTATTGTTTTTTTTATTGTTGTTTTTTTTATATAGTCGTTCTGATAAAATGAGTAATTTTAAGGTAGCAATTCATTTCAATTTGTTACACCCATGCTCTGGAGAGTGTAAAATGTAACAGAAACGTGGTATAACATCGAGGAGACAATGAGAGTGCCACGTAAACAAAAATCATATAATGAAAAGTTGGAAGTTATTTACAGCAGATTTCGAAATAGAACGGTTGAATTAATGACAGGTTCCTTTTTTCTTTCTGATTAGGAGAACTTCATGTATGTTGGAGATGTACTAGAAGGTGGAATATTTGTACTGGACCTGGGAGTTAAGGATAGCGAACTAACGTCTAAAGAACTTTTAGCAAGGTATCTTATCAGAGACCAATATTTATTAACTACCCTGTTAAACAAGGTCGTTTCTTTCCCCCATATTCTTATTTTGAAGTACAATGGATTCCATTGTGCTTAATAGATAGCTTATGATGGGACCAGAATTATTCTCTCTTTTCTGGAAATATTGGAACGTCCTGCCAAAACATATCGGACACAATAATTCCGTCTGGCAATTAAAATGAAAACCAATATTGCCTTCCATCCTTGAAACTACATCACTTTACGAGACGGGTTCCATTCATGACTAATATTTTCTAGCATTAATGGCTCATGAACCCATACTTGAATGGATCAGTATTAGTTACGCTTCTCAATGTCTTTCTGTGTGTTCTAATAATCGGTGTTGGTATTATGAAAATAGGCTGCGTGCGGGATTCACACGCGTTGATTACTTTGCGTTTGCGATTCCGAGCTATAATTTATTCTTGAACTTTGGGAGGTTGTTAAGAGGAAACATTGTTGAGGGACGAGCGCCCCGCGCTTATTGACGTGGGTGATGTATCGCCCTGGTGACAGGTTTTCACAAAAAGGTCTGTATATATTGCAGAGATTATAAGAAAATTTTATCGCCTCCAGTTACAGACTTCTTAAATTGGTACCTTAATTATGTGATTTTGAAAAACATGCACCTGTGGTTGTTCCCTCCGGTGCTAAATCGTTTTCAGCACAATTGAGTCATTGCATTCCCCCCTGCAAATTTTTTATTTTCATACCCCTCACTTTCAATTTCTCTTCTCGAGTTTAGTTGTTGATATAGTTCAGCCAACATTTGGTTTCAACCGATTCATATACCTTCTCTGACATTTGTAGCAAACAATAGCTTACAAAAGGTGTGCAGCCATTCCTTTTGAGATATTGTATTGGACTTTATATTATATTATATTATATTATATTATATTATATTATATTATATTATATTATATTATATTATATTATATTATATTTTATTATTTTATTTTATATTATATTATATTATATATTATATTTTATATATATTATATTATATTATATTATATTATATTATATTTTATTATATTATATTATATTATATTTATATATGTATATATGCATAGCTCTCTGCTGACTCTGCTGTTTGGCGGCAGTGAACGGGATTGGCGGGGAAACGTAACATCCTGCCAATTAAATTACTGGTTACCTTAAAATCATGCTTTCAAAAAAGCACAACCGAAGTCGAAGCACAAGGAAAACTGTTCAGTGGAGCTATTTATGTAAATTATACTTTTGGGATATATATATATATATTTGTGTGTGTGTGTGCTTTTATTTTTATTGTATATGATACATAATTTTTTGTGCAGTTGGGTTAAGCTGATAATGAAAAATCTGTACTAACTAAAATTACTCCGCAGTAGTCCCGTTCTTTCCGAAAGTCGGAGTGGTAGTCGAAGTCAACCAAGCACACCCCCACGAATATCAAGAAGAGTATCCAGCCCAGACGCAAGTAAATTTAATATGAACAATATAAAAGATTCGGTTGAAAAGCTTACCATAGAATCGGATGACGAAGGAAATGGCGAATCCTCGTCTTCCGAGGATAATGAGGATTCTAATTCATGCAGTGAAGAAGACGATATGAGGTATTTTGTGATATAGTATTTTTTAGAATATCGAAGATACATTTTTAACATTGATTTTGAGGTTTATTGCTCTGACTGCACTTTCTTGATTAGCGTTTATGTTTTGAGCCGAAAACGGATGTACACAATCAGGTAGTTTTTAATGTACATATCTCAGCACATCAATTGGATTTCTTCTGCCATTTCGAAACTTTAAGATCATATGCAAATCACGTGTGCATGAATCAGATGCATAAATCCAATACACACGGTGTGAACATAAAGACATAATGATGTTCATTCATTTCCCTCCAGATCTTCAATACCAGAAATCTAAGGTGTGCTATTCTAAAAGAAGTGTAACCATATACACCCAACGGTAAAATTCATAACCTTATTGAATATATTTTATCTTAGTCCAAAGTGAAAAGTAGACGGGTGTTTATTTTACCTTTGCGGNTGCTTTTATTTTTATTGTATATGATACATAATTTTTTGTGCAGTTGGGTTAAGCTGATAATGAAAATCTGTACTAACTAAAATTACTCCGCAGTAGTCCCGTTCTTTCCGAAAGTCGGAGTGGTAGTCGAAGTCAACCAAGCACACCCCCACGAATATCAAGAAGAGTATCCAGCCCAGACGCAAGTAAATTTAATATGAACAATATAAAAGATTCGGTTGAAAAGCTTACCATAGAATCGGATGACGAAGGAAATGGCGAATCCTCGTCTTCCGAGGATAATGAGGATTCTAATTCATGCAGTGAAGAAGACGATATGAGGTATTTTGTGATATAGTATTTTTTAGAATATCGAAGATACATTTTTAACATTGATTTTGAGGTTTATTGCTCTGACTGCACTTTCTTGATTAGCGTTTATGTTTTGAGCCGAAAACGGATGTACACAATCAGGTAGTTTTTAATGTACATATCTCAGCACATCAATTGGATTTCTTCTGCCATTTCGAAACTTTAAGATCATATGCAAATCACGTGTGCATGAATCAGATGCATAAATCCAATACACACGGTGTGAACATAAAGACATAATGATGTTCATTCATTTCCCTCCAGATCTTCAATACCAGAAATCTAAGGTGTGCTATTCTAAAAGAAGTGTAACCATATACACCCAACGGTAAAATTCATAACCTAATTGAATATATTTTATCTTAGTCCAAAGTGAAAAGTAGACGGGTGTTTATTTTACCTTTGCGGAATTCATCTGGAAATTTATCAACGAATAGTAAAGATCCAAGTTTCTCTTAGCTAATTACTGCGGTTTTAACCAACTACCAGTAAACGCAAGTTGATAGTTGAGTTAATGATAGGAGGGGTTCACTTGTGGCTTGTGATTTATTGAATTATTCACGATAGCCCATTGTGTGTTTTGTGTGTGGATATTTTACTGCATACTGTACTAAATTTAATTCCGGCCAGACACTGTTATAACTTCGAACAGGATATTATTGTAGTATTACAACAAGAACAAGGCTTTGATATTGGTAACTATCCAACAATTAATTACCCTATTAATGTGAACTTTTGACAAGAGTCCGCTGGTGTACCCTCGACTCCATCTTAAGTAGCATACACGTGATTGAAGTATTGCAAGTGGGATATTTTAAATCATAGATCAAAAACATATTTTTGTACAACTCTGACACGTCAGATACAAAACCGTCGAGAATATCTTTGACACACCCCAAAGAAGTCCCCTTGGAAAAGTTACCCTGGTATAATGACCCACAACTATTTCAATGAAAACCAGTATGAACGAACAATATTGAGCTATGTTGGATCATCTTCTGTAACATATCAGTCATCTTCTACGTCCTCCCTCAGAAAGCTCTGCTTAAGTTTCAGTCCGTTTTTTAATTGACGCTGCTGGAATACTTGCTGGCACGTCATAAAGAACTTGCCTAACGACTGTGATCGACTTGAGCACACAGACGGTGTGCTAGCTGCAGATAGTATGATTACAGGATAAAGACTTGTTCTTATTTACTGAGACAGAAAGGCTTAAAAAAGTAATTGGCTGCATTATAAATGCAAAGCATGCGCTCATGCTGTAAAAGAAATCCCTTACCTTTTATTTAAGTGTGAGTACTGAATGTATGAGGGACATTTCCAAGGTGAACAGAGACAATCGCAAAGTTTAATCTTTTGAAGACCAAAAAGAGATTTCAGAGATGGTAACATTTAATGCTACTAAGGAAACCTATTTCTAGTACCTGTGACACTAATCCCCCCCCCCCCCTAAAATATTCCGTGTACTGAGTAGCGAACTTGGATATGGAATGCTCTAATCAGTTAACAGGCTGTAGATTATGATCCTGTTAAAATGGGACATAAAAGCTTGATCTTGAAGTAAAAGGTGAAGGTCGAGCCATACCAAATAGAATGTAGTCACAAATGGAAATGGTCTAAAATTTGACGTGGAAGTTGAAGGTTAAAGTAGAACATTGGAGTAAATATTAAATTGGATATGAAAAGTTTGAGTTTGAAATGGAGTGAAAATAGAATATCAGATTTTTTAGCTTAAAGAAGATTGGAAATAGAAAATCGAAGATCGAGTGTGAACTATTAAAGTCAGTAATTAATTTTGAAATTAGAGGTTAAAATTTAAATATTTGAGTGGAAGATTTGAGATGGCATGTGGTGTAAATGGCAGGTTAAAGATTGAAGTTTGGTAAACATAAAAGAATGATCTGGTGAAAATAACTCTCGAAGTTCAAGCCGCTGGGGGAGATGGATTTAATAGCAGCAGAGACTAATTCAAGCCTAATTTAGAGGAATTTGAGTTTTGAATTCCATCCTTTTTTTTATTGGATTAACATCTGACCCTGGCATCTTTTATATCGACGTTTTCATTTTAGCAGTAGTCGTGAAGGGAGCCCCGATGTACCTTTGTCACCATCGTCACCACCGAACACGAAAATGGAAATTCCAGAACCAGAGGAATTCAGGTAATACATCTCATAATTTGTTCTGTTTTGGAATTGGGTTCATCTTAGTATTATTTATTTTATTGCATTCAACGGTATTGTCCCAGGATAACAGCGCTCGTTCTTACCACCCGCTTATCTCAACAACGTTATTTTCAAACGTTAAAACTAGTACAAGATTTTTATCTCCAGATTTTGGCTGCACAACGTTGAAAAACAAACGAAATATTCCTTCTCCCACTTAGGGTGTCTAATCTATTTCATTTTAATTGACAGTCGACTTGTAGCGTCCACAGAAGACCGTACAAGGAGACGCCTTTCAATCAACAATTACTTTTACTGCACACTTCATTTTTCTAACGTAATTTGAAATAATAGGTTAGTGGAGCTGTGGCTTAATGGTTAGTGCAACTGCACCGTAACCAAGAGTTCCGGGTTCAATTCTCCAAGCGGGCGACTTTGGAACTTCATAAAAAAGAAAAAGCCATTGTTTGGCGTCAGCAAGGACATCCGGCAAAGAAATTCCTCACTGCAAAATACAAGTCCCTGTGAAGGGCACTGTCTNAACGTTAAAACTAGTACAAGATTTTTATCTCCAGATTTTGGCTGCACAACGTTGAAAAACAAACGAAATATTCCTTCTCCCACTTAGGGTGTCTAATCTATTTCATTTTAATTGACAGTCGACTTGTAGCGTCCACAGAAGACCGTACAAGGAGACGCCTTTCAATCAACAATTACTTTTACTGCACACTTCATTTTTCTAACGTAATTTAAAATAATAGGTTAGTGGAGCTGTGGCTTAATGGTTAGTGCAACTGCACCGTAACCAAGAGTTCCGGGTTCAATTCCCCAAGCGGGCGACTTTGGAACTTCATAAAAAAAAAAAGCCATTGTTTGGCGTCAGCAAGGGCATCCGGCCAAGAAATTCCTCACTGCCAAATCCAAGTCGCTATGACGGGCATCGTCTGAGCACGAGTTACTGGGGGAAAATGACATAAAGTCAGAAAAAAAAAGAAAATAATAGATTAATTAAACACATAGGTATAGTAAACTAATTTTAAAAGCATAAGAGGTGCAAATCTTGTTATATCAGGATAAAAGTGGCTAAAAGTATATAAAACTGTGATCATTTTTTTTTATTTCAAAATATTTTTTTGAATTTTATTCTTATCGTATTTAAATGTTTACAGTAAGTAAGGGTATCACAGAAACTCGAGATGGCTTTCTTAGAATTGGAAATGTATGTTTATCAATTGTGGATTTCTTCGAATCAAGTTATAATGAAATCTCAACAAAATATATTAGTTGATAATAGCTTGTCATACTTTCTTCGCCATTGATGACAGTGCTCATTTTTGAAAGCAGCCTTAAAGGGTGCGCTGATCACAAATTGTAAAGAATACTTGGTGTATTGATAGATTTTGTTTTCTGTTATTTTAGAGCACCGAGTGATCCACAATTGAAGAAAAAAAGTGAGTATATTAATTTTCATTTCTAATTGGGTTGCCTAACTAACAATGCCTTTTACTGGAATTAGCGGGTTTTCTGTATCAAGATTTAGTATCTTCACAAAAACCAGGGTCATGGTGAAATAAATGTAAATATAAATCTTCCCTTCCCCTCCCCTCCCTTCCCCGCCCCACCCTTCCCCTCCCCTCTTAACCGCCTATGTTAATTCTTCCTTCCCGCTTTCACCCCCTTTCAATTTTTATATCATCTGTACCATAACATGTTTCATCACGTTTTTTGCTATAACTACACTAACTAATATGGTGTGTTTTTTTCTGACAGTGTTGCTGCAAGCAGCACGGAGAGGACTATTACCACAGGTATAATTAATATTTATTTTTATTATGTGTTTTCTTCTGTATTTTGCTAATGATGACTGTTTTTCCAGTTTCATCGTAAGCTGTCAGTTTTTAGCATAGTGGAAGGAAATTGACTATTTGGTTGCTAATCCGATTGTTAGCCAAATGTGTATTTGTATGTAGAAGTGTGCGTTTTTGCTAGTTTTTACTGAGTAATTTATCACCCATACCTTGGTTTTATGTGTTGTTTTTAATTATCGTTTTGCTATAATCTGGTTGGAGAGCATTTCTAATGATATACTGAAACGACGTATCCTGCATCTAAATTTTTAGATAAATAAAAACTAAAATTTGTTTTAAGAGTTGGATTTAAAATACTGTTAAACTAAGCATACCGTCTCAAGTATGACTTTTTTCTTTGTGGTCTTCCGTAGTTTATAACGTTACATGATGCCGATGCCAACCTGTTGTGGTGTGACTCCAGGGGATGTACTGCACTTCATATTGCAGCAAAGTATGGTCAAAAAGACATTGTTGCTTACATGTTAAAAAAGGGTAGGTACTTGTTTACTTTTGAAAGGAATTCAACATTCCTCTGATAATCAACTTTAAGCAAATGTTTTTGTGAAATCCCTTTTTTCATTTAAGTTGAAATAAGGTCTCTTTTTCAAATGAATGGTGAAAGGTACTAAGAACGTAATTTGTATATGGCAAAAAAGTTGGGTTGATGATATGGGTTCATATTATATTCTTGATGATGATAGGTATGATGCTTTTGATCTTTTTTATTATATTGATCGTGAAGAAGAAAAGGATGGTATTAACGGTAATACTTGAGGATGATGGTTAGGGTAGTGTGGTGTTGGTGGTGATTGTAGTAGTGATAGTGAGGAGGATGGTGTTGTGATGATATTAGTTATTGTGATCTTAATAATGTTGACTGGGGTGGTTAGGGTGGTGGCACTTATAATGACGGTAATGAAAATAATGGTGGTGATGGTGATGTTGGTAGTGGTGAAGGAAAATGGTAACGGATATGCAATTTGTAGTGTATAAATTATATTTAAAGTTAATATCTGTAAACCATGCTATTTTTTATTGGTATGATACATCTTGTTTATACGGAGTTGAGTTTTCCTATGCTCTAGCATGTAAAAAACTTCTTTGTTTTTGCAGTGCCTGGATGCGTGTTGGATTTAGTGGATAATGAAAAGTAAGTCCACATAGAAATTAAATATTCGTACTTGTGATTTTGGTTAAGTTAGAATTAATAATAAACATTGCATTCAAAAATAATCACAACTACAGCCAGGTATTGCTACAAAGTTGAAGAATCCCTTTTAATGTAACATCAGTTCGAGGATTTCTATAAGGACTTGGTGAAAATATACGCAAACAAGAACTTGGGAAATTCTTGCCATTCGTTCCTGAGGTCAAGAACAGCAGTAAAAAGGTAACAGTAACAGTGCAATTTCTGAGAGACAACCTATTAACCTGGGAAATACCTTTAGTATATACTACAGTCATTTGTTTAAACGTTCATGTCACACAAAACACCACAAGACATGTAGACTTTGACGTGAAAGTCACACTCTTCGTAAACCCGTTACTGGTAAAACTTTGATCTCTGATTTTATACTTGTACCTAACTTCTTGTGTTACTGCTATTCTGCCAGTGTTTTCCATATACATATTTTTCGTTTTGAAAGAAAACGTAGTATCCCCTGTGACCTGGGTGGCCCGCCGGGGTGTGTGTGTGTGTGTGTGTGTGTGTGTGTGTGTTTCTGTTTCTAATTCTTTTTCAAACTATTACCACTTCGTTGATTAACAATAGTGCAATGTAGCCACTTCGTTCCCTCGAAATCTATCTCTCTTTCTCCTTCCCTCCCTCCTTTTACTCTCCCTCTCCCCTCCCTCGTCTTCTTTTCATGAATGGTCTGTGGGGAAATAGTCCACTTGGGCATTGATGCCCACATTCTCAACACAAATGTTTGTATTCATTTCTTACCTGCTTTAGATAAAAGTATGGAAGGTATACTTTTTTTGTCTTCGATTTTTTCTGTTTGCCTAGTTATGGTTGTAAGTCCCAAGCACACACAAACACACACACACACACACACACACACACACACACACACACACGTAGTTTATGTTCGCACCATAACTGTACCTACTGGATCCCCCTGCAACCTTCGCATGTATTCTTGTTATCTTCTGGTTACTTTTGCACAACCTCTCATTATTACGTTTTGGTAATTTTTTGTTTCAGTGCACAAGCCTGAAAATGTAATTTATTTCGTACCAGGGGTCAGACAGCACTACACAAAGCTTCTCACTACAGAAGAAGAACTATCTGTAGGTTGCTTGTTGCAAGTGGGGCATCTTTAACTAGGCAAGACTTAGAGGTAATTGAATTTTAGCATATTTCTTTTTGTCTGTTTATTCCATTTGATGAAATGTTATTTCCGAGCAGTATAGAGAAAAGTAGCAATACCCATTTGTTAAAGATTCGAAATCAACGATTGAAACGCTTGTACAAAATATCAGTTGGGGTGTATAAATAATATCTTCAAGCGCTCTATGCCGACCAGGAGTGAAGCATACTTAAATGTTTCCTTTTGTGTTAGCTCTCGTGATACCACATGATTGCAGTTGCATTAAAAGGAAAAGAAATTTTGTTTATTGATGTAGGACATTTATGTCGTGTGTCGTAAGCTTTTTGTCAGCTACGTTTCGAGAGATACTTCTCCATTTGTCAGTCTACTGTAGTAATTAGGTATTGTTATTGTGTGCCTTGATGGTGCGGACGTGCGTGGTGACAGAGATTGAGTTGTTTTGGAGAGTGGCGCGATACTTATCTTTTGTTTGTTGTGTTTCTTTTATTTAATGTTGGAAATCATAAAGAGTGTAAGGTGTGCTGTTGGTGATTGCTGTGCTGTAAGGAATGGATGGTTTTAGGAGGGGGTCTTGTTGCAGTATTAATGTCCTTGTCCACAATCTTTTTATTTTTCCAGTCGAAGTTGTGATCTTTTGTCCAGCAGTGGACAAAAGATCACTCTTTCACGCTCTCTTTCACGCTCTCTTTCACGCTCTCTTTCACGCGACTCTTTCACGCTCTCTTTCACGCGACTCTTTCACGCTCTTTCATGAATCTTGGCATCACCTCATTGAACAGCTCTCTTGTGTTCTTTTTCTGTTTGACCCAAGGGACACTTTGTTTCTCCCTTTTAAGTGGAACTGGATCCTTTGGTTTTGAGAGTATCGTCGTAAGGGTGGATGTGAAAAATGAATACTGGATATTATTATCATTCTCAGTGTGAGAAAATTACAATTTAAGGGGAAAGTGATAAATTCACTTTGAAATAAAAGGAGTTTGAGTCTTACGAAAGAAAGCAAGCGATACTTTGGGAGACAGTAACAACGCCGTAACGAGAAAGGAAGCTGGTGTATAAGACTTGCTTACGTATGTTATCTCGCCTGCATTATGTTGAAGAGGCTGTGAGTAACGAGTGAGGCGAGGCAACACCCAGTGATCTGGAGACAGAGGAATGGTCAAAGCACTTTACGTGGTAATAACAAGAAAAGATTGAGATTGACGACTCTAAACAGATTCCGTGATAATAACAATAGAAAAACTAAGATTGACGACCCTAAACACATTCCGTGATAATAACAATAGCCAAGATTAAGATTGACGACCCCAAACACATTCCGTGATAATAACAATAGAAAAGATTAAGATTGGTGATTGTAAGCACTTCCTGTGGTAATTATTGGGGAATAAAAGGGAAGGGAATGGTTTATTTTGTTCAGTGCAGTGAAAACGCAACTGATGTTGCTCAGTAGAAGGGTGAGTCCTTTCCTCCTTCCAATATTCATGGACAGTTTTTCAGATGTTAACTCAGGTAAGATTGCTTCTTCTCTTGCGAAATGCTCATCAGTGAGGCTACATGGCATGTCATATTCACCAGGTTTTTTTTGGGGGGGTTCTGATATTTAGTCTACTGGTAAGACTGCTTTTGAAAAAGTTGGGGTTTTATATGGCGCTAGAAAGTACCCTATGCAAAAGGCTATCATATCTCTATATATATCTTTCAAGCATCCTGGCATGGAGTCTTCACCTCAACTTGATATTCTTCTTCGAGGTCAAAGGTGCTTGTAATTTGGTAGGTCCATATCTTACTGCTATCTTTAAACCTTTGTCTCATCGACGAAATATGGCTTGACTTGGTCTTTATCTATAGGTATTGTAATAGAGATTGTTATGGTAAGCTTTCTCTTTTGGTACGAGCTCAGTTTGTTGCACCTATTGCAATAAATCTTTTCATGAATATTATTTTTGCCCGGACAGCTAGATTGTGGACCTTTGGCTTTTGAGTGCTTTCCTCCATCATGTGGCTTAAAAAGATACAAAATCCTATCGTATATGAGGTAGTCCAAATTGTACAATGATGCAGCCTTATAGGATGCAGAATTACACTAATCGGATTGGTATAGTTCAATGCAATATAGATGTATTCCCCAAGCTTTAGGGGATCGGTTTGCGATTTGTAATACCAAAGTAAAGAGCCAAAACTCTAATAGAAGGGACTTTTTCTGAAGCCACAAATTTAATGATTTTGACAATAGGCAATGTTTTATACTTGGTGTACGGTAAGAAATTAATTTTTATATATTTGTTCATGCAGGGTAATACCCCAAGACTGCTTGCCCTCAAAGCTAGTGACACTGAGCTGGCCAAATTTTTGGAGAGTAAGTATGATCTATATCACTTAGTCTTGTTCGTGATAACGATTGCATTGGTAATCTGAGCATAATTATGAAACAAACATAGTCAGTCCTTGATAAATGAATATCATATTTAACAATGATGTATTTGCAATTAACATACCCCATCCGTACTTATTTGACATTTGGCTCATAGTTAGAGGCAAGTTAACAATATTTTGGCCTGTTGAGGTTGCTGGAGCCAGGACTGTTTGCAAATTCAGTTTTTATATAAATTTTTAAATAAATAGTAATGTATTTTCAAAATATTCATATATCATATTTGTTAGGGTGGTAGAATGAAATGTTTTTTATTTTGGCGACTTACACATGCATTAAGTTGTTTAAAGAAATTTTATGCCTGTCATAGTTATTGAAGCTCTAAATTTTGGCTAGTACAACTCTATAAGTAAATTTAAAACCTTGCACTGTCATAGGTCAAATTTATTATTTAATAAGGTAGTTAAAACTTCCTCAGCGTACCTAAATCGGCACACAAATCGACAATATTATAGGATGTATGGTATCATATACATATTTTATTTTAAATGACCTTGGCATGTATGTATGTATGTATGTATGTATGTATGTATGTATGCATGTATGTATGTATGTATGAGCAGAGGGTGAGCGTGTCATATTGGACAATACAATATTGTATAATGTTGTATTCTAACCGACACATTGCAACATTTCTGCTCTATATTGTACATTTTGCTTGATACCTTCCATTTACTAAAAATAGTTGACTGTCAAATTTCGGAGAAGAGTATACACTTAATGCGAAGAGTTAATTAAGTGCCTTTCGAGTGGTAACCATCATTTTCTTTAACCAAAGGGAATCATGCTCAAACTTAAGTTTGCTCACAGTAGGAGGAAGATCTGATTTGGAATGCTAAGTACACTGCATGAGTTTATCCAACAGCTCACTTGCTTCCTTACTGGAAATTTGTGTGACCATCATCCCCTTCATTTTAAATGAAAAGTTTACCAGGCTGTTCCACATTTTCAGCTATACTTTCCTGCCAGTTGGGCTCATTGTAACCCCCACACGTTTCGACATAGAGCCACAGTTGATGAATTCCTCGACATCATGGCGGTCGTCGGAGAGCTGAGGTGTCACATAAGATTTGCTAGTTCAGACAAAGGCAAGGCCATATCCTCCGTGTGTGTATCACAAATGCCAGTTGAGAAATCCGCCTTTCTGAAACACTTCATTATCGTAAGCGCTGGTCAATCGAAAAAAGCCAGTTTACAACATCCAAGAGCGTGACATCACGAACAACTTTAGTCATTAACTGACAGCTATCCAGCTTCAACAATATTGATCGAAGCAAGGGTTTTCGATACAATATCCTTACCGTTATGATAATGCCTTGGTCCATTGGAGTTTGCCATGTTCCTTCCCGTCAACACCACATCAATCACTTTCGAGAGCTTGATCGTAGAATGTGATGCGGCATTGTTTATGAAAATCAAAACTTTACGATTCAGAGCTCGCTTTATTTATTCACTTTCTTTAGGCAGTTATCGAAAATCCAGCTCGTCATGCAACTGTTTCGTTCGCATACCAATAGGCTGGTAATCGATTGACGTCAAGACCTTTGAAGCATCGTGGTTTCAGTGATTTTCCCCGTCAAACTTACAGCTAAAAGCACTGTTATCTGCCTTTTGATAGCTGGCCTTCTTTGCAGATTTCTCCTTAAGTAACTAACGATTTGGTTAAGGATGCCTAGGAAAAAAGGTCGACTTCCATCGCCATTGAAAATGACCATGTTATCATACCCCTCGCATAACGTTGGCAGTTTTTAAGTCCCACAAAAGCTTGTTTACTTCTTCTTGATCTATTTTTTTTAGTTTTAGGCAGCAGTTCTTACTGATTTTTTCCACATATAAATCCCCAATTTCGCGTTTTCATTTTAGAAAATTTTGGAACCGTTCCAATTAATGCATCATAATCCTTCGATAATTGGCGCAAGCTTTTTTCAGCTTTTTTTAGATTATTCGCTATGGACACGATAAGGGCTCTTGACTGAATTATAGCAGTGACAGCATGTCAATCAGTTTTTAAGTAATTAAGAGTTAAGAAATTGCAACTCGAAATTGCATGATCACAGAGCAAGACCCGATTCAAAATCACTCCCAACAGGAGAAATGAACTGCAATCAGAACTTTCCTTTCATAAATTGGAGGTTAATTACTGCTACTCAAACAAAGAAACTGATGACAGTTTACTAATCACGCCCTAAATACCTCCAGTTCTGGATCAATATCTAATCTGTCACCAAATCAATAGTAATTAGTAGTAATTAGATTGTTAAACAAACCTGGGGTGTTATGCTAACAAGTACATCAATTTTTTGAAAAAGGAATGGGTGTTCAATGTTGAAAGTAGACAGTTGTTCAATGTACAAAGATTATTCTGTGTAGAATTAGGCTTGGATTTGCCAGGACTAGGAAAAACTGTTTAATGTTGGAAGGTTATCAATGTATGGAAATGTTCAATTGTATGAGTTTTATATATGTATATTCAAGTCATACGAAGTAGTGGCGTCCATTCCTGAAGAGCTGAGATGAGGACAAACGCTGTGGTCCAGCGCCGAGCACAATACTACCACTCGAAATCTCTTTATAATGCAAACATTTCTTGGGTAGTACATTTTTATTTTTTAAGTAGTATTATCTTGATCGTTTTTATGCCATTTCCTTGCNTGTAGAATTAGGCTTGGATTTGCCAGGACTAGGAAAAACTGTTTAATGTTGGAAGGTTATCAATGTATGGAAATGTTCAATTGTATGAGTTTTATATATGTATATTCAAGTCATACGAAGTAGTGGCGTCCATTCCTGAAGAGCTGAGATGAGGACAAACGCTGTGGTCCTGCGCCGAGCACAATACTACCACTCGAAATCTCTTTATAATGCAAACATTTCTTGGGTAGTACATTTTTATTTTTTAAGTAGTATTATCTTGATCGTTTTTATGCCATTTCCTTGCTTGTTTCCAATCACCTCCCGCCGCCCTACAAACGCCCTTTCGTACACCGTAATCTTTCTCCTTTTGACTCCCCTTAAATTGTTTTGTGCTAAAAAGTTTACTGTCAATTTTCTTGTTTTGTGCTGTTCAGATTCCATTTCTGTTCTTTATTTACCACTACGGAAGGGTGGTCTTATCAAAACATTGTGCTGCATATTTACTTATTTGGCGAAAGTAGATTAGTGAAAATAAAATCTATAGAGTTTGATGGAGGAAAGCGCTCAGAAGCCAGAGTTTCAGTAGCTGTCCGGAAGAAAAAACTTATTCATAGTACGATTTATAACAACCAGAAGCAACATCTGCACAAGAATGAAGATGTTGAGAGAAGCGAGTGACACGACATGCAACAGAGAGCTAGTACCAGCGTAGGAAGCCTATCGTAATTTTTCCCATAAAAATACCTATAGAAATGACTAAGATTTGGAACAACAATTAACAAGCACGTTTTCGTGTTGGATCAAGAACATAAGACGAGGGTTCAATGCCAGAACTAAGTATCTTATTTTTGGTTAATTTTACAGGAGAACGTTTTCAGCTTTTTGCCTGGAGTGACTTACACACAAAATTCAATATTTGATTTCGGCTCCAATTAATAAATCAATAAATATTTGTTACTGGACTAAATGCACTAAATGCTTCACATGAAATACAATGAAAGTATCTATCATCTGACACCAAAAGGTAAAAAACGCCAAAAATCCTAGATACTGGGTTCAGGCACTGAACCCTCTAAATGTAAGATAGGGAACACCTGCCCAGACATGGCAACATGCTAGTTTGTCTGTTTGTTGATTTGTTTTAATGCCGTTTACCCACGGAACGTAGAAGTCCTTGTTGGTTACGTAGCAGACCTGATTAGGGCATTTAAAGTATTTTTGCGGTTTTTTTGCTTTTTAGAATATTCCCAGAATTTTGCCCACATAGAAGGTCGACCCGAAACTCCTAGTTCCTGAACAGTTGCATAATTATGTCTCAGCACAAATTTATTCTGTTTACGTCATTGCACCACTTGCTTTATTTCTTTGTGGTTTCTTTTTCTTTAGATCAAGAGCGTTTACAAATCATTGCTGCCGATGATCATGAAACAGCCGTCTGACATTTTAAACTGCTCTTTAAACACTTTAAACCGAATATCACTGCCATAAAAATATGCTGGCTGATACGCAACCTTTTACAGCCTTTATTCAACGTGTTCCCGTTGTTTAATTTGCTGTGTTAAAGCAACTATAAATGTTTGCAAAGAAGGCCGATAATGCTTAGGAAGCATCGCCATAGGGTTTTTATAATTTACTGAAGAAATGGTTATCAGCTTTGTTCAAATATATGGACATGCATTATTGAACACTGCAATCACTTTTTACGATTACAACTATTATTCTTTGTACCAACTAGCAATGGACTAGTACGTAATGCAGGTCGTTATTGGTACTTCATCACGATGTGTATTCAAATTAAGCTCATTGATTTATGAGCATATGCTGGGAAATCTTGGTCAGTCCTTTAGTTTTTTACGTAAACATATTGGATTTTCTTTTGCGCAAGGCGTATTTGTATCAAATAACATTTACAAGGCTTACAAATGCATTATGTATAGCATTTGGCGAGTAATGTTAAGATTGGATGGTTATGAGCCAAACGCCATTAGCTGTATTAGTTACAGAAATAGTTTACAATGTACATTTACTGACAAGTTGTGCTTTCATATCAGTTTACTTATGCATTAGTGCACTTTAGAGCTATAAATGTTTTTGAGTTTAGAATTTAGGATATATCTGATATGGTTATGTACATGAAAGCGTTGGTATGCAGAGCCATATGTTTTACTCGTAATATTCAGTCCCTGGGGGGAAATGGAGGGGATAGTTTTAATTAGTTTGAACTTAAAGGAGGAAAACCAGCAGAATAAAGAGTAATACACTACAGCCTCAAATTACAGGTTTGCATTAACAGGTTTCCCTAGCTTTGCTGACTAGACGTTCCTACGTGCACCCCTGACCCCTCCTAGTTAATCGAAGGTAAAGTCGGGAAGAGGCACCATCCCGGCCAATGTTACAGAATACTTAGTAAAATGATATCCACATAGAAGAAAGTTAAACTCGGAAATGAGAAAGTAACTTTTGGGCGATTGAAATGTAATGAAAATATATAACGAAATGGACCTTGTTTTCAAAATTATTTGTTATTTGTTTGTGTATTTTTGACTTGCTTTTAAGTTTGGTCTTGAGCCTAGACACTGCCCCCACAGGACGTAGGTTGGGTGCGGGGATTTCCTAAATTTCCTACCAGAAAACTTTGAATGTATGATGCAGCTGTTTATTTTTCGCTTAAAAAGTATTTTTATGTCACTAAAAATTGAAAAGTAAAATCCCCCTATTTACTGTGCCTGACCGAAACGAAACCTCGTAAGATTTTCTGGGCCTACACGGAAACATATTCTGTTTTTCAGTATCCCTTGTTACACAAGGCGCGTTAGCAAAGAGAGAAAGCCATACCGAGCAACGTGTTATAGAGACTGGTATTGGGAACTCTTTGGCAGTGAAGAGAATGTGTAGCATGACTACCTTGAGAATGCGTTATAGATCTGCATTGAGAAACATTTTGTCGAGCCTGATCATAATTATTTCCGTTTCACCGCATTTTTCGGTTTCTTTTCATTTCATTGTTGCTGTAAGGGATACTAGAAAAGATGGATGTAAACGGGAGGCTACTAACAACTCGTAGAAAAATGGCTTTTATTAATATATAAATCGTAGAAAAATGGCTTTTATTGGACACATACTAAGGGGAAAGGACATAACCAGTGATTTATTTCTTGAAATGCTTTGTGGCACGAGAGGGAGAGGAAGACTAAAAGTTAGATATAGCGACAACATTAAAGAGATTTCTGGTTACAGAAGTATGGTTCAGTTGTACAGAATGGCACAGGATAGAAGGAAATGGAGAGCCACAGCGGTTTACTTTGAACCTCCCTTTGTATGATGATGATGTAAGGCAAAACGTGGCCATAATTTTTATTATAGTTATTATGTGTTTTGACCTGACATAGTGGCGTTTTTTTAATCAGACCTTTTCCCCTCCATAGGAAACTGCTTTGCTAAAACCGAATTACTGTGCACACTGTAGAGACAAATGTAAGCTTAATACCAGCACTAATGAAGGGAAGGAGGGAAATTTGTTCATGCATCCACGTGTCTTTGAAATTGGCAAGTAAACGCAGTCTCTCCTTTTAGTACTTCATCAAGCATGCATAGAAACTACCTTTTTTTCTCACAGGCGGCTTTTTTCAAACTGTGGCTGTCCATTTCAAATGCATTAATTATTATATTCGTTCTCGATTTTAACAAATATTCGGTTATTCAGCGAATATGGAGGTGGCAAAATAAGTGTGGCAAGAGTGTAGCTTAATGACTCCGAAGAATTGGACGTTGTCAAAGCTTCGTGATTCTGAAGATAGTTCGTTATCCGTTAAGTTTTTGATTAAATTTCAATTATGCTAACTTCATGCAACGATTATTTTCAGATTAATTTTTTGATGAAAGGGTTTTTTAAACATTGCAGAACAGTTGCCTTTTGAGAGAATAAACTGCAGCCTTTCTTTGAAACGATATTTGCTGCTACAAAGAAAACTCTTTCAAATTCGACAGACGTCAAAGGACCGTAGAGATATATCTTACTACAATTGCAACAACTTTAGTAAAGTCTTGCCTTACCATCCATCATTGCAGAGGGTCGCCATTTGGATGTAATGGAGGCTCTTCGAGTTGATGGTAATTTCGTCTAAAAATACTTGTTCATCAAAGCAGTGTTATCCAACGGATGAATAAGCCATACCAGACTTAAGCGAGCGGGTCGCTCTTGTGGCAGCCTAATTATGTGTTCAGCTAAACGCCATCTTCTCTCTGCTATGATCTCATGTAATGGTCTCTGTCCGGTACGAAGCAGCACTTCTGCGTTAGTGATACTGCCCCGCCAAGTGGTTCCTAAAATGACCCGTAAACACCTATGGTGAAATGCATTTAACTTGTACGTCTCTTGCATAGTAAGCCTCCAAGTCTCACATGCATAAATCGCAGTTGTCATAATGATTCAAGAATACAGTCGCAATTTAATTTTCAGGGAAAACGTTCTATTCGTTAGTACCCTATTAAGTTTCCTGAACGAAAGTTTCTGCATTGCCTAGTCAAGATTTGATGTCCTGTGCCATGCCTGTTTCTTTGGAGATGTAGCTCCCAAGGTACCGAAACTTGCTTACTTCTTCTAACGGAGTCCTGTTTACGTCTTGCAGCTTTAGATGAAAAAAATATCCAGAAAATTAAAATCTATTTTAAATTGTATTTCATGATGAGGTATTGTGATCAAATGTTCAAGATGATGAAAATAAAACGAAGAACAAATTTCTCGATAAGTCGACGCTCTTAGGAAAAGCGAACATATTCAGAAAATATATTGGAAATGTTAGGGTAGAGCTGAGAGAGATCTGGTCATAGAAAAATGGCACATTCCTGAGAAGAATAATGATAATACTGGTAATATTGATGAAAACAACAATAGACATGAAAATTAATATGATAATAATAATAATAAATTTAATTTTGTTTACGGGTTCGTTACTAAACATTGAATGCAATCCTCTTTGTCATCCAATATTACATGGCCACCAATTTTTAATTCTCTGAAGATAAAAACATAGAAATCAGAGTAGCGTTTTCTGGGCATTTGTTTGGAGTGGATTGTAAGGAAATAGCCAGACAGCCAGAAATAGCCAGACAGCCAGACACAGACAAACAGAGAGAAAGACAAACAAAAAGATACAAAGACAGCGAGAGATACAGACAGACAGACCGGAAGTCAGAGAGAGAGAGAAGGACACAGAAATACAGGGAATTAGAGATGGACATAGGGTCAGAGCATGGACTCCTAAATAATAACATGTTATTATTTAGGAGTCCATGGGTCAGAGATACAGAAAGACAGAGAAAGTGGGCGAGAGAGAGTCGGAGAGACACAGTGTCACAGAGACAGAAAGAGAAAAAAAGATGGAGAGAGGGAGAACGAGAGAGAGATAGCGAGACAAAACCCACAGTGAAAGACAACGTCACAGAGAGATACATACAGACAGAGACAGACAGCCAGCCAGATTGCTCAAACGGCAAGATTTCTCTGTCCATCCATCTCTCTCTGCCTCTCTAAGTCACTGCTCTCTCTGCATACTGGATTCAGATTGATCAGAAAAGGCTTTCAAATCATCATTACGGATATGGCTTTCTCTAAGTCAATACCTTTTTGAACAGCAAAGTAACCAGTTGCTTCCTGTAATCACGAGTCTTCAAAGAAAGCGCAAAATCGAAAAAGAATATTTTATGCTCACTAAAGCTGGAACTCTAAAATATTTATACCGTTATACTGTTATGAAATAAATATGATAAATCATAAAAACCCATATCTGTGTGTGTGTGTCTCTCTCTCTGTGTGTGTGTCCCTCTCTCTGTCTCTGTCTCTGTCTCTCTCTCTCTCTCTCTCTCTCTCTCTCTCTCTCTCTCTCTCTCCTCTCTCTCTCTCTCTCCCTCTTTCCCTCTCTCTCTCTC
>RDPX01000022.1:463505-502655 GCA_003991215.1 Morbakka virulenta
TCTCTCTCTCTCTATCTTTCTTTCTCTCTCCCTCTCTCTCTCTCTCTCTCTCTCTCTCTCTCTCTCTCTCTCTCTCTCTCTCTCTCTCTCTATCTATCTATCTATCTATCTATCTATCTATCTATCTATCTATCTATCTCTGTGGGTGTGGGTGTGGGTGTGTCTCTTTGCGTGCCGCAGCTTGGACTGCCAGCCTCGCCATGAAATTCCCATTCAATATACTTTGAGAAATAATGAGACCGTTTCTCGGAAAAGGAGTGTTTTTGTCCAATTCAGATGAAAACGCAACGAACACGTTACAATGGCTGGGAACGATCCTACTGGTAGTCAAATTACTGAGACAGAAGATGAAGAAAAGGTAATGATGATTCCAGAGAAAATTGTAAAAGATAGTTTTTTCAGTTGAGGGTAGCTTTGTGGTTAAATATTTTTACTCTTTGCCTAGTTTATTCGCTTTCTTCATTTTATATACCCTTGTTATATTCCATATAGTATTGAACTTTGAGATGCACCCCCATTGAGGCACACAGTCTCCCCAAAACATTAATACATTTGCTGATTACCAACACGTAACCAACAGTGGTTCAGATAGAGTAAATTAACATAGCAAAAGAAACTTTGGTGTTATTTTTATTCCAAATTTTTCACCTTCACCTATCCCGTAGTCTGAGTGACCGTAGGGGTACCATTCATGACTGTGCAACCACGCCTTTCCAATTTTTTCGGTCGCTCGCTTTTCTCAGAGCTTCACCTAATGTTCATTGTGTTCACTCGGGAATGTTGTCCTCCCATCTCTTCTTTTGTCGTCCTCTCTTTCTTCCTCCTCGAACCGTGTAGGAATGTCTTTGCAAGTCCATGTAATCTTGTCACATGCCCGCACCACTTCAGTTTGCGTTTTCTTACTTCGGTCAGGAGTTCTTCGTAAGGTCCGATGGCATGCCTTATCCTCCTTTTTACTTCCTCATTGGTGACATTGCCTTTGTAGGAGATGCCAAGGAGCTTCCAGAAGCATCTCGCCTCTGTTGCTTGTATCCTTTTCTCAGTGTCTGCTATCAAGGTCAATGATTCACAAACATACAACGAGAATGAAATGACCAGTGAGCGCATCAGTCTGATCTTGGTTGCTTGTTTGATGTTCCTGTTATTTAAGATGACCTTGACTTTTGTGAGTGCTGCTGTGGTCCGTGCGATCTTGGAGAGTATTTCAGGCTTGGATCCCTCATCTGAGATTTTTGAGCCAAGGTACTTGGAGCTGTAGATAGTGTCTAGCTTTTTTCTATCAATCCTGATGTCGGTGTTGAAGCTGTTGGTGTTGTCGGTCATCAGTTTTGGCTTCTCTACATTGATCTGCATGCCATAGGCCTTGGAGGTCATCGCAAAGCTCACCACCAGGAAGTTCCGACACTGCTGTAGGTTGCCTTTTTAGGTGAGGGTGATGATTAGTGACTGGGTCCATGACATGGACCACTCCCCAGTCAGGCAGATCTTGTTTCAGATAGTCAGTAGGGTGTTTATCATGTCTTCGCCTCCTGCTTAAACCAGTTTTGCTGGTTTGTTGGCCACTCAAGCAGATTTCCCACTTTTCAGGTCTTTCACTGGCCTTTCAAGTTCTTCAGGCAATATTTGATGGTTGTGAAAATCTTAAAAGATCCCAGTGCAGTACAACTCTTCAGTTGGTACTCCTACTCTCTGTTTTTATTTAAAGGGTTGGGTAGGCACCTCAAAAGGTAATTTGTATGGGTCACACCCCCTACTTTGAGTATAAAGGTAACCAATACCTAGAATAAAGGTGCACCAGCATATCTGACCATGACAGCTCTGGATTACTTTAGATAATTGTTGATTTTGTAGAAAAATTAGAGAGTTTCCCATGAAAACTGTGGAGGAAACATTTGCTTCATTACCACATTGTGAGTACTACTGCTGTTCACACTGTGACTTTCTCAGTTACTTGCCAGCTTTCATACTTTGACATCAAAGGTGAGCCAAAGTCAATTAACAGTGGCAAAATGTATTATGAATTGGACCATGTGTAAACTTTTTCTTACACAATTGGAGTTATCAGAGGAAATGTGGAAGCAAGTGTGAAGAATTTAGTCTAATTTAGACAACATAACATTGGGTTGCTAGTCAAATACCATTTGGTCTGTTGGTCACTACATTCTTTTTTATTTTGAAATTAAAACCACAAGTATATGCTTGGAACTTTTGAATCAAAAAATGGTTTTCAAGCCATTTTAGTTTTTTACATTTTACACTGTGAAAATTACATTGTCTTTAATTCACACTGTCATGACAAGAAAACTGTAGTATGTTCCCTCCATTGCCAATTCCATATGTGACTACTGGACATTTACACAATAGTTATTATGCAGCAGTTCTGTAAATCAAGTTCTGAAATTAAGTTATGGAATTTTTAGCAAATATTGCTATAATGTGCAGGTTCTGTATACAAGGAAAACCTTTCACAGTTAGAGACAGGAATTTCTATACACATAATAAATAGTATAACACAAGGTTTATGTCTCATGGATTTTTACTCAAAGAACAGTCCAACTGCTATGGCAGTTCATAGACTCACTGGTCACCTGAGTCCATTTATATTCAGACACCTTAGCCTTGGAACGTAAGATCTGACTTAACCTATTATGAACTTTGCCATTTATGGTTAAAAATACAAGGGGAGTGTCAAACAAATTTCATTTTGGAGTAGTCATATAACTATAACTATAAGGTTTGTATAGTTGTGCATCAGCTTCATTAATGCTATGAAAATTAGTTCCTAAGATTGCTTTTCTGTAGCCTTTCAGCCAATATATTTTTATTTTGCACAAGATAGTTTGCACAATTTACAGTTAGATAAAAAAATTATATTTTTTGAGAAACACTAGTTTCTGTTCTCAATACATTTTTTTTCATATCAAGTACAGAATATGTTTTCTTTGCATACTGCTTATTTTCCTTATAGCCATCTGACTCCTTTACAGTGGTCTTTAATCCATGTTCCAAAGTGATTTCTTTTGTTGACTACTTGGAGCCATTAGATGGACTAGGCATAGGTTAACCTTCAGCTTGCAACTTTGTTGACACTTTTTTGTTGTTCTTCTCTCCCCCTTTCCAATATGGTCATCAGAAAATATTTTTTGTTTTACATTCCGATAAAAGAATTTGGAATCACTTTTCTTGCTTCCATCTCTGAAATTCCATCTGCTTCCATCTCTGAAATTCCATCTGGTTGTGCTCTTTATGTGCTCTTCTACAAGCCAATTTAAGATGGAAATTATATAAAATCTTTTAGAATTACAATTTTTAATGAAGAAATTTAAGATAGCATTACAAATAGTTGGCAGTTATCTCTGGGAAGAGTTTTATTTACCCCAGCCCTAATTCCTGCAGAAGAAATTTGACAATTATGCCAACTTTTCATGATAATCAATTTTCTGGGTGGCCTTTTTCAAAAGGCTTTTTCTTTGATACAGCACTTTCCTTTTAAATCAGCAACAGTTTTCAGTCTGTGTATCCCCCATGCCTATAGCATTTTGAAAGGCCTCAAAATAAAAAGTGTAAGGAAGAGGAAAACTCACTTCCAACAGTCAGCTGAACACCTACACCTATGCATAACACTGTGTCTTAAGCATGTGGGTTATCATTCCCCAGTAATCCCTTTTAAATACCATGCAAGATTGTTCTCTTCAAACTTAACAGTGTTTGCAGTTTCTATCAAACCTCTTCCATCATCCTTTCACTAGAGTCAGTTTACATTGCTGTGTGGGTTCATACCTTTGTTCATTATCAATAATTTCCTGGTTCTCCTATTAAGTCAATTCAACTGGCCCTTTCTCCAGATGATCACCCCAGCTTCATATCTCATGAGATACTGACCAAGTGTTGGAGTGTAGGAACAATGTCAAAAGCTTCTTGTCATCCACCCATGTCATGACCAGATTCTTATGTTTTCCAGAGGAGGTAGTGATAGGAGTAGAGCAAGTTTATTGTCCCAGTTAAAACAAATTGAGAATAATGAGTTGCTGACAGTAACAGTTAGGAAAGAAATGAATAGGGAAAATGAATGTGATAAAAGCAATTCTGGTAAAAGTACAGTAAGTGTAGACATGGAAGCGGAAAATGTAAATGGTGATGAAATTTGACAGGGAGAGGAGGAATGGGATGCTATTTTTGGTGGAAGTGATAGAGTTTTGAAAGCTTTGAGACTGATCATGAGACTGGTGTGAATTTAGAGAGAGTAGATGTATGGAGAAGTAGTGAAGAAGTCTGAGCATTGACAGAGGTTGAGAAGGATGTTCTCCAGAAATTAAGAGAGATATTCCTTGGAGGTGATACTAGATATATTTCAAGCATGAAAAGTTTCGATAGGCAAAAGGTGAGAGGGGAGGTGAAGATAGTTCAAGGCATAATCCATAACATCGTAGGAAAGAGAATGTCCAGGTAGATATAAAATAAGTATATAATGGTGCTGAAGAGTTCATTCTCCTCTATCTTCCCCCAGTCATAAGGATCTCACAAGGAGAGTAGTGGTGACAAATTTTAACATATAGCATATGTGAAATGCAACATTCAGTGTCAATGAAGTAAAGTAATGACATTGTGAGTGTCTGACATTGTTCAATAAATTGCACATCAACTTGTGGTTGGAATATGACAGTTTTGCTTGCTGGCTGTTGAGGTTGCGGGTAAATGAGTAGAGGGTTACGAGTTGTAATAGGAATGACAGGAACGAATTGGCATAGAAACTTCCTGTTGCACAGAGTGACTCTCCCAGATCCATCGACTCTAACAACATATTGATCATGCTGTTTGACTTTGATGACTTGTCCAGTCGTGTCCCACTTTCCCAGGTTCGGTCCAACTTGGCTTGAAATTCGAACATGGTCTCCAACATGAAGAGGAGGGGAATGTTGAGTACCCAGTGACAATTGTTCTGCAATCTTGAAGTGGCGAGTCCTCAGGGCTTCTTCTCTCTTCCAAAGGGTGTCCTGCCATGTGGGGTAGGGCAGATACTTTCCTGGAAGAATTGGGATGCTGCTTTTTGTCGGTTGGCCCTAGATGCACATTGTGGGGGAGATGCCAGTTTCAGGGTCAGGTGTGTTGCGATAAGTGAGCATCGCACATTGGAAAGCATCTGTGTCTAGTTCGCCATTTGGTGCAGTGTTGCCAACTATCATCCTCTTCACTGTCTTGACCCCTACTTTGGCATGGCAGTTGCTATGTGGGAAGCTGATGGATGATATGTGGTGTCAAACACCCCAGGATTTGAGAAAGTCTTTGGTGTTCCCAGCAATGAATTCTGGAATGCCGCCTGACGAGAGTTCATTTGGAATGCCATACATGATGAAAGTATGGCGAGGGCTGTTGATGAGTCCTTTGCTACCTTTACTCAATTGTTCGACGATCGGCCAGTTGGAGTAATGGTCAACAGAGATGAGGTAGATGTTTCCCTTGTGAAGGAAGAAGCCCGAGCAGATGAGTTGAAATGGGTAGTCAGGAAGAGAAGGTGGCATTGGTGGTAGGTGAGGTTGGGATGGTGCCATGATGTTGCAGTGATGGCATTGGGAATGCTTGTCTTTGATGTCATTGGTTATACCTGGCCAAAATACAGATGCTTCAGTGTGGGATATCATTGATGTGACTCCTTGATGGGCAGCAATAAGGTTGTCAAGGATTTGTGGTTGCAGGGAACATGGAATGACAATTCTTTCATTGTAGATTGGTACCCCCTCCATCATCCATAGGTTATTGCAGAACTGATGCTAGCATTGGAGGCTTTGCGGAAGGTTCCTTGCTTTGTCTGGAAATCCATCATCCCAAGTGATGGATAGAGTTGCTACTGAGGTGGCAGCTGTGAGGGATGATCTGATGTCATTTTCAAAGGTGAGATCAGAATCAGAGGTTCCAGTGGTTGCAGCTGCAAGGACTTCTTGAGCAGGTGGTGGTCCGAATCCCTCTTCTGTTGAAACTGCTGAGATGTCGTCTGGGAGAACGTCGACCTCTGGGCTGTTGGGCCCACTGGGATGTCGTGATGTGCAGTCTGGTGTGCGATGTTTCCTTCCTGGAATGTGATGCATGTTGAAGCGATAGTGGAGAGTCTTTTCCTTCAAGTTATGGAGACGGCCAATCGGAATGTCATGTAGAGATCTATTTGAGGACAATCCGAGGAGGGGTTTGTGGTCAACAGCTATTGTCCATACCATAAGTGACAGCAAGGGGTTCCCCCTCAATGGGTGTGTAGTTCGACTCAGCTGATGTGGTGAAGCGACCACCGACAAGTACGACTTTCCAACCAGTTGGACAGCAGAAGGGTTTAACACTGTCACATGTAGGGTGTTTCTGGAATAACCAACAACCAATACCCAATTTTGACCAGTCAGTAGCAAGACAGGTAGGTTTTGACTTGTCGAAGATACGGACACCGTTTTTGATTTTCCCAATGATCTTCTTTTTGGATTCTTCAAACAATTGTTGTGGGGTGTCATCCCAGTAGAAGGTTGATTTTGGTTTAAGAAGGTCATGGAACGGTTGCATGTGTGGTGCCATACTTAATGTGTAAGCCACCTGGTTTATAAGTCCGAACCAGGAGCAGATATCTGTAATGTTCTTGGGTTTGGGGAAGTCCCTGATTCAACTTAGAATGTCATCGCTGGGTTGGACTTCTGTTGGGGTGATCTTGAAGCCAGAGAAATCAACTGTGTCGGCTCCAAGGACTAACTTGTTTGGGTTTTGAATGATACCATTGTTACCGCACAATTCGAGCCATCTGGCAGCTTGAAAGAAGCTTTTCTTCAGGGAATCGTCCCAAAGGAGGGCATCATCAATGACCTTGATCTTGTTTAGGAATTCAGCAGCAATCTCGTCAAAGCATCTCGTGTAGGCATCACTGGAGGCAACATAGCCTTGTGGGGCTGTGCAGTAGTGATAACGCCCCCAAGATGTAATGAAGGTAGTGAAGTGTCTGTCTTCTGGCTGAAGGGGGGATGCAATGGTATCTGTTCCATGTGTCTGATACCATCTTCTTGACTCCCTCTGGTATAGTGCGGATCTGATGAAACGGAGATGGAGTGTGATGGGTTTCACGAGTAGCATGAGCATTCAGTGGTTGAAGGTCTACAGTGCATCTAGGCTCCCCATTTTTCTTCAAACAAACCACCATACGATGGCACCAAGTGATGGGCTCGCCGACTGGGACTAGTTCAATGACTCCCAGGCGAACGTCTCTGTCAAGGTCAGCTTTCACCTTCTCCTGCCAGTGTACTGGTACTGGTATTAGTGAGTGATGGGCGACAGGTTCAGTAGTTGGATCAATGTGAAGCTTCAGTGGTGGACCACTCATGAGTGGGAGAGGTTGGTGCTCACAAGTGTTGAAGGTGCTTGACTTGTAGTAGTTGAGGAGAAACTCTTGAAGTTTGGCATGATTCTAGGTTGTTGCTGGGAAGGGAAGCTCAGTACGTAAAGGCGGAGGGAGCTCTCGTGTTGGGCAGTTGCACGATGGTTGGTTGTCACTGATTGGATTGACAGATGAGGATGATCATGCCAAGGTCAATGTAGGCAGCTTTGCTGAGGAAGATGTTGTTGGAGTCTTTTGTGATGTAGGCCATCTGTCTGGTTTCGGTGATGTTGTTGTTCTGATAGACACCTGAGATGCGGAGGATGATGGCTCCAAGTATGTTGATTGGTTTGTCGTTAGCAGCATGCATCTTCATCTTGACTGGGATGAGATCACTTTTCGTTAAGCCGAGTTGTTGAACAGTTTTGAAACCAGCGAGGCAACTTTGGTAGCTGGTGTCTGCCATGGCAGGGACAAGGATGGTGCTTTCAGGGTTGTTCACAATAGGTTTGAAGCCAAGGTCAATATAGTCCTGGTTATCAACTCTGATTGAGAGTTTAATGAAGGGCTGTGGGCTGGATGGGTGTCGTTTCCACTGGTTGGTCTCCTTCTGGTAAATATGGTGATCTGCAGAGATAGTGTTCACTGTGGCAGAGCAGAGAAAGTCATAGATGGCACCCTGGTGATTAGGCACATTCTGATCCTCCTTCTTGGACTTGGGCTTGTCTTTGCTCCTACATACATCCTCGATGTGGTGGAGTCGATTGCATTGAGTGCATTGGTAGTTGTAGGCTGGGCAGGTAGTTCTTTGTCGTTGTGCTGATTGCTTCTCGCCGTGGCCCTTCTTACCACAGTAGGAACATAGATGGTTGTCCTGGTCGTAGTCAGATTGCTTGGATAGAATAGTGGACCGGGCCTTGTGGTAGGAGCTGTGGATTGAGTTTCCAGTAGCCTGATTTTCTAAAAGCTTGCGGGTGGAGCATTTCCCTGCTTACCTGGCCTCGACAAAATGGACGACTTCATTGAGTGTCATATCTTGGTTCGTGTGTCCCAACAAGTTGAGCTGGATTTCTGTGTCCTCAATGCCCCTGCACAGGGCATCTCGAAGTATTGGTTCTGTATAGTCCACATCGTGCTGGCCAGTTGGGGCATTTTATGGTGTACTGACACATGCTGGCTTGTCCACGAAGTCTAGCACAAAAGGAACGTACAATCTCTTCTCTATCTTGGCACATGTCGTTGAGTGCGACTCTAGAAATCATAACATTTTCGTCTCTAACTGCAAGAGCCTTAATTGCGAGTAGGACTTCTTGCTCAGTCTTATTAGATAGTCCCACATTTGATCTGGTAAGGTCTTTTCTAAGTGTCTCATCGCAACACTTGAGAAGTTGGAGTACTTTGTCCTTTCCATCGACCTTAGTCGCTGCAACATATTCTTCCCATCGTGTTTGGAAGTATTGCCAATCAGNCAGTTGGGGCATTTTATGGTGTACTGACACATGCTGGCTTGTCCACGAAGTCTAGCACAAAAGGAACGTACAATCTCTTCTCTATCTTGGCACATGTCGTTGAGTGCGACTCTAGAAATCATAACATTTTCGTCTCTAACTGCAAGAGCCTTAATTGCGAGTAGGACTTCTTGCTCAGTCTTATTAGATAGTCCCACATTTGATCTGGTAAGGTCTTTTCTAAGTGTCTCATCGCAACACTTGAGAAGTTGGAGTACTTTGTCCTTTCCATCGACCTTAGTCGCTGCAACATATTCTTCCCATCGTGTTTGGAAGTATTGCCAATCAGAGGTGGTGCCAGCAGATGTAATCGTTGGTCATTTGACTCGTTCCACTTTCAGTGTTTCTGCAGGCGAGGAAGCAGCAGTGTGAGTGGTGGTGTGTGCTGTGATTAGAGAAGCAACGATTGTAGGATCCAGGTCTGGAGTGCTGTAAGTGCAGCCATTGATTGGGCATTGAACTGCAGGCATCGTGTTGTGATAAAATTCTTCAAGATTCTAACATAGATAGGTCTCAACCATTTGCTTTTATTATTTAGTAATGTTCTTGCAATGTTAGCATCTAAATGATAAAGACAAAAGATATAAAATAAGTATATAATGGTGCTGAAGAGCTCATTCTCCTCTAATAAAGAATTTTGTTGGTAAGGGGGTTGCTTTGCAGCAGAACAATCTGTTCCAGAATATGCAACCTCAACTGTATAAAGAGCTGAATGGTAGTACTGAGGTGATAAGTGATAATAGCCCAAATGCAGATGAGGCTAGGGAGTATTGGGGAAGTATTTGGTCTGTCGAAAAGAAGCATAATGAAAAGGCTAACTGGTTGGGAGACGTAAGGGAAAGCTTTACAGAGATACAGCAAATGGACAATATTGAGATCACACATGATGATGTCCAAGCTGGTATTCAGAAGATGGCAAACTATAAGGCCCCTGGTCCAGATGGAGTAAGGGACTTCTGATTCAAACAGTTCCAGTGTCTGCATCATTTTATGGCTCATGCTCTGCAAACAGTTATTGATTCTCAAGATATTCCTGGATGGATGGTGAAAGGAAGAACAACATTGATACAGAAGGAGGTTGCAAAGGGAACAGTTGCCAGCAACTACATGCCAATAACATGTCTGCCACGTATGTGGAAGTTGGTCACTGGAATCTTTGCAGACAAGGTCTATGCTCGTCTGCTTGGAAATGGTATTCTGTCTGATGAACAGAACGGATGCAGAGGTAAACCTAGAGGTACTAAGGATCAACTTATGATTGATAAAGCCATATTGCAAGAAGCAAAGAGAAAGAGGTGACATTTGAGTGTGGCATGGATTGATTACAAGAAGGCGTACGACCTAGTCCCTCACTCATGGATCCAAGAAATACTAGATATTCTTAAGGTGGCTAATAATATTGCAGGACTCCTTGTGAACACTATGTCTCAATGGAAAACAGTGTTGACAGCAAACAGTGAAGTTCTTGGGGAGGTTAACATCAGACATGGTATATTTCAAGGTGATTCACTATCCCCACTTCTATTTGTCATGGTGATGATGCCTTTGAGCATTCTTTTGAAGAGGGAGAGAAAGGGTTATGCCTTTGGGCCTGATGGAAAGTTCCTCAATCACCTCCTGTTTATGGATGACTTGAAGATATTTGAGAAACACAAGAAGGAAATGAAGGCTCTGGTAGATCTAGTAAGACATTACTTTGAGGATATTGGTATGGAATTTGGCATAGATTAGTGTGCAATACTAGTAATGAAGAATGGGAGGAAAGTGTGGTCTGATGGTATTGTACTACCGAATGGGGAAATCATAAGAGATGTGAAAGAATTGGGTTACAAGTACTTGGGTGTGTTGGAAGGTGCAGGCATTATGAATTGCGAGATGAAGGACAAAGTCAGGATGGAATATGTTAGAAGAGTAAAGCTAGTTGCTAAGTCGAAGTTGTATGGAGGCAATATAATTTAGGCTGATAATACATGGGCAATAAAATGTTTTGAGATACAGTACTGGAATATTGGAATAGTCGGATAAGAAATTACGACTCAGACATAAAAACAAGCAAAATACAGGCAATGTTTGGAGTCTTTCATATTAGAAGTAGTGTAGCCAAATTGTATCAGAAGAGGAAGGATGGTGGAAGGGAATTGATAAGTGTAAGAGATTGCGTATTGACTGACGAGATATCACTAAAGGAGTATGTAGTTAGAAGTGAGGAATGGATGCTGAAGGTTTTAGCTAGTGAAGTTGACATAGATGAGACCAAGTCAGACTATGTGATGCTTGTGGACAGTGAGACGGCAGAAGAATTGATTGGGAAGATGCACGGAAAGTTCTTTAGGGATGTTTCTGATGTAGTGTGTGCAAGATCATGGCAATGGCTTACAGCTGGATATCTGGCAAAAAGTACTGAAGCCATTGGATGTGCTGCACAGGAGTAGGCCCCACGAACGAGACTGTTCAGGAAAGCAATCGAAGGCGAAGATGTTACTGCAGAATGTCGGATTTGTGGACTGTTCTCCGAGTCAGTTGCACACCTTACTGCAGGGTGTTGTGGATTGGCTCAGAAGGAGTACCATAGAAGGGATGACCACATGGCATTACGACGTTTTTGGGAGTTGTGTTGGAAGTTTGTAATAAAGTGTGCTAGAAAGTGGTTTGAAGAGGTACCTGATGATGTGAGAACTGGGGAAGATGGGACTGTTGAGATATGGTGGGACAAAAGTGTCATGACTACCAAACAGTTGGAACATAATCGCCGGGACACTGTAGTTATTGACAAAGTAGCAAAGATGTGGATCATCATTGATTGTCCAGTGCCCTGGGATAAGAATGTGGTTGACAAGGAGAACGAGAAGTGTACCAATTATGCCCCACTGGCCCTGGAAGTGAGATGAATGTATGGTGTGAGAATCAAAGTTGTCCCAGTTGCAGTAGGTGCACTGGGAGTGGAGTCAAGATGGTTGGAAAGTTACTTAAAAAAGCTAAAGACCCCAGATGTGTTAGGTGGTCTTCAAACCTCTGCTTTTGTTGGCACCTCCAGTATCCTCAGGAAAACCCTCAATCTTTAACCTGTTTTGTAGCCGGGATTGAGGGCGAACCCCTTGAAATGAATTTCAGCTCTTTCCAGGAGTCATTTTCAAACAAAATGCATTATTATTATTATTATTATTACTAGTGGTAGTAGTAGTAATAGTAATAGTAATAGTAATAGTAGTAGTAGTAGTAATAGTAATAGTAGTAGTAGTAGTAGTAATAGTAGTAGTAGTAGTACTAGTAATAGTAGTAATAGTAGTAGTAGAAGTAGTAGTAGTAGTAGTAGTAGTAATAGTATTAGTAATAGCAGTACTCGTAGTAATAGTAATAGTAATAGTAGTAGTAGTAGTAATAGTAGTAGTAATAGTAATAGTAATAGTAGTAGTAATAGTAATAGTAATAGTAGTAGTAGTAATAGTAGTAGTCGTAGTAATAATGGTAGTAGTAGTAGTAGTAGTAGTAGTAGTAGTAGTAGTAGTGATAGAAGTAGGAGTAAGCCTGGTAGTAGTAAGGGTAGGAGTAGTAGTGATGGTAAGAGTAGTAGTGAGAGGGATAGGAAAAATACAAGTAGAATGAATAGTGGTAGCAGNCTGTTCAGGAAAGCAATCGAAGGCGAAGATGTTACTGCAGAATGTCGGATTTGTGGACTGTTCTCCGAGTCAGTTGCACACCTTACTGCAGGGTGTTGTGGATTGGCTCAGAAGGAGTACCATAGAAGGGATGACCACATGGCATTACGACGTTTTTGGGAGTTGTGTTGGAAGTTTGTAATAAAGTGTGCTAGAAAGTGGTTTGAAGAGGTACCTGATGATGTGAGAACTGGGGAAGATGGGACTGTTGAGATATGGTGGGACAAAAGTGTCATGACTACCAAACAGTTGGAACATAATCGCCGGGACACTGTAGTTATTGACAAAGTAGCAAAGATGTGGATCATCATTGATTGTCCAGTGCCCTGGGATAAGAATGTGGTTGACAAGGAGAACGAGAAGTGTACCAATTATGCCCCACTGGCCCTGGAAGTGAGATGAATGTATGGTGTGAGAATCAAAGTTGTCCCAGTTGCAGTAGGTGCACTGGGAGTGGAGTCAAGATGGTTGGAAAGTTACTTAAAAAAGCTAAAGACCCCAGATGTGTTAGGTGGTCTTCAAACCTCTGCTTTTGTTGGCACCTCCAGTATCCTCAGGAAAACCCTCAATCTTTAACCTGTTTTGTAGCCGGGATTGAGGGCGAACCCCTTGAAATGAATTTCAGCTCTTTCCAGGAGTCATTTTCAAACAAAATGCATTATTATTATTATTATTATTACTAGTGGTAGTAGTAGTAATAGTAATAGTAATAGTAATAGTAGTAGTAGTAGTAATAGTAATAGTAGTAGTAGTAGTAGTAATAGTAGTAGTAGTAGTACTAGTAATAGTAGTAATAGTAGTAGTAGAAGTAGTAGTAGTAGTAGTAGTAGTAGTAGTAGTAGTAGTAGCATTCTACTTTCTGAACCAAAGGTGTAGAACTGGACAAAGACAATTAGCAAATAATCCCAACTAGAAAAACTGCTGTATATATAAGTATATGTAACCTTTAGTAGTCATATTTTCAACCTTGTACATAAATGAGAAGTCTAGCTTGAGTTTAGTGAATGGCTGCTACAGTTTTGAATCAAATGCCATATTGTTTTATTGAATTTTTAATTTTAATTTTTCAAGCCCGAAATGTAGAAAAATTACCTAAAGTCTATCTTTGATGTAATGCTTCCCAGGGTACTAAAGATACTAAGAAAGAACAACTTTTGCTAGTTTGTCTAGTTCATGCATTGTATGCCCCCCAAAAATAAGAAAAACCTCATGAAACAAACTGAGATGCTTTTTAATATTAAAGAAATTTCTTTTTAATATTAAAGGTGATTTGAAAGCTGAAGTCAAAAGTGATGCTAAGAAAGATGAAGGTTTTGATACTGATTTAAAGCTTGATTCCAAGAAAGATACAAGTGAAAAATCTGAAGAGGAAACTAAAACAGTTGATGGCTCAGAGTTGGAAACTGAAAAAACGCCTGACGCTAAGGATAAAGATGATTCAAAATCCGAAGAAGAGCCAAATGTCAATATTAAAGGTGATTTGAAAGCTGAAGTCAAAAGTGATGCTAAGAAAAATGAAGGTTTTGATACTGATTTAAAGTGCAATTCATGTCAGACAGCCATACAGAACAGAAACACCTGATTTTTATTAGATTTTTTTTTGTCTTTTACTTCATAGGATAAACATCAGCAGTTCAGCCTTCATGAGCTTAAAGGTGACTTATTTACAAGTCCAAATGATGAAGCTTTGGCACATTGTATTAGTGCAGACTGCAGACTTGGTAAAGGAATTGCAGCCATTTTTAAGAAAAAATATGGTGGGATAGCAGAGCTACAAAAACAAGGTAGTCTACTATGTTTACATTGATTTTTACATTATCTTTATTGCTAATATGCATGAGAAACTTGTATATACAAAGTCAATTCCTTTAATGAAGGCACAAGTAATATATATACTGAATAGACAATCGATACAATAATTGCATTAAAGAGTGAAATGAAGTAAATAAATTCATAAATAAATAGTATTTCTTTGTTTTGTTGTTGAAATTTGAACATTGGTCTTTTTTAAGAGAATACAAATCTCAAAAAATCTGTAACTTTAAAACTTGAAGTCTAAAGTCACATCACCTATTATTTATTGTATATTATTAAATGATTAATCATTTTAAACACTATGTTTGGTATAGGCAGGTAAAATTATCTAGGAAGATGATATAGCAAAGAATACACAATGATTCTAATAAGCAAAAGAGATAATGTACCAGTTAGAACATTATTATATACAAGTGTAAGAGCTGCATCATGTCATGAGTCAAAAGCTTTTCTTTAGCTAACATAACATGACATGGTAAAGCTCTTACATCTATGACTTCCGCTGAATTCATAAAGTTCAGAATTTTCAAGATCACTGTGTCTATTCTATCTCGTTTTTTCCAGTTGACTTGAAGAGCACTAATAATGATTTATACAGATATGTAACCGGGTCAAGCAAAAAAGTAATTTTGCGGAAACTTACTTGATTTGTGTATTGACAATCAAATTGAAAACATTATTTGGATTCGTTATTATTTTATGTTTGGGATGCCTGTGGTACGCCCACAAACACTTATGTCAGCGGACTCATATCGAGCCGCCATGTTTTGTTGAATTGTAATTAGCGTGTAGTTTTCGCTGATTAAAGCCTTATTAACAAGGTAAATGTGGCATGTTCTTCGCAACAATTTAATCAGCGAAGATGGATAAAGTTCTAAGGCCTGAGAGATCCAGTGCTGATCCAAGCTGGCATCGAACCTTCGAAAACTTCCTCGCCGTACTAACGGCAGATGGTCTTGATAAATTTGGAGTCCTGACAAACTTCATCTCACCTACCGCATTCGAGTATGTAGAAGAATGTGACGATTACGACTCTGCCATCGAAACTATTCAAAATATTAACGTGAAACCGACGAACGAAATCTACGCCAGACACCTCGTTACTAGACGATAACAGGCTGGTGAAACCCTAGACGAATATCTTCAAGCTCTCAAAACTCCTAGCAAAGACTGTAACTTTCAGTCAGTTATGGTTACCAAATATTGCGAGGAATATGTACGGGGTGCATTTATTTCTGGTCTACATTCTAATCAAATTCGTCAAAAGCTCCTTGGAAACAAAACTCTGGATCTCAAAACGATGTTTGATCAAGCCAGGGTACTAGACTCTGTCATACGCATCTCAGAAAGCTACTATGGCCCTCAACCTATTGCTGCTGTAGATGCAGCACCCGAAATGGTCACTCAGCAACCAAACCAAGACATTGTTCAGTCAAACTCAACACTTGCAGCCACAGATTCCAAGTGCTTCTTTTGTGGAAATTCTAAACATGCCCGTTCTAAGTGTCCAGCTAGAGATGCAATTTGCAATAAATTCCAAAAATGAGAACACTTTGGTAAAGTATGTCGGGGCAAGGCCTCTGAACCCAACCAAGTTTCAGCTGCACTCTGGTCACCTACTCTTGCCACAATAGGAAATCCTCCAGCTCTTAAAAGGTCAACTGCAACTGTTGTTGTCAACAATGACTGGAGTGTACAAGCACTGTTTGATAGCTGTAGCAGTGAGAGCTACATACATTCCAGCCTGATTGAAGTTGCTGGCATCTCTGTTAATCCTGTAGCCAGTAGGGTATCCATGGCAACGTCGTCGTTAAGCACATAGACCGAGGGCTCTTGCCCTGTAACTACTAACTACCAAGGACAAACTTATAAGGACGTCCATCTCTCAGTTATGCCAGGATTATGCTCTGATCTGATTTTAGGACTTGATTTCCAGTCCCAACGTTATAGCGTCACCTTTAAATATGGTAGAGTAAAACCGCCTCTGCCCATATGCAGTCTCACTCTGAACATTGAACCACCATCACCATTTTCAAACCTCACCACTGAATGCCACCCTGTTGCAACAACGTCTAGACGATACAGTAGGGAAGACATGACTTTCATAGCCAGTGAAGTAGAACGATTGCTTAAGGAAGGCATTATTGAGCCAAGCTCTGCGTTCGAAGCCTAGGGTGGACTTAACCGATTCTCCCTGCTTCCCTTTGGTGTCACTAATGGTGTAGCGTGTTTCCAAAGAGAAATTATGTGATTTGTTGAAGATAACCACCTTAAAGCAGTGTTTCCATACATGAACAACATAACTCTCTGTGGAAAAGACCAAGATGAACATGACGCCAACTTAAAGCTATTCCAGGAAGCTGTCCAAAAGGCAAATCTTAAGTTCAACGAAAGCAAAAGTGTCTTCTCTACCCGGCAATTGCCATTACTGGGGTATGTCATTGAAGATGGCTGTATTAGTTCAGACCCTGCGAGATTAAAGCCTCTACTGGAACTACCACTGCCACAAACAACAAAGTCTCTTAATCGATGTCTGGGACTTTTCTATTACTATTCTCAATGGGTTCCCAACTCCTCTGACAAAATTAAACCAAAAACCAGCTGCAAATTATTTCCATTATTATCTGAAGCGAAGCAAATATTTGAAGATTTAAAAAGAATCATTGCCCAAGCTGCTGAATCTGGCATCGACGAGAGTATTCCATTTGAGATAGAGACGGATGCTTCAGATGTAGCAATAGCTGCTACCCTTAATCAGAAGGGTAGACCAGTGGCCTTTTTCTCACACACTCTCCAAGGTAGCGAGGGTACAGGGGTTGATTTGATGCATAGAGAAGGTAAATATTTCTGTTGAGTTTATTATTCGACCTGCTGTCTTGTTAAAGATCGTAATTTAGCTAAATATAAGATAAGGTGGATACCACACCATTCCACTAACATTGACATTAATGTCATTTTTACTGGTACTGAGGCAAAGTCAACAACAGACCTGGAAAATCCTACAGCTGCCTGGTCATTCACTATTATGAAAAGTACTTCATGTTGAGCCACCTTCAAGTAAACAATGGTGAAATGATCAGATACCCAAAAGATAAACTCACAAAAACATCTTATTCAAATGAGAGATGTCAAGTATACAGTTAAGAAACATGTAAGGCATAAAGTCACTAAGCATATGTAACTGAAAAGAGAAGACAGAAAAAAATCTTTAGCAAAGAGATGAGAGTTGAAATAAACAGATGTTAAATTACCATTTTTAGATGTTAATATTTAGAAAATCATTCAGATCCACATTGTTTAGTACTGGAATCATGGAACCATTGTGCTGTAGTTATTTGCTTTCCTAACAATTTTCAGGAGAAATAAATAATATTTTAAAAAAATAATGTTATAACATTAGGTTACTTGAACCATGCAAAGTGACTCATATCTATTCAGCTTATTTTTCACTTTGACGTATAGCAAAATATTGAGAGGAAAAATGTTAACGTATGGACAATTTTACTATTGGATAAAAGTGTCATGTTTATTACAAATTTTTCCATTGCGCTTTTTTATGTTCAGGTCAAAGAGAAGGTGGCGTGGCCGTTTTGAAGAGGAATGGTAGATTTATTTATAATCTGGTAAGATATTTTTACCTTGGATCTAACAAGAGCTGAGTTTAATTTTTGTTTCTAATAATGCTTGTTTTGTTATTTCGCAGATATGCCTTGCTTTTGAAATTTCTAATTGAAGGATTAAAATTCTTCTTAGGTCCCTCAGTAGTATCTATTGCATTTTGACGTTTTACTGAATCCAATTGAGGTTACTATGAAATACAAACTGCAGTGCTTCTTCTTCTAAAGCTGTAATTAGAATTAAGCCAGAGGCCCTTACAGAGGCCCTTGCTTTTGAAATTTCTAATTGATGGATTAAAATTCTTCTTAGGTCCCTCAGTAGTATCTATTGCATTTTGACGTTTTACTGAATCCAATTGAGGTTACTATGAAATACAAACTGCAGTGCTTCTTCTTCTAAAGCTGTAATTAGAATTAAGCCAGAGGCCCTTACAGAGGCCCTTGCTTTTGAAATTTCTAATTGATGGATTAAAATTCTTCTTAGGTCCCTCAGTAGTATCTATTGCATTTTGACGTTTTACTGAATCCAATTGAGGTTACTATGAAATACAAACTGCAGTGCTTCTTCTTCTAAAGCTGTAATTAGAATTAAGCCAGAGGCCCTTACAGAGGCCCTTGCTTTTGAAATTTCTAATTGATGGATTAAAATTCTTCTTAGGTCCCTCAGTAGTATCTATTGCATTTTGACGTTTTACTGAATCCAATTGAGGTTACTATGAAATACAAACTGCAGTGCTTCTTCTTCTAAAGCTGTAATTAGAATTAAGCCAGAGGCCCTTACAGAGGCCCTTGCTTTTGAAATTTCTAATTGATGGATTAAAATTCTTCTTAGGTCCCTCAGTAGTATCTATTGCATTTTGACGTTTTACTGAATCCAATTGAGGTTACTATGAAATACAAACTGCAGTGCTTCTTCTTCTAAAGCTGTAATTAGAATTAAGCCAGAGGCCCTTACAGAGGCCCTTGCTTTTGAAATTTCTAATTGATGGATTAAAATTCTTCTTAGGTCCCTCAGTAGTATCTATTGCATTTTGACGTTTTACTGAATCCAATTGAGGTTACTATGAAATACAAACTGCAGTGCTTCTTCTTCTAAAGCTGTAATTAGAATTAAGCCAGAGGCCCTTACAGAGGCCCTTGCTTTTGAAATTTCTAATTGATGGATTAAAATTCTTCTTAGGTCCCTCAGTAGTATCTATTGCATTTTGACGTTTTACTGAATCCAATTGAGGTTACTATGAAATACAAACTGCAGTGCTTCTTCTTCTAAAGCTGTAATTAGAATTAAGCCAGAGGCCCTTACAGAGGCCCTTGCTTTTGAAATTTCTAATTGATGGATTAAAATTCTTCTTAGGTCCCTCAGTAGTATCTATTGCATTTTGACGTTTTACTGAATCCAATTGAGGTTACTATGAAATACAAACTGCAGTGCTTCTTCTTCTAAAGCTGTAATTAGAATTAAGCCAGAGGCCCTTACAGAGGCCCTTGCTTTTGAAATTTCTAATTGATGGATTAAAATTCTTCTTAGGTCCCTCAGTAGTATCTATTGCATTTTGACGTTTTACTGAATCCAATTGAGGTTACTATGAAATACAAACTGCAGTGCTTCTTCTTCTAAAGCTGTAATTAGAATTAAGCCAGAGGCCCTTACAGAGGCCCTTGCTTTTGAAATTTCTAATTGATGGATTAAAATTCTTCTTAGGTCCCTCAGTAGTATCTATTGCATTTTGACGTTTTACTGAATCCAATTGAGGTTACTATGAAATACAAACTGCAGTGCTTCTTCTTCTAAAGCTGTAATTAGAATTAAGCCAGAGGCCCTTACAGAGGCCCTTGCTTTTGAAATTTCTAATTGATGGATTAAAATTCTTCTTAGGTCCCTCAGTAGTATCTATTGCATTTTGACGTTTTACTGAATCCAATTGAGGTTACTATGAAATACAAACTGCAGTGCTTCTTCTTCTAAAGCTGTAATTAGAATTAAGCCAGAGGCCCTTACAGAGGCCCTTGCTTTTGAAATTTCTAATTGATGGATTAAAATTCTTCTTAGGTCCCTCAGTAGTATCTATTGCATTTTGACGTTTTACTGAATCCAATTGAGGTTACTATGAAATACAAACTGCAGTGCTTCTTCTTCTAAAGCTGTAATTAGAATTAAGCCAGAGGCCCTTACAGAGGCCCTTGCTTTTGAAATTTCTAATTGATGGATTAAAATTCTTCTTAGGTCCCTCAGTAGTATCTATTGCATTTTGACGTTTTACTGAATCCAATTGAGGTTACTATGAAATACAAACTGCAGTGCTTCTTCTTCTAAAGCTGTAATTAGAATTAAGCCAGAGGCCCTTACAGAGGCCCTTGCTTTTGAAATTTCTAATTGATGGATTAAAATTCTTCTTAGGTCCCTCAGTAGTATCTATTGCATTTTGACGTTTTACTGAATCCAATTGAGGTTACTATGAAATACAAACTGCAGTGCTTCTTCTTCTAAAGCTGTAATTAGAATTAAGCCAGAGGCCCTTACAGAGGCCCTTGCTTTTGAAATTTCTAATTGATGGATTAAAATTCTTCTTAGGTCCCTCAGTAGTATCTATTGCATTTTGACGTTTTACTGAATCCAATTGAGGTTACTATGAAATACAAACTGCAGTGCTTCTTCTTCTAAAGCTGTAATTAGAATTAAGCCAGAGGCCCTTACAGAGGCCCTTGCTTTTGAAATTTCTAATTGATGGATTAAAATTCTTCTTAGGTCCCTCAGTAGTATCTATTGCATTTTGACGTTTTACTGAATCCAATTGAGGTTACTATGAAATACAAACTGCAGTGCTTCTTCTTCTAAAGCTGTAATTAGAATTAAGCCAGAGGCCCTTACAGAGGCCCTTGCTTTTGAAATTTCTAATTGATGGATTAAAATTCTTCTTAGGTCCCTCAGTAGTATCTATTGCATTTTGACGTTTTACTGAATCCAATTGAGGTTACTATGAAATACAAACTGCAGTGCTTCTTCTTCTAAAGCTGTAATTAGAATTAAGCCAGAGGCCCTTACAGAGGCCCTTGCTTTTGAAATTTCTAATTGATGGATTAAAATTCTTCTTAGGTCCCTCAGTAGTATCTATTGCATTTTGACGTTTTACTGAATCCAATTGAGGTTACTATGAAATACAAACTGCAGTGCTTCTTCTTCTAAAGCTGTAATTAGAATTAAGCCAGAGGCCCTTACAGAGGCCCTTGCTTTTGAAATTTCTAATTGAAGGAATAAAATTCTTCTTAGGTCCCTCAGTAGTATCTATTGCATTTTGACGTTTTACTGAATCAAATTGAGGTTACTATGAAATACAAACTGCAGTGCTTCTTCTTCTAAAGCTGTAATTAGAATTAAGCCAGAGGCCCTTACAGAGGCCCTTGCTTTTGAAATTTCTAATTGATGGATTAAAGTTCTTCTTAGGTCCCTCAGTAGTATCTATTGCATTTTGACGTTTTACTGAATCAAATTGAGGTTACTATGAAATACAAGCTGCAGTGCTTCTTCTTCTTAAGCTGTAATTAGAATTAAGCCAAAGACCCTTACATTAGCCTTGTTTTTACAAAAGAAAACGAGAAAGAGGCCACTTTGAAAATGGTAGCTGTTCTGTGGTTTCTGAGGAGAGTAATGAGAGTATGATGGGAAAGCCATACAACGAATGAAGACATTTTAGTTAAAGCAGACACACAAAAGAAGCTGATGAAAACAATTAAGAAAAAGCAATTACAGTTCCTTGGACGAGCTTTTCCATGCCATCTTTTCTCATTGCATGAGAAAAGATGGCATGGAAAAGCTAGCACTTACGGGCAAGTTAGCAGGAAAAAGAGCAAGAGGAAGACGAAAGGTTACATTTCCCCAAAGAATTGCAGAATAAAGTGGGATGTCAGCAATTGAAGTTATTCGATGCACAGAAAGCAGGAACGATTGGCATAAACTGGTCGCCAATGTCATACGATAGGGCGCAAGAAGAAGAAGCTGTTCTGTGCCAAACTATGAACAATAGTTAGTACCGCATTCTACAGTATTCAAGTATGGTTTGTGAAATTCTATAGTAGTGTTTCACAACCTGTTTGTCCATTCCCAACCTTTTGATAAAAAAACGTCCGGTGCTTCAAAACGTTTAAAATAGCCTATAATCCACATACAAACCTCAACATTTAATAAGAATATAATAAATATATAAATTTTGTTGGTAGTTAAAACAACAAACATTGAACCACCAAAACAATTTATCAAATCAGTAACTGGAAGCCCTATCGTATTAGATTTTTTTACAAATAAAGAATAAAGAAACATGATTTTTAGTTTTTTTCACCTCCCATTGATGATTTTCATTGGAACTTGTTTAATGAGAAACCTGTGACTGGTAACTACGGGTCGGACCCTGGACAATTTTGTGAACTTAAGCCACAAATCGCTACATTTATGATGCCAAACCTGTTTCTCTTGCCTTCGAGCCCATTGTCAACAGCACTGAATCCACATTCGACCAAACAGAATGAACAAGATTTTTTTTCGCATTGCTTTAAACTCGTCACACACTCTCGTGTTTGTGCCGTGCAGTTTGAAGAACGCCTTTATTGGTTCATCGTTGCCTGTTAGTTCTTCCTTGTATTAGAAACGGCAATTAGCATTAGTTAAGTTAACCAAAAGGGAAAAGTAATTGCCTTTATTTAAGAAAAGGCATCGTTTAAGTCCGTTATTGAGATGTTCAAATGGTTAATAATTACAATTGATCATACGTCGTATTCTCNAACAACAAACATTGAACCACCAAAACAATTTATCAAATCAGTAACTGGAAGCCCTATCGTATTAGATTTTTTTACAAATAAAGAATAAAGAAACATGATTTTTAGTTTTTTTCACCTCCCATTGATGATTTTCATTGGAACTTGTTTAATGAGAAACCTGTGACTGGTAACTACGGGTCGGACCCTGGACAATTTTGTGAACTTAAGCCACAAATCGCTACATTTATGATGCCAAACCTGTTTCTCTTGCCTTCGAGCCCATTGTCAACAGCACTGAATCCACATTCGACCAAACAGAATGAACAAGATTTTTTTTCGCATTGCTTTAAACTCGTCACACACTCTCGTGTTTGTGCCGTGCAGTTTGAAGAACGCCTTTATTGGTTCATCGTTGCCTGTTAGTTCTTCCTTGTATTAGAAACGGCAATTAGCATTAGTTAAGTTAACCAAAAGGGAAAAGTAATTGCCTTTATTTAAGAAAAGGCATCGTTTAAGTCCGTTATTGAGATGTTCAAATGGTTAATAATTACAATTGGATCATACGTCGTATTCTCACATTTACTCAAGCAATAAAACTGACTGAAAAATCTTATCTTTACTTTTTTTGCTATGACTCGAGAGCTTTGGTTCCAAAAGTATATGGTCTGGCATCAACAGATGTCATATATGTCAAGTTTGAAAAAAGTTATTTGTCAAAGAACTAACAAATGCTTTTCTTTTCCCTGTTGAACGTCATTTCATTGCATATTTATCAGTAAAAAAATAATATTTTTCCAATATTTACCTAATAGCCTCTTCACTTCTGTATGAAGTAATATTTATAATCGGACTTGCTCAGCACTTCGATTTCCGCAAAACCGCATGAAAAAACTTTCAGCTTCAGGATTCGCTTTGGTGCTATTTACACGTTATACTGCAAGGATCTTGTAAAAGCCTCGAAACAATTTCTTGACAACTTAGTTTTTTTATGTATAACGTATTGGACGATCAAATGTTTGGATTTCAGTTTTAAACACCCAACTTTCTTACCCATCATGGCAGGTGCGACATCTGTAGCCCTTGACATTACGCATGCTCTTTGTATTTTATTGGTATTCAGTAATACTTGGGTTTGCTGTGAATATTCATTGCAGTTGTGTTTGTTTTCTTTAATTCACAGAACAACATTTCTTCTTGAAATATCTCATGGGCGATATCTCACATAGGCCAATAACAGCCACACTACCCCGAGTTGTGGGTTCATCCATTTGCACTGAAATTTCCGTGATTTTTTATGTCTGAATAAGGTGGTTTTTAACATCTTTCCCCTTCTGGTCCAGACAGTGTGATTGCTGAGGGGTATGGCTCTGATATCTACAGCACCTTTTTGTTGTACAGTTTGAATGAAAATTGAGATTGCTTGCGTAGTCAGTTGCTCTCCAATAGTTAGATTTTATTAATTTTTTATTCACGCAAGAACAGCTGGCTTGACCAGTAGAACCAGCTTGGTGAACGCGGGACTGCATGGATAGAAAGAGGCATTCACGCCAAACGAACAATTGGCGGGAGGCGCAGGTCTAACATGGCCACTCTGGACGTCGCTCAACCGGCTCATGGTTGGCCATGGTAGACGTTTGGCTTTGCGTAAACAATGGGGCCTTGCAAGATCTGACCAATGCCACATACATATAGTGGGGCTGCACATACAATGGAAAATCTATTCACCTGCAGCACGGCACCAAACTGTACACCTGCTGACCTGAAGGAGCCCACCGAAACGGCCCTAAATTGTGCTTCCTACTAAAGGGACGACATATAGTCTGGGACAAGAAGAAGTGTGATTTTTTCCATTTCTTAAAGTATGCAGAAAGATTTTTGTAACTGTGTTCAAGGGCACGAATGTTAGGCGCTTGTTATGGAGCACAAAGGGAAGTGAGCTTTGTTCTCGTTCTTTCAGTGACTGATATTGTTTTATATTTGAACAAGAATTATCAGAGTATCTTACCTACAAGTGTTGTTCTAGTTTACCGACCTTCATTGACTGATTTCTCAAAGTTCAGCGCCGTAAAACTGGGCCCTACAAACGGATAAGAGAACTGTTATTGTAATCTCAGGTCACGCACTGCAACAAGGCCTTACAAATGACTAAAAAGACTGTTTCTTTAAAAAATCTTATAGAATTAATTGCTAATTTAAATGAAAAGGATGTCGTTTATCTTTGATGGTGAACTTAATGGATATGTCGGGAAAGAAGTTGATTGATGGGTATAACGGTGCTCATGATGGTCATGGATTTGGTGTAAGAAACTCAAAAGGTGAATGTTTACTGAAAATGGGCGTTGCATTACATATGGTAATTTGCAACAGTAATTAGTAATTACAGTGATTAACAACAGTAGACTTACAGATTTGGTGATTGTAATACATAATAGATTGATTACATACTTGTTAGGAACAAAAACAGGAAAGTAGGCAAAGGTAATAAAGTTATACCCAGTAGAGAAGTATGTAGTAGGCGATGTAAAAATAAAATCTTGCAAAGTAGGAAAACGGCTTTATATTCCAAAGAGAAAGGTCTGAAAATGGAAGGAACGGGATGTTAAAGAGAATTTTGGTCAATATTTTGAAAATATGACACAAAGAAATAATCCTGAAGACCATGTGGAATACTTATGAAAACAACTTAAGGATAATCTGTTTAGTGCAGCTGATAAAAACTGTGGCTGGACTAAAGGGCCTCCTAGGTATAATATAACATGACGTGGAGCAACGATGTTGATCAAGCAGTAAAGCGAAAATTCCAACTGTGGAAAGAATGGAAACTGGGAGGATGTAAAAGTCCTTACTTACAAGCAAAGAATGATTCAAAGAGAGGAGTATAAAAAAACCTGCAGAAAAAAAAAAGCTTTAATAACATCATTGGAAGAGAAAATAGTAGAAAAGAAGTATTTACTTTTACTTTACTTTCTCCATTTTGTGTTCTAGTTTCCCAAATATTTGTCGGTTTCGACGTTTGAAAGGTGCTCGCCATCTATCTCTGTTCTGAACGTCCTCCTCTCTCAAACACAGAGCATTCGTGTCTTCTGTAATGGTATCTATCCACGTCTTCTTCGGCCTTTCCGGTGGTATTATGCCAGGGACCTCCAAGTGTAAAGTTTCATGTATGGTATCTCTCTCTTCACGTCTCCTCGCATGCCCATACCACCATAGCCTCCTCTCTCTAATGATTTTGGAAGACTGGTCTAGGCCACACCATTCTGCCACCACCTCACTCCTCACTCCTCACTTAATCTCTCCAACTCACACCTACCATATATTTGATCAGTCTGCGATCGCAGCTCACGAACAGCTGTTCCTGCCTGTTTGTGATACTCCAAGTTTCCATACCATTTAGCACCACTGATCTTATACAGCCACTGTATACAGAGCCTCTGCTAAGACCCCTGTGGTTGCCACATACAATTGTGTCACCTTTCCCCTTATAAAGTGCGATAGTCTAACTACTATCCCATTCAATGGGACGTCTTTCTTGGTGCATCACAACTTTGAAAATCTTTTGCAGCTCTACTACTCCTGTTTCTCCAGCCAACTTGAACATGTCGATGGATATTCCTGATGGGCCAGGTGCTTTCCGATTTTTCATGCTCTTTATTGCCCCTTTCACGTCTTTCACAGTGAAATCCTCTATTGGGCTCTCAGAGGCACCCACATCCTCAAATTGGCTTGGATTTTCTTCATTTAGAAATACAAAAAAATACCTCCTTCTTTCCCTGTCTTCCTCCTCCTTGATTTTAATGTTTCGATTTTCGTCTCTTATCAAGTTTGTACCGATTCCTTTTCTGTCTTTTCTTTTTTAAGCTGATATACGAAACATCTTGTTCCTTCCTTCGGCAGTGGAGAATCGTGAGCTCCATTCCTGCCATGCTACACGCTTTGCCATAGCAAAAGCTCTCTTGTCTGCTATGTACATTTCTTTAAGGTGAGCCTTATCAGTTTCAAATCTTGATCTTTGCCATAATTTAAATGCCACCTTCTTTTCCCCAATGGCAGCTTGTACTTCATTATTCCACTACCAAGTCTCACGCGGACTACCCCTCCTTCCCAGGGTCTCACCATAGACTTACATACCGGCCCTCCTGGTGCAGTGATTTAGCCTTAGTGAACTGTCATCTGAATTCTTCCTGTATTCTGCCAATTTCTCCTTAAAAATTCTCTTCTCATTTGGTCATCCTTCAACCTCTATAGTTTTACTCGCCTACTTGCATGTGGCTTCTTCTTTTTAAATCCCTTTATGCTGATGTTGGTACGCACTATCCTGTGTTGAGTCGAGCAAGCTTCCCCAGGTATTGCACAGCAGTCAATTACACTTGTTCCCTCCTTTCCTCTCACGAGCAGGAGGTCAATCTGTGTCTCTGCTTGTCCACGTGTATACGTTATTCGTTTTAGTCTATCCTTTTTGAAAAGAACTATTTAAGGTCGCACAGCAAATTAGAGAGGAAAATTATGATGAAGTTAGTGACAAATGTGTTAAGAATGATAAAGAAATATTGGTGCTTACTGATGCTGAGAAACACCTGGCGTAGGAAGAGGTCTAAATGAAAAGATCGTTTGAGATAATGCAAATTTAGTGCTAGAAAACCCAGAAATTGGACCTCAACCTAAAAGGGATAGAGAGTGTGCAACCCCCCTTAATTTAAATGAAGAAAAGCATTACTCCCTGAACATCAGGTACCTTAACTGAAATATTCCTAACTTCGGAAGTTCCAGGCCTGGAAATGATGAGTCGTCTGTTTAAACTGCATATCAAAAGAAAATAGATTACCTTCTGAATGAGCCACGAGTGCCATTTTGAAGCGCTTTAAGCAGAAAGGTAAAGAAATAGAGAGAGAAAACTATAGAGGGCTGAAACTGCTGGGGAAAAAGATAAAAGTTTTTGAGAGAATTATTGAACAAGAAATCAGAAAAGTGATAGATAAAAGTGAAATGGAATATTTAGATTCATGCGTGGAGGAGGGACTGTAGATGCCATTTTTATTGCAAGACAGAATACCATGGAATAAAAGAAAAGGCTTTACCTCGCTTTTGTATATTTAGAAAAATCTGTCGTGAGGTTTGCTGGGGCCGTCGTAAGATGGGCTATTAGAAACCTGAATATTGATGAATGGTTAATTGAAGCAGTTATGGCTTTGTATGAAATCAGAAATAGTACAGTTAAAGTTAACAACACTATGTATAATAAGAAAAATGTTAAAGTAGGCCTACATGTTGGAGATATTCGTAGTGCTGGTGTTGAGGTAGAAAATAGCTCTCTATCCCTAATTAGAACAGGTTGGAAGAAATTTAGGAACTTACTCCCGCTCTGGACTTCAAAAATGTTTTCACATAAAATGAAAGGCAACGTTTATAAAGCTTGTGTTAGGAGTGCCATGTTGTATGGCAGTGAAACATGACCGGTTAAGTTCGAAGATATTCGTTGACGCCAACGGACAGAAATGCCTATGGCTAGATGGTTGTGTAACACCAGTCTCTCTGAATGCATATCCTCCGGTGAAATACGAAATAGGTTAGGAATACAAAATATTTCTGTGGTCATGTGACAAAAGCGCCTCAGGTCCTTTGGGCTCATAAAAAGGATGAATATTGACAATTGGGTTAGTAACTATAGACGTTTGTTGATATAGGGTGCTACAGAAAGGAGAACACCACGGAAAACATGAAATCAACGCGAAGTGATTTGCAAAGCCTTCACCTTGGGAAAGGATTGGCACAAGGTCGTGATGGATGGAGATTTGCCTTCAAGAAGACACCCTCCTAGTCAAGTCAGCATGGAAAGAACGTTGCACGATATTGGTGATGATGAAACAAAAGCATATACCTTTATCCCACCCCTAGCCAATATCCCACCTCAGTGATCTCCCCGCTCAAATTTTTTCAGGCCCTATCTTGGGGATCACTGTTCTATAGTTCACTCTTTTCTGGGAATAGAGCCTTAACCCTCTTGCTTCGTTTAGTTCTTATGGTTAATTATGCACTTGACTATAATATGTGGCTATAAAACAATATTGAACGATAGGGTTTCTAATTTCCGAATGCAAATAAGTAAGAAAATGTTATTTGAACAGACCTTTGCTCAATCCTTATATTTGGTGCATTCATATTTGCTACCAGCTGAGTAATCAGCTCCAGGTTCTTGAGGAGATCCTTTTTGAAACTCTAACATTTATCCGTCATTGTGCGATTTCACCCACTTTTTCTTAAACTCCTTTCATTGGACATTATAGCCAGATCTACGCTTACTGTATAGTACTGACCTACCAACAAAATGATGACTTTGCTTTTACGGTAGAAACGCCCCCTTCCAATTAACAAGAAGGAAGTAGAGGGCAGAAAAAGTTGTATTTTTCACCAGATTGGGCTGATTTTGTTCTTAACCCCTTATTGTTTGATATCATATCTAAGTCAATGCACACAAGGTTGAGCTTCAACAGAACAACGATTTTGCTTGCAAAACCCCTGTTAAGATTGTGAATGAAGGTGATCTTTTAGGTTACGTAGGTAAGTAAGTTAGTATTTAAGTAATTTATTTATATTCTTTCACTACCTATAAAAATTTCCTAATTCTTATAGGTCACCAAAGAGAAATATTTCCACAAGCCAACGTACAAATCGCTTCAAAGATCCCTTGAAGGAATGAAAAAACATTGCAGACAAAATTCAGTTCAGAAAATTTCAATGCCACAGATTGGCTGTGGCCTGGATGGTTTGAAATGGGAAAAAGTTCGCAGTTTAATTGAGGATGTATTTGTTGATACTGATATTTCAATAACTGTATATAGGTTATAGTATCCAGGATTTTCCCCAGATTGTGCTGTAATGATTTTGTAAATTGTAAAAATAGATGTTTTTCTCCTTCTTTAAATTTAAAAGGATTGTCAGATCCCCGAAATAATTGAGGAAATCCACGTCCATTAATTTGATAATTTTTCCTCATATTTGAATACTTTAAACAAATAAAGAATTGTATTGTAGCTGTTTATAGCCACAATCTAACGTCGAGTCTAAATGGAATCGGCCAGGACCTCGCATGAAAATTTGACACTTGCTCATCAATGTAATGTGGTTTCTTTTATGTGGTTTCTTTTATGTGGTTTCTTTTATGTGGTTTCTTTTATGTGGTTTCTTTAATGTGGTTTCTTTAATGTGGTTTCTTTTATGTGGTTTCTTTAATATGGTTTCTTTTATGTGGTTTCTTTTATGTGGTTTCTTTAATATGGTTTCTTTTATGTGGTTTCTTTAATATTGTTTCTTTTATGTGGTTTCTTTAATATGGTTTCTTTTATGTGGTTTCTTTTACTTCAACCACTATTAAGAAACGTTTTGAAAAAGGTAATACACCTTGTTTTTACATGCAGTTGTATGAAGTTTGGTCATAGCTATATTCATCAAGTACAAGGCACAGCTGTAGGGAACCCCAGAACCCCAGTGTCTGTCATGTTTGGGGGGGTTCTTGGGTTCTTCGAACAAAATCTACTCCAGGAATAAGAAACCCATCATTTTATTGATGACATCTTCTCCCTTAGCACTACAAGTCCTCCTTGGAATTCTTAAACCTTTGCAATTCATATTGTAATTCCAAATATATGAAGTTCATAATTAAATTTTCTACATTTTTTCTCCGGCGAGTAAGTTATATTGGTTGACACAGCAATCAGATGATAAAGTAACACTTTTGTCACCAACGACTGCTCACCAGTATCCAAGGGAAAAAATTCCATGCGTGTACCTGTTCTTATTCGTTCCTTGCCACGTTAAAAAAAATTGTAGGTTCTTGACGAATTATCTTTCTTATTACCAACCGCATCCAAAAAATGTTTTTCTTATTTTGTAGCCATAGGATACAACAACGAAAGTGCAGCAATCAGTTGCTTCTTTAATCAAAATGGTCTCTTGCTAACCAAAGAATCCATGAACTCAGTAGCAAAATCACCTTTTATTGCTTTTGTTGTTACTTGGCACCATAAATTTAGAGTCATTAGACGTATTTTTCCTCGTCAGTACAACGGAATGATATTACTCCCAACGGAAAATGGTCTTTCCAAGCCCTCCCGTTTTGCCATCCAGGAAAAGCAAAAGCTTGAGAGATAGCTCGGTAAAATCTGACACTCTTCATTCCATGTCAGCTAAATGTGCGAAATTTTTGGCATTTCAACATCCATTTTGGCATGCATGTAATTATGAGTGACACATAAATATATTACGATACCACGGAAGTACTATCTTTTATATCAGAAGGAAATTGCTCTTTATTCAAGTTTGTTTATTCTGTTAAAGGCACTAAGCATAAATTGGTGTAGGCTACAGTACTCACTGATTATTGTTGGTCTGAAATAAGAAAAAGCAACATTACCTGTGAGGTAGTAACATTTTTATAAATGTTACTACCTCACCGTTAAAAAAAGCATGTCAAGGTATACGTTTTAGAGCAGGTCATTAAAGGAGGTTCCTCCCAAAGGATCACTATCTTGTCGCGATTGGGAGGCTTGCGTGCTTTGTTGATCCTGAGAGCTATTCTGGCTGGAGCCTTGTGCTCCTGGTAGGCCCACCCATGCCAGACATGCCAGGCATCTCTGGTCCTCCAGGTTGGGGGTTTTGTTTGGGTTAACAAGCCACTTATGTAAAAAAGCTATGTTACAGAAACTTTAAACATCATGACTCACGAATATCGGGGAGAGGTGGAGATCGCCGATTATGGCATGTTGACGACGTTGGGTCAAAGCCTTCGGGAAGCTCAGCGTCCGATGGGACCTTTTGCTAAACCCCAAAGGCCATTAACATCGGACATTGGAATGTAAGATCTATTTATAGGAGTGGAGCAGTAGCACAGATCTCACGGGAGATGGATAGTTACAGATTCGACATCCTTGGAATCGACGACTCCAGATGGACGAACGCGGGTAAGATAAAGCTGGCCACCGGAGAAACACTGATCTACAGCCGCGATGAAGAACTGTATGAAGGAGGTGTTGCCATTATGAGCAGCTGGTATGCAATAAAATCCTTGTTGGAGTGGACACCAGTAAGAAAGAGGACCATAACAGCGAGATTTTACTCGAAATATAAGTAAGTGGCTGTCATTCAACTCCATGCGCCTCATAATGAAAAAGAAGATTCAGAAAAAGACCAGTTCTACCAATAACTCCAAGAAACGCTGGATGAGTGCAATAAAAACATGATAATTATCATGTTGTTTAATCAATATGGGAGATCTACACCAAAGTTGAAAGCGACAACAGTGATTATGAGAAAACGATGGGTATCAGTGATTATGAGAAAACGATGGGTATCAGTGATTATGAGAAAACGATGGGAATACACGGACGTGAGTACAAAATGATAATGGGGAAAGGTTGTGCGAGTTTTATCAAATGAACGAATTGGTAATAAAGGAAACTCTTTTTCTTCACAAAACATATCTCCAGATGGGAGCACAAAGAATCAGATCGACCACCTTTTGATAAGTGGACATTGAAGATTATCAGTGCTTTACTGCCGTGTGCAGAGGTGGGCTGATATCAACAGTGATCACTACTTGGTGAGGGGCCCGCATCAAGCTACGTCTCACCTCATACAGAAGTGTGAAGAAGATCAAGCCCAGACCTGACGTGGAACTCCTTGAAGACGAAGATATAAAAATGACGTCTTGCGAGGCAGTGAAGAAAAGACTGAAAGAAAACTGGAACAGTGAGAGATGAGACTTGGAGGGGGTGTGGGAACATCAAAAGAATGCCTATATCAAGTCAGCGGAAGAGCTGATTGGTTTCAGGAAGGGAAAGTACAAGCCATGGATACGAGAGCAAACCTGGAGGCTAATTGACTAGAGGAAAGCAATTAAGACCAGAATTGATAGCACACGCTCAGAGAGGATTAAAGGCAGACTAAAGCAACAATACAAAAAGAAAGGATGACATGTGAAGAGAAGTGCGAGAGAAGACAAGAGGGAGTTGGTGCAAGAGAAAGGAGAAAGGGCCGATAATGCAGCACAATGTGGGAGACAAAACGAATTGTATAGAATAGTGAAGCAACTCACTAGACAGCGTTCTAGACAGGTAGCAGAAGTCAAGAACAAGAATGGAGATCTGTTGAAGAGTAAAGAGGCTAGACTAGACAGATAAAAAGAGCACTTTCATGACGTTCTCAACAGAGAGGCACCAACTGAGCTACCAGAAAGTGATACCGAGCAAATAGAAGACCTTAACATATCAGTGGAACCACCTGCAATTTAAGAAATTAGAGCGGCAGTGAAAGCGTTGGAAAATGTGGAGTTCTCTGGAGTGGACTAAAAAACTACCGAGTTGTTTAAGGCAGACGTTTCTATGACGAGCACAGAGATGAAGCATGTTCTTCACTGCATTTGGTAAAATACAAGAGTTCCAACAGAATGGAACAAGGGTCATATGTAAGATCCCCTCAAAAAGGAACCTACAAGAACGTGAGAACTGGTGAGGAATTACTCTACTACCACTGGCCAGCAAAGTGCCTAGCAGGATTAACATCAGTAGGGATACAAAAAGAGGTTGATACAAGTCTCAGGAAGGGACAGGCAAGCTTAAGAAATAGCAGAAGAACAATCGACCTGATGTTGTTACTCTTTACATTCATTTTGTTGATTTTGAAAAGGCATTCGACTCCATTCACCGTGATAGTCTTTGGTGAATAATAAGACAATACGGAATTCCCAAAAAGCTTATAGTGATGGTCAAAGTACTGTACAAAGACTTGCAGTGCTGTGTAGTGAACGAAAATGAGACAACTGATTGGTTTGCAGTGAGAACTGGAGTGAAGCATGGGTGCTGCATGTCAGGATTTTTGTTTCTCTTTGGAATCGACTGGGTGATGCAAAGAACACTAGACGGTGAAAGAACGGATATCCGCTGGAATTTTACTACAATGCTGGACGATTTCGACTTTGCAGATGACATCGCCCTTCTTCCATTAACAATGCAACACCTACAGCACAAAACTAGCAAACTGGAAGACAATGCAGCGAAAATTGGACTCGAGCTAAATGAAAAGAAATGCCAAGTCATGAAAACGAACAGCAAAAATGACAGTGAGTTGAAGGTTATAGAGAGGAGAAAGTGGAAGAAGTAGACAGTTGCATATACCTAGGAGCCACCGTTAACAAAGATGGAGGTACGACTGCAGATGTCAGAAAGAGAATTGCTCTAACAAGCGCATAAATGAAACAACTATCAGACTTATGGAAAGTCAACGACATCAGTCGTGAGGCGAGAGTCTCACTGTTGAGGAGTCTCGTCTTGTCCATGCTGCTCTATGGATGTGAAACCTGGAAATTAAACAAGAAGCAAGAACCTAAGCTGGATAGTTTTCAAGACAAGTGCCTGAGAAGAATCTTCAAAGGCCATGGACAGCAACATATCAACAACAAAATAGTGCTACAGATGGCATCAACGAAAAAGGTTGGTACATGGATTAGGAGGCGTCGGTGGAATTGGATAGGACACGTGTTAAGGAAGGACCCATCAGACGACTGTTCTGTCGCTCTCGGATGGACAGCAGAAGGAAGAAGGAAAAGAAGTCGGCAGAAAACAAACTGGCGCAGAATGGTCCAGAAGGAGAGTAACAAAGCAGGTTGGAGCACGTGCAACGTAACACGCCGTGCAGCTTTAGACTTATCCAAGTGCAGGAGTGAGTCTTATGTGCCACCTGGCACGGAGAGGATTAAGGAAAGGTAAGGATTAAAGGAGGTTTTGAAGTTTTGCTGTCAGTGAGCGTGCGTAAGATAACAACTGGATTATCAGGTTTACCACCAGTCACCTTTATGGCCGTAACTCAACTTTGAATGAATATAGGCAAGTTTACCTTTCTTTGCCGTAATTTATTCAATAATACCTAGGTAGAATTTGTATCCTGTTTTCAAATGAAGCCATGTTCTTTTGTTGTTTCTAATACTACCAAAACATTAGTGCTATTATTGTCGCACATTAGTCAATATTTCTCATTTCGTACTGCTAGTATTCAATATGTGGATTCCCTGCCTAAACGCCGTTGGCTATCACCTTGAGAACAGATGTACACACAGCATTTTTTGCCTTGTGTTTATGAATTTTTAGACTCTTGGATTTCTTTTTCCCGCAGTCCATTTGATTTTAAGTGAAATTACTAGCTCAGAGCCGTGCCTATATCTGATTAAGTCCATGTTGGTACACGCTATTCACTACAATTCACTTTTTATCACTTAACCTGACTAGCTATGCCTGACGTCTTCTTTACGGTTTTCCAGGACCATATTGGTTATATATTCACATGTTCGCCTACTCTTCGCGGCAAAAACCCTCATTAAGATTTATGTGTTAATTTTGTCACATTTAACTATGACTTTCTGAGTGTCTGCACTTACTATGTTCTCGTCAATCCCACTTGCAATAACGCCAGTCGTATCCACCCTAACTTCGAGTGTAAATCAGTTTTGATATTGTATTTTTGCGGTGAAGAAAAGCCGCCTCATGTTGACACCTTTGACCTATTCAGGGAAATGTGGAATTGTCACTGTTAATAATGTCGTATGTTCTGGCTTTTTTTCTGGTCTCCTACTTGTTGTGTACTACCCCCAAATGGTGTTCAAGCATTCTATGTGTTCCTTCAGTTCTTTCATTTCTGTAATTACTGTTCCTTTTGCAACAGTTCAACATATAAAATTTGCACCTCCAGAGAATATTTTACAACTCCTCAAATAGATGAAGTGTTTTTGCAGTATAAAGCAAAGATCCTTCCTTAGTCTCTCTGATCTGGTAATCTTACCTTGGAGGCCCGGCTAATCATGTTTTATTGTTTTTATAACATTTCTCTGACTATTCGGGTAAATGATTAAAAAGCACCTCTGCTGCAAACATGACGACTATTCTCAAAGTAAGGGATCCTCCACCTATTTTGAGGCCATGACTATAGTCTTTCTAGATGAATGGCACACCGTCACGATGTATTAGTACATTGAATGATTTAGCCACCTATTGTCCAACCAAATTTTAGATGTCTCTTACAGAATGCCGGAGATAGCCGGATGCATTTTAGGTGCTTGATTCTATGCTCATTTATTTCTTTTCAAGCTTTGGGGTCACTACAAACACCACAGGTACTTCTATTTCGGTTGTTATTGCATCATATCTCCCTTCTTTTGCTGGATTTTGTTGAGGTCTTTTTTGCTGCAGCTTTTCCTTATCCTTAACTATCTAAAGTACTTTTTAATCCTTTACCACATTTAATACAACCACCTCGACTACTACTACCGTTGCTGCTGCCAGTTTTACATTTATCTACCTTGACTAGTACAACGACTACTTCTCTTATTACTGCTACTATTTTTTCTCTTAACACTATTATTACCATTCTGTTACTACACCTTAACCCCGCCTGTGATATTTTAGTATAACACAACTGGTCCTAAGCCCGAATAAAGGAGAATAAAGGGTGTGGAGTTAGCATCCCCACCCTGTAAAAACACCAAAGCTACAGAAGCATCGACGAAAACAAACCAACAGATTCACCATATGGAAGAAGAGTCTCAATCTCAAAGACACGACGCATCGCAGTGAAAGCCAAGTGGAAACTACGAGGCCGATTCCCCTTGTAACACCAAAAGCAAAAACTAGAATAGCCACTTGGAACATCAGGACTATGTACGAAACAGGAAGATCTTTTCAGGTAGCAAGAGAAATGAAAATGTACAACATCGGAGTGTTGGGCCTGAGTAAAACAAGGTGGCTACAGACAGGACAGCTGAGACTTACATCTGGAGAGCAGATACTGTACTAGGTGAACACAGAGGTAGGAGCCCCTCACACTGAAGGTGTGGCTCTGAAGCTGGTACTGGAGGCACAGCGTGCTCTCATCGGATGGGAACCTGTAATCTCCCGTATCATTACAGCCCAGTTCACCACCAGGGAAAAAATATCAGACTAAACATAATACAATGTTATGCTGTAACAAATGCTGCGGAAGAGGAGAAGAAAGATGAGTTTTATCATCAGTTGCAGGGAGTGGTAAACAAGAAAAGAGGCAAGAACATAACATTCTTGGTGGGAAATCTCAATGCCAAGATAGGATCGAACAACACCAGATATGCGAGTTCCATGGGAACAAAGAGATTAGGAAAAATGAATGAAAATGGAGAGAGATTTTCAGAGCACAGTGTGTTGAACCAACTGGTAATAGGAGGAAGTATTTTTCCTCACAAACGCATCCACAAAGCCACTTGGGTCTCACCGGATCATGTGACTGAAAATCAAATAGGCCATATCTGCATAAGCCAAAAATTTAGAAGATCAATGCAAGATGTACAGGTCTTAAGAGGCACCGACGTCTCCTCAGACCATCATCTCTTAGTAACAACGCAATTAAAATATAATGTGGGATTGCTCAGAAGCAAAGACACTCAAGACGCCTTCAAAGTCAGGCTAACCAACAGATTTCAGGCATTACAAGATCTGATAGAGGACAAAGATACAAGCATAGAGACACAATGGGAGTACAGTAAGAAACTATGGATAGATACATGTGAGGAAGTTATCGGAAAGAAGAAAACAAAGCACAAAGAGTGGATCTCTGCAGAAACAATCCAAAAACTGGGAGTAAGGAAAGAAAAAAGGGTGCAGTGAGTATGAGTCGAACGAGAGCAACAAAGGCAAAAGCGCAGAAAAAATAAACTGAGACAAACAAGGAGGTGAAGAGAAGCATAAAAAAGGATAAGTGAGACTATGTTGAGGATCTGGCTAGACAAGCAGAAGAAACGGTAGGACAGGGAAATGTTAAAGAGTTGCATTTAGTCTCTAAAAGACTAGCTGGCAAGTACCAACAGACAGACAAGCCTCTTGAGGATAAAAACGGAAGGCCACTGACAACCACAGAGGAACAACTGCAAATATGGGCAGAGCACTTCAGGGAGCTGCTGAACCTTCCCGCCCCAGAGGAACCACCAAGTATTCCACCAGCAGAGTATGTTGCCAATTGTTGCCAATCGGCGGGGTGCTGATTTCTCGACTTTGAGATCATCAGCTTTGGCCTTGTGTTTCTCTGCTGCTGAATATTGTTCTCCTGTTTGGAGCCAAAGCCATCACTATAATAAAGTTGATGTTGCACTTAATGAATGCTTGAGACTAGTGAGTGGTTGTATAAAATCGACTTCAACTGATGTTCTTCCTATTCTTTGTGGTATTGAGCCTGCCGACTTACGAAGAGATAAAAATATATTGAATTTCTATAATCGTGTGCTATCAGAGGAAGGGCACATTCTTGAAAAATTGGTTGAATATCCACTTACAAACAATAGGTTGAAGAGCAGAGTTCAACTTTCGAATCGCATGCATAGAAATTGAAGGCTTTATCACAGCTGCGAAAGACCAAAGTCTCTTCACGCAAATCTATCAAGCAAACATCTTAAAAAATGGAGTAGATCCTAAATGCCACTTCTGTGACAAATTTATTGGAATAGTAGACCACCTAGTATCTGGATGCCCTGTATTAACCCCCAGTGAGTATGTTAAATGACATGATGGAATCGGACAATATATACACTAGGGTATTTGCACTTTGGTATTGACACTCGCCAGAACTGGTATGAACACCATCCCTCACCAATAATTGAAGCCCAAAACATTACCATCCAGTGGGACGTACCAGTAAGTACAGACAGAATTATTCAAGCCAACTGCCTAGACATTATTGTGAAAGATCACAGAGATAAGACATGCCTTTTGACAGATTTGAGTGTTCCATCAGACAAAAATATAGCTGTCAAGGAGTTTGACAAGCTAAGTAAATATAAGGACCTCGAAATAGAGATTGAGAAAATGTGGAACCTCAAAGCAACGACCGTCCCTGTCATCGTAGGCGCCCTAGGCATGATAAAGAAGGTACTCAAAAGTTTGTCGAAAAATGTCCAGGCAAACATCCACGAGATCCAGAAAATTGTTTTAACCAGTACTGCTCACATTTTGTGAAAGTATCTTTCCACTTGAAGACTTTTTTTTATTTATATATTTTTTCACCCATGCGTTTATTTCAATTTCATTTTCTATCAATTTAATTGAATTATTATGTTTATACAAATATGAATTTTTATATTCATACAGTTTGTTTATATATACGAATCTATAATTTTTTACCTATATGTCGTGTGTGTGTCTCACTCTAAAAACTTGGCTCGCCTCAGGTCACGGAGTAACCAGGTCAGCAATTATATAAATATGCAGGATAAGGAAATATGATAATAAACAAAGTTCATGTCCAGCATGACAGCCCGCACAGGGAGATGGTGTTCACCTGCCAGACGAGAAAACTTAACCTCGGCTACCGACCAGTAGCTTTAGAGGTTAAGCCCCTTCCTCCATCTGTTGGTCGCTCCAATGCTGGAAGATGTTTGGAGTCACCCCAAGACATCAGGGATG
>RDPX01000022.1:511922-527401 GCA_003991215.1 Morbakka virulenta
AGCCTAGTTGTGGTACATCCTCTATAGTGATACTCTCCATTTGGGCATATCACTGAGAGACGATGTATCAGCTGGTTACCAGATTAATAATTCTGGGTTTGTCCATTCTTTGTTTCTCATACAGAAAATAAAGTATGATGTCCGTATACAAATGTTTATCGATCTTTTGATGATAAATTTAACAGTTTCGTCATTGAGATCGAGGGACTTTAATTTTGAAACAATCAAGCTATTTTTCCCAAACACACCTAGAGTTCCGAGGCTCAAGTTTACATAATAAACTTTAAATCTTCTTGATAAATCGGATAATAACTGTTCGTAGCGTTGATTTTTACGGTCGAAGTTACTTTCTATATTGGTTTCAAATCCAGCTGTAAGTTCTAATATTAGTAACTTGTCACCTTTCACTATAACAAGATCTGGTCTTTGGGCATCACCTGTTATTATAGACGGGTTGGGGTAGCCGTCAATATCAACATACGCTTGTAATAATAATAATAATAATAATAATAATAATAACAATGTTTTTATCAGTGCATAAATCACTACTCTAACTATTACTGCTTGTTTTCCTATCCTTTGCAGGTTTTGCATTGCTGTCGCAAGAACCCCCTGAAATGAAGAACTCAGTATTCTCTACTCACTTAATAGTGTATTTTCTGGATGCCGCCTTTTTGATTCTGATGAAGCAAACGTGGAAAAAGCACAGCTTATCCCCAAAACTCCACAGAATGAATATAATACAAAATCAATTCGCTTAGTATCAATGATCATTTGTAATATATAGGTAAGAATAAAACTAAATGCATTGCTCATGAGCAATGGCATGCCTGCTCCTATATCTTCTGGTATTGGGTATGCTATTTCAGCAATATGATCCAACCCAAAACAGAAGAACGGACACGAAAAAACGTTAAAAAAGCAATAAGCAACAAATACTATAAAATAATTTACCCTTCTAACCAATGCAATTGTCATCCATACTAATGAACAAAAAGCAAAAAATAACAAAATAGTTGATGCTTCTTTGTATATGCTAAATTTGTCCAACAAACACCCTGCAAAAAAACTGGCCGGAAGACCAAACAGTGTAGCTGTAAATCCAAACCAACCAATAATTTTATCAGTAATATATTGTTTTTCGTATCCAATTCTGAAAATTTGATTAAGAAGAATAGATAATGAGACTTCACATGCAAAGTTCAATGCATACGCTACACAAACAAAGAGGTAATCGATGTTTTTGCTGATTTTATACAATGATATTAGAAATTCAGATTTTTCATCTTGGTTTTTTCTGTTGTATTTCAATGCTTCTGAAATAGATGGTGGAGAAGGAGGTGAGTCTTCGACATATATTAATACAAGAATGAATACTATCCAACAGAACAGGCTTTGATAAGCCAGAAGACGAAACAATTCAAACCTTACAACACTCGATCTTGAGGAATCACCTATCATAAGGGATGCCTGCAAGAATCCAACACACACACCGAATACATTCGTTATAGTGGCAATTGCAGTTGCTCTCGTCCTTTCCTTCTGACTAAACCAAACAGCAGCTAGCTTAGGAGGCACGGCAAGAGCAAATACTGTACCAGCAGCAGTAATACACTGACCCAAAGCTACAAAAATAAACCAATTTGGCTCCAATCCTAACAGGCGCATTGATGCACCAACTGCATTTAATAAAGCAGCAATAGTAATGGACGTTCGCAAACCCATCGACGAAAGCAAGTAGACTCCAGGAAGAGCTGTTGTTCCACAGATAACAAAAAATGCCAGAGAAAGCCAATCAACATAAATAGGCTTTATGTGATAATAATGCTCTATAATATCCGTAATACTACTTAAAGTAATCCATAGGCATGCATTTGACATTGTAATGAGACTAAAAATGAAGAGATTTGCCCAACGATGTGAATACAAAGTTAATTCTTGAGATACTCGATCTTTTTTTCCATTTTCATGGGATTTGCTTGAAAAAATGGAAGATTTCATTTCCATTTCAAAAGTCTGTAAATTGCTTAACTTTGATGGTAGTAAAAAAATTGGCGATCTATATGTTGATTCGGAATTTTTAGACGTCACTTCCAATAAAGTTCACAAGTTTCGATCCAATGCACACAGTACTTGCGGTAAACCTCTTATATCCTTTATTATTCGCTGAATTCCTTACTCATTTCTAGTATAATGCTTGTGTATTCTTTAAATGCTGGAAACAAAGCTTAACGATTAAAATTATCATTGTTTGTATTATTACTTTGAAAAATAGTTCATTGCACTCTAATTTTACTGATTATACACACTTATCAAACTGTCTTTTCCTTCCAAAAAAACACGTATGCATTTAATACATTTTAATATTGTACCGCACTCCTCCATTTTTGTTTATTTTAATTTGCGGATTGGTTCTCCATCAAATCCCAAAGGAATCTGCTTGTGGTACTGGTCTCGCTTGCTTGCTCAATGGTCAGACTGAGCTGCTGTTAAGGGAACCGGTCACGCTTGTTTGCCTTAATGTCAGAGTTAGTTGAAGGAGAACACAAAGAATGTGGATGAAGATAATGCAGTGGAAGTCTACCAGAAATAGAGAATAACAAAGAAATCATGTCAAAGATAAAGATAGAAATTAGTTAGAGGATTCAAACTCTGGAACAGTGCTTTCTAAATGGCGCACCACAAAATAGTGATTTGTTGACCAAGGCCAGTTCATACTGAGAGAAGAAGGTGAAGAGAAACCTGTTTTGCTCACACGCAATTTGATTTGCACTGACCTTGATAATGGTTTTCATTTTATTAAACTCCTTTGATAACGCTATCGTTAAGTTGAAGACTTAGTCACCCATTTTTGACCAGAATTCAAAGAATTAAAGACACGATAATATAACATATAACTAGGATTTATCTACAATGCTAGCCGTGTTACAATAATTAGAGAGAAAACCCCTCGCATAAATCCCCAATTTTGTCAATGAATTTCAAAAAAGCCACTCTTCAATGACCTCGGTGTTCTGTCAAAATGGAGCTGAAATAAGACGCCGGATACTCCGTCGCATTCATTGAAGAAAAGAACCCGTGTCTAAAAATACCTACAAGTCTAATATCAAGTACAATCGCTGCATTGTTTGTTAGTCCAGATAATACTGTATTATAAGTAAACCACCCTTGTTTATTTGAACAATGTAATGTGACATTATGTTTCTTCATGGTTGGGTTGATATTTCATCTACGCACATAGGNGCAATTTGATTTCCACTGACCTTGATAATGGTTTTCATTTTATTAAACTCCTTTGATAACGCTATCGTTAAGTTGAAGACTTAGTCACCCATTTTTGACCAGAATTCAAAGAATTAAAGACACGATAATATAACATATAACTAGGATTTATCTACAATGCTAGCCGTGTTACAATAATTAGAGAGAAAACCCCTCGCATAAATCCCCAATTTTAAAAATGAATTTTCGGGTTCGATTCCCCGAGCGGGCGACTTTGGAACTTCACAAAAGAAAAGCCATTGGTTGGCGTCAGGAAGGGCACACGGCCAAGAAATTCCTCACTGCCAAATCCAAGTCCCGATGAAGGGTACCGTCTGAGCCCTAGTTACTGAGGAAAAATGACGTTAAAACCAAAAAAAGAAGTATTAGTTATTATTTGAATACATGTATATACTTATAGTTAGCATATATTCATGTTAACGTTTGAATCAGAATTTTTCATCCATTACGAGTGACTACAAAGTATTAACATCCTTTAGAAAACCCTGCCTTTTCAGGAATTCCATCCTATTCAACCAGCACTTCAGAAAGTCAAATGTTGATCATATCCTCTGATTTCATTCAAATTTAACTGCATTAGTATTTTAGAAACAAATCAATTGCTTTGGAATTCATTGACTTTCTGGATATATGAACTCGTATGGATAAGAAAATAATTCAAGGTTTTACACGAATATTTGTTCTTTAAATTTCAAGATTTGTCTATGTAAAAACTAAAAAAAGTAATTTTACTCTTTGAAATATATTTTACTCGTACAATTTTGTCAAGATTTAGTGAAAAGTCTTGAATCTTTTTCTTCGACAAAGCTGTATCCTGTCATTTGAGGTCATCAGCAGCATGTGTTTTCCTCTTCTGATTGTCCCCCTCCTGTGTCTCAGAAGGCTTTACTCCAATCTTCATCATGCCTCTCTTTGTTATACCATCCCATTGCTTTGTCTGTCTTCCTCTTGATCCTTTTCCTCTTACTACCTGCTCTTATGTACAGTTCAAAGGCGTGAGGATTGAAGAAGAAAGAAGAAAGTTTGTTGGCAAGAACAGAAATAAGAATTTTACGAAGGCCATTGAAATTCCCTTGTTGGAGAGGTTTACGAAAGGAAAAGGTGTGCTGCGATCGTAGCCTTATCGAAGAAGACTAGGGAAACAAAAAATGAAATGGTACGACATCTACAGGGACGAAATAATGAGAATATGATCATGAAAGCGTGAATGGAGCCAGGTCTAATGACAGTTTCGTAAATCTTGACATTTATTTTTCTCGGGGATTTATTTGTCCCATATCACACCTCTTATTTATCTCTACTTATTCCAGCCTACCCGCACTCATGCTTTCACTTCCATTTTACATCGATCTTGTTTTTGTATTTTATACCCATATGCTTGAAATTCGGGGCTGTCCATGGTCTATGGTTCTCTCTCTTGAAGTTCTTCTTCTGACTTGCTTAATTTTGCCAAATTGAAGATTCTTGAATAAATTGTTTAAAATAAATTATTAAATAAAATAAAACAAATAAATCTGGGTTTTTTTCATAGCTTTTTAGTACATCGTCAAACCACTCCGATTGAATATCTTAGCCATTAATTTTTAGACCACCTTTTTCTAATATCATTTAATTCTTCAATTAATGTTCTTTTAACCTATTCTGTTGTATAAAATTATCAAATTACTTAAACTTCCGTATTTTGACTTAAACTTCTTAATTCTGTCTTCGTTTCAATGCTGGATTAGACATCGTCCCTCCAGTATTTATATATATATAGTATATATAGCCATACAGACAAAGGGCCATCTACGCAATTTAGAGCTGGTTAGATGGGTTGCACCAGGTCGACAGGCTTGCAGTTTGGTCCCATGCTGGAAGTGAGTAGATGGTCCTTTGTCTGTATGGCTACACATGGACACTCATCTGTTTTTGAGGGCCCCGTCACCTATCTGCGCACGGAAACACAGTGTCAAATTGAAGAGATGGCAAACTTCTGTTAAGAAGGAGCAATCATTATTAATGTATGTATGTATGTATGTATGTATGTTTGTATGTATGTTTATGTTTTTCTGCCTATGTATGGATAAAATGTATATAGGTACAGCTTGTTTACCCTTACGTTAGTATAATTATGATTGAAACGAAATAAACTTGGCTGGCATTAAGCTAAAGGCAATTCTTTGATTTCATAGTTAGTACATAGTTAATTAATTACTATAGTATAGAATACCGCATATCATAGTGTTCTGAGTCTCCAAACTAATTAGACCTGAGCTTTTTGAACCCCCAAAACCTTTTAAAATCATCATAACCTCTTAACTTTTCCTATTTCTACAACTACTTCCATGGCAGTGATATCCAGAAGCTTTCTTCTCTTGTACAAGCATTTTAGTTCTGTTGATTTGCTCGTCCTATTATGACATTTCACCTGTTCTCTGTCGAGATTCCTAAGTGCAGGACGTCTACTAATACTGCTACTCTCTGGAATTCTCTTCCTTCTTGCTTCTTTGTTGACTATAATCTGTTCAATTTCTATTTTCATTTCCACTTGTAAAATGTCTCTCGCCAGGATAAAGAAGACCGAGTTCATGGTAATATCAAAGCAACCAATAAGACCAGAATGTAATATTTCAGGTTAAGGGCAAAAGATTCATCAAGTCGACACCTTCAACTACCTGGGCTTCATCATAACATCAGACGGCAGATGCGACAAGGAAATAAAGAAGAGAATAGCCCTTTCTAAGGGTATTTTTACCAAAATGAAAACCATATTCACTAACAACAATATAAGACTCAGCACTAAAATTAACACAATGAAAGCCTAAGTACGGTCTATTCTGCTTTTTGAATGTGAATGCCGGACGATAACAAAAGACCAGGAAAGAAGACTTGAAGCAGTAGAAATGTGGTACAAGTTATGGAAATACCCGGATACAAGAGATCATTAATGACAACTATCAGAAAAAGACAACTTAAATTCTTTGGTCATGTTGTCTGAGTCAGCGGTCTAGAAAAACAAATAGTGTGGCAAAATCAGCGAAGCGAAAAGTATAGGAAGACAGAGGACTAAACAGACCGACAGTTTAAATATCTACGCCACCAAGAAAGAACTCCCGAACAATGATCTCATCAGGAGAACTAGCAACAGACAGGAATGGAGGGACAAGATCGCCGGTGTCTGTAGCAAACCTGGTAGCTGAAGAGGAAGAAAATACAGGATTAAAAGGCTTTCAGTTTGAAAAATACAGGTATTATAGATTTGTATCTTCCAATAACCTAACTTTCTTACCAATGTTCTCCTTTCTGTGGCTCTTAAATTATCAAACCTCTCAGATCCTTGTTATATTGTTTTTCAGTTTGAAAAATCCCGCTTATTTATGCTACCAAGTCGAATTTCTCAGGGGTACTTATTTGCTCACGATGAAGCAGAATTTAACAAGTGTTTATCAGTTGGTCAGTTAAAATGTTTTTCCATTGCTAGTAATCCATACAAATTCGTTATGGATAACAACTCTGAAGTAGTAGTCCTATTCAGGAGTAAATAATAAGGTAAAACTAAGAATTTTGTAAATAAAATAGACTTATAATGGATATGTCGAAAAAAACCGAAGACGGAAAAATTCATTTAAATTGATGCCTTACTTTGACTACTGGTTTTAGCTACATCTCTACCATATTTTACTGTTATAACAAATCGATGATATGCATTATATTTAGCTGTCTGACGGCTTCTAAACTGAAACCTATTCTACCGTCTTTTACCGGAAGTAAAATTTCATTGGTCGATCTGTTCAAGCCACAACATTAGGGTTAGGGTTAGGAACAACAGGAACAATTGGTTTCCAAAATTCTGCCAGACAACATCAGGTACAAAACGGCCATCGTTCGTCAATGACGGTAGAATCGGATTCGAGATGTCCAGCCGTCTGGCGGCTACATAGCAACTGCCTGATATTTTTCTATTAAAACACCTCCTCAAATAAAGAGCATTTGTCAAATTTAAAACATGCAGTAACAAAAAAAGAGTACAAAATTGCTTTTGAAGCTTATTCTGAAAAGGCAATGGTGTCCATAACTAAAAAGATAGCATCTTGAGGGTTTGAAAGGAGGACAGCACTGCCAATATTTTACCGAAATAATAAACTCAAAGAAATTTACAACACAGACGAGGTCGGGTTGTTTTAGCATTAGCTACCAGACGTCAGTCAAAACCTTTAACTGGAGCCCTGGTGTGGGATAAAAACACTGAAACCTTTCTCTTACCTTATTTTCTCTCATTAACGCCGTCCTTTAACCAACGGCACATCTTGAAAAGCGGCGTTTATTAGAAGAGAAAGGCTGAATTTCCAATTTTTCTAATCCAATAAGAAATAATAAATACTTTAAATGCGTTTTACTAGTTTTCTATCGATAGATTCTTCCATAATTAAAGGTGAGAACAAATAGTTTTTTTTCAGTTTTAACAGGTCGTCATGAAGAATTTTTTCATAAATTTTATTTGATGTGTAACAGCTAAATTGTGCGGCTACACGTAAATGAACTTCTCGTGACCTTGTGCTATTTACAACGTACACGTGATTTTCTTCAATTTCAATAAAATGCTGTATGTTTCGAGAACTCTGTTAGTAAAAGGCCTACTAAAATTTTCTCGTCTGTCATCTTCTTGTACCTTTCAATAGCATTCCCATCCAGTTGTTTGGTCTCCAACCGTTCATCGCATTTGCAAACCAAAGAATTCTCCAAATTCGTGTTTGCCTACATTTAAATACATTTCAACTCTCATTGGCATCATTCATGTCATTTTTATGAAATTGCTTTTCGTTAACTGCAAAAAAAACGTTTTTTATTTGTTTGCAAACTGCTCAGACAAAGGTATCCCATCATGCTTGTCATCCGCTACCCAAGCATGATGGGATACCTTTATCTGAATTTCAAACAAAAGGGAAACATTAAGTGTTTCTTGAAATAGGGAAAACTGATTTAATTGGTGCTTATCAGTTTCACTTGAATGGATTCTTTTCATACAAACACAGATGAAGCTTAACTTCCACTTGAACAGATTTTCTTCTCAATATATGTGAAGAAAGTTATGTTTTGACAGAGTAGAAAAAAAATGTTGAACGAAAAACAACATAAACAATCCATATCCCATCAAGGAGGAAAGAAACAAAGTTTTACCTTTGAGCTTAAATCCACAATTGTTAATCAAGAAAATGTAAAACTAATCGTGAAGTAGAAAGAGAGTACGGTGTTGACGAAAAGAGAGTAAAAGAATGGAAAGCTAATGCAAACAAGCTAAAACAAGGAGGGACAAAAAGAATGAAATTAGAAGGAAAATGCAAAATCTTGAATGGCAAGAAGATCTACTCGAATGGACACATAAAAGAAGAGCAAATTCTAGAGGTGTTTTAAAATATACTAATTAGGACAAAAGCGAAGCCAACGAAAGAGCTAGGGAAGAGATTCTCACAAAGAATAGCTTCCAGGCTAGCCGTGGTTGGTTATGGAAGTTATGAAACGGAAGTAGCATTCCTTACGGCGTAGAACAACAAAGATTCAGAAAGATCCTGCATACCTTCTTGATAGGTTAGTACAGTATGTGATTTATGTCCGACAAATGTCAAGAAAATACAAATTCAATGCGAATGTGATGCTTGCAATGGGTGGAACAGCTGTAGGGGTGGTCATGAGCTTGGTAACAACAGCAGAACGACGTGGTGAACAAGACGAATGCTGAAGTCAACTGGCAATGGAAAAAATCAGGGTTTCTGTTTGTTTGACGTCAAAAGTTGATGGAACTAAATTGAAAACTTTTATTGTCTTTTGTGGTGCAAAGCGTGAGTATAAATAACTTTACACTCAATTGAAAAATAATGTGTCTTTTTGTCATAAAAATGCACAGGTGAATGAGGAACTCACATTGCACTTTGTTGAAACAGTTTGGGGCACATTTTGTTAACCAGCGGCTTTGGTTTGAGTTTGTTTTGAGTTCCGTACAATGGACTCCTTTAATCAAGAATTGTCGAAAAGAAAAATTGAAAATGTTATACTTCAAGGTGGTAGCACAAAATACATGCAGGCGCCAGATGTATCAGAAACCTCCACTGCAACGAAAACCTATACAATTTACTTAAGAAGCAAGGAATGGGTAGTGCAGTGAGATAATCATCAAACCTTTCAACCTTTCATCAAACCTTTCAAATCTTGATCATCAAACCTTTCAACCTTTCATCAAACCTTTCAAATCTTGATCATCAAACCTTTCAACCTTTCATCAAACCTTTCAAATCTTGATCATCAAACCTTTCAACCTTTCATCAAACCTTTCAAATCTTGTGGTTCAAACTTATCAGGGAATAAGCAAATCAGTTGTTTAAAAAAGGATTCGTCTCATTCGATTAGTGGTGCTTTATTGAAACAGGCAATGGGGTACTGGATGAGAATCAACCGTCTGATAATCCTTTCCGAATTTTCAGGCCGGACGTCAGAGGAAACAATGAAAGTTTTCATGTCATAGACAACGACCCTAACGAAGACTGATGTTGACATGCTTTGACATTTTNGATCATCAAAGCTTTCAACCTTTCATCAAACCTTTCAAATCTTGATCAAACCTTTCAAATCTTGATCATCAAACCTTTCAACCTTTCATCAAGCCTTTCAAATCTTGATCAAACCTTTCAAATCTTGATCATCAAACCTTTCAACCTTTCATCAAACCTTTCAAATCCTGTGGTTCAAACTTATCAGGGAATAAGCAAATCAGTTGTTTAAAAAAGGATTCGTCTCATTCGATTAGTGGTGCTTTATTGAAACAGGCAATGGGGTACTGGATGAGAATCAACCGTCTGATAACCCTTTCCGAATTTTCAGGCCGGATGTCAGAGGAAACTATGAAAGTTTTCATGCCATAGACAACGACTCTAACGAAGACTGATGTTGACATGCTTTGACATTTTTCATAGCGTGAACAAATCTTTTGTGTATTCTAAATAACTTGTCATATAACCTTATGTTACATTGTGGATTTTTTCAGCTGGTGAAAGAAAATGCTTTTTGGAGCGTGTTTTTATCTCATTTTCATTTTTTATGAACGTCACCCTCTGATAAACGCAGCTCTTTATTAAATGCCACACCTAAACTTGGATTTTGTATTAAAAGGCACGACGTTTGTTTGAGGAAATACGGTATTGAAGCAGGAGTAAATCTTGCAACCAGTAAAAAGTTGCAGTGCTTGTAATTGCTAAACCCACATCTTCTACCCTGCAAGTTTAGACACCTAAAGAAAAACCTGATGAATAATATGTGAGATGGATAGTATTTTATTTGAATAGTGGGTTCAAAAAATGGATGGACATTCAGAGAAAAGAAAGAAAAAGATGACACCTCTTCTAGTTTACTGTCCAGCAGGCCCAAAGAACATTAATTTAAAATCTGTCAAGATCATAGTCTATTGTCTAACACCAGTTGGAAGTACCAGCCAATGGACCAAGGAGTAATGCGCTCTCTAAAAGCCTTTTACAAATTACTGTCTGTACAAAGGTTGAGCCAAGCTGGTACAATAAATTTGAAGATGTTATCTCATCCAATGAAAATGTGTTGGGAACCTTTTATAATTGATGACCAATTAATACATGAGATTATTGATGACAAAAACGTAAATGCTGGTGATGAAAAAGATGGGATGTTGGATCCGTATCCAATATCAACAACCCTATCCAATACTATGCAATTTCTGTGTAAATATATGCTAATCAGCACAAAGGTTTAAAGACTTCGCCATTCATCCTTAGTTTTAATTCTGTAATTGCAAAAGAAATTGATTTAAAACAGTAATATAAGGAGCTTTTTCATTGACAGGTTTGCTTATACACTCATAGAAATAAGAAAAAAAGCAAATACCTGCTAAAACTTGAACTAATAGTTATATTTTCTCCTATGTTTGAGGATCAAATTACTAAAAATTTAAACATTCACAAATACTAACTATTTTCATTTGTCTCCCTGGAGATTCAATTTATTGGACGTTTACGGTAGTGTTTGAGCAATTTTTTACAAATTTGTTAAGGTTGTAAATGGAAATTCTCTGTAATAAAAACAAAACATTCACAACTTGCTCTCAAGTGAAAATTGGATGACAAGGTAACTTCAATGCCTTGTCTGTATTTGACAATGCATACATGTAGATTAAACTCTGCTGTTAGAGAAAATTGAGAACGAGGGTTGGGCAGTGAGCTAATAGCCAATTTCCTTAAAAAGGAATTTGCTACAGAAACGCACAATTGGATAATAAATTCGTGGAAGAAATAATTAATTCTTTAAAGTTTCATATCATGACTTGCTCTATGGAAAGGCAGGTGGAAGCCATAGACCTAAAACAAATTGCATGCACAAAAATAAAGCATAAGGATGTCGCACTTGAACGTCAGAACCTTTAAAAAAGCAACCAAAACAGAGCAGCTAATATGAGACATAAAGAGGTACATGTTAGATGTACTGGGCATCTCTATGTGTGTGTGTGTGCCTTTCTGTCTCTCTCTTTCTTTCTTTCTTTCTTTCTTTATTTCTTTCTTTCTTTCTGATGGCTTGCAGCCCAATACAGGCATCAGGGTAAGATTATGTCATAACATATTTTCTCTACAATTTTTGCCTGTATCGATCACAGCTCGGATTTTCCATTTTGCGACCAAAATTATTTAAATGCATAAGTCTTTGTTTTCCTTTGGCCATACTTCCATCAGAGCCAAACACTATAACTGTTCTTTCCAAATCAAATGGTGCAAGAAGTTGAGCTGTTTGTCTCTAATTGCCTTTTGTATTTGTCTAGCGTTTTTTAGATTACGAAGAACGCTTTTATTTGTTACATGGTGAGTACAAGATATATTTAAGATACGACGATAAAACTACATTTCTGCAGCCTCGGGATTTGTCTTTGAGGTGGAATCCATTGTCCAACTTTTACATCAAAATAACATTATTGACATTACCATAAATAAGAGATTTTTGGTCCTGATTTCCAGGCCATATATTTTGCTAGTTTCATTAATATATTTCAAAATTCTTTGCAGTCCCTCTGCGGACTGTGAAATTGAAACTTTGTCATCAGCATATCTTACATTATTGATAAGAAGACTATTTACTTTCATCCCACCTTAAGCTTCTGTCATGCACCTAAGTATGATGGCACTTTTAAGGGTGAAGTAGTCTGCAGAGGTTACATCTCTTTGCTTAACTTCTCAATTAATCCTGCAGCAAGAAGACAGTCCACTTTTAGCTGACCGTTGTTTCTTTATGTGATCACAAGTTGCTAATAAATCTAAAATATTTGTCATCGATGTTTATTGCTTGACAAATTGGTGATGTTTGACCCTGTCAAACGTTTTCTTACAACCCATAAAACACATGTAATCTTCGGATCGTGTTTAATGAAACGTTCTGAAAGCATGTATATAACAGAGATGACGTTACTTGTCCCTCGGTTCTCCATAAAGCCATATTGTACATTTGAGATTTCGTGACGGAATTTTAATCTAACATGCTCTAGGATAATTCTGGAAATTATTTTTAGGGTGTGACTCGTTAAGTGTGTGTGGAATCAGTGAGTGTGAATGGAAGAAATGAGGCAACCGAGAAAGAGAAGAAACAAATGAGGTGACTGAGCGAAAAAGCAGGAAAAGAGACTGGCAGAAAAAGGCTAAGGTGGAATGATCTGTGACTTGCTTTCTGCTGCACAGTAAGTAAAGAGGATAGTAACACAAGTTTCCAATCTGGTGTGCAAGAATAAAAACAACAAAGTGACGTTTAGAACTTGGTAACTTGCTCGCGGATGATAATGTATTATGTTTTTAAGTTATCAAGTCAATCCAAGTACCAAGTTTGAAACAAAAGATGTGGTATGGTTTAACATGACCTCAACCTACTGCCTGATAGAAGGGGGCTATCCAAATATAACTGTGTCATCAACAGGTAAAAAGCACTGTTGGAGTGCTGAAAATATTCTTATTAGTTATGTTAAAACACATAGTAGCATGAAAAAATACATAGCAACATGATATGGTTTATCATGTAACGAATAGGATGGTCAGTATTGGGCTACGTTTAAGAGATCTCAACTTTGAACGAATAAACTGTTAGAAAAGAAAAATGAATCATTGAATTTGGTAGTGGGTGGGGGAAAAAAATCCACTAAACATTATTTTGAATCCAATTGTAAAATATATATTCTGTAATGAAAAAAAAACTTTTACGGTGGAGGACTTCCTTGTTTTTGAGACCAGTGGCTGTTCCCAAAGCTCCATAACTCCCTTCTAATATCTAAACCGCTTCTTGCTCCAGAAAAACAGAAATGCTACATCTTACAGTGCCAGGCAGTATGCAGGCAGGATATCAGTTGGTGCCTGGTACCGGGCTACTTACCTATACCTTTACCTATTATTATTATTATTATTATTATTATTATTATTATTATTATTTACGAATATTTTTACAGGATAGGCCAATTCAGAAGTTACATATTTACAAATTTAGTATTTACAAATAAATAAATTCTATTCTACCATTGGATCCAATTGATAAAAAAAAATAAATCTGCACCATGCGTTTAAAAATAGTTAAAAATAAATATATCTATCTTTATTCAATTAAAATATGTTAAAAACTTGGAGAGCGATTCTGCCCTCCTAGTAATGGCCGGGAACTCATTAAAAAACCTCTGGTATGTGTTTAATAATCGAGTACAACCTGACAAATTTTTATTACTGATAGTGTAAACTATTACTTCCTACGTTGTATTAATGCTGCCAACCAAAGCTTCAATATCATCTTCAAGGAGGAAATATGGGTAGGGACAAAACGAAACGCTCAACTTGCAATGTTTCTCGAATACATCAGCCAAAGTTCAAATTAGAGACACCAAGATCAGCTTTATATGTTCAAGGGACAGTTCTTTTCAATAAGCTCCCCAAGGAGATCCAACAAGAAGATGAATATTCGAAATTTAAATTATTATTGAAAAATTATTCACCTTAGGTTTTTGGTTTTTCGTCCGGAGAGTTTTTGACTTTTTAATTCTAGTTTTTAATCCATGCAGTTCGTCTTTGAATTTTGACTTACCCCATACCATTGTCCTAAGATTTTTTCGATACGAACTGTACACAGTAATTAGAGCTTGCATTTTGAGGTTTTTGTATTTTCGATTTTGGATTCTAGTGACTTTTTATAAATATTTTAAATAATTTTGATTTAATTAACTAACAAAAATTTAATTTTTAATTATCTATTTTAACAGGACGTCTTTGAAAACAGTATATTGTACATTATGTAAATATGACTGCAGACTTTTATCCTGTATAAAGATTCGTATTAATGGAAACTTTTTATTTTTTCATCTGAACATATACAATTACAAACCTCACTAATCAAGGTAGTTTGCATTGGCTTGCCTATTTAACAAAATCAAAATTAAATATTTTACTAACAAAATCAAAATTAAATATTTTACTAACAAAATCAAAATTAAATATTTTACTAACAAAATCAATAAAGCGACAATAGTTCAGGGTTGGTCCATGGTTTATTTCTACGATAGAATATGTAGTATGTGGTGCGAATGATTATATTCAAAAGTTTGGTTGAAAGAAAGCGCTAGCGTTTGTAGTCGATGACCAAAGCGTTGCACATTTCACTGAAAGTAATACAAGACTTACCGAATATACCTAAAGAGCTCATGGAGAGATTTACGAAAATAACTTTCGAAAAGCTGGATTGTAAATCACGAATTAAAGAACGATATTTTTCGTATTTACGAGAAGAATTTTTATCCAGGTTTGTTTCATAGCCCACCGTCAATTCAAGAATGTATAGTTGTTGTTGTGGAGAAACTAAGAGCAAATCAGGCCTCAAGGCATCTCCAGTTATAATACATGGCGATAAGAATCCACAGATATCAGCATATATTGTACAGCCTTCAAGAGATTTGAGAGAACCTGCTAAAAACTGTAGTGCTGAGTTGTGTCTCCAAGTATATCGACCTTCCTGAAGGTACGTTTTGCAGCCGGCGACAACATGAAGAAGGGTTTCTGTTTCAAAGCAGGAAGAGCAAGAGGACGATAGACTAAGTTTCCATTTAGATAGATTTTTACGAGTTGGAAGGGTGTTATTCAAATAACGAATGGTAAAGCTGAAGATATTTTTGGGCAGCTTACTTTGAACTTCGG
>RDPX01000022.1:539154-590052 GCA_003991215.1 Morbakka virulenta
TTCAATGTCCTTGAAAGCCAGCCTCACTTCATTTTCAATGTCCTTCAAGTCACCTTCACTTCACGTTCAATGTCCTTGAAAGCCAGCCTCACTTCATTTTCAATGTCCTTGAAAGCCAGCCTCACTTCATTTTCAATGTCCTTCAAGTCACCTTCACTTCACGTTCAATGTCCTTGAAAGCCAGCCTCACTTCATTTTCAATGTCCTTTAAAGTCGGTCTCATTTCAATTTTAAAATCCCTCAAAGTGTGCCTCATTTCACCTTCAATGTGTCGGTCTCCACTTTCAATGAGACATACTGCGTGTCGAGAAACATTCAAATATGGGCTCCAAAATTCCAAAAACTTGATAATTTTGAGCATTACTTAAAGCAACACAATAGTTACAGTTAACAAGTACTCGAAACAATATCTAGATCAATCAAGCCCTTGAAAGAAAAGCACGTACGCAATTTCAATTAATTTTGCGGATAAAAGTACTTCACCGAATTTCAAGGGAAAATGATACAGTAATAGCTACAAGATCGCTTTAGACTCTATGGTCTGCAAACTGTAAACTTGGAAACTCCATATCTGAGTAATCGTAGCACCATCAAAAAGTAAACCATCAGTAAATTACCATGTGAACAGTGCAGCAATACAGAGGTAGTCAGTAGGTAACTGATGATAGCCATGGAGATCCACCTGGGGTCACAACTCTACAATGACCTTCATTGCTACCTCCTATAGCTTGTTTTGAATTCTATGGATATACAGATGACATCGACAGAAACCAATCTACGCTCACAGGCAACTCAAATTAATCTGACATCGTCAACAATGTTGGAACTAAATGTTATGTCTTCGTGCGTTTTTGTGGATATAAAATGAATGTATATAAATATAAATTGTAAAGAAAGAGAAATACGAACCTTATTAGAACTTCTTATATACAAGATTGACAGTAACTTCATAAACTTTTGTCGTCCTGGAATCATGCAGGTACAAACAATTAATCAAAGGGTGCAGGAAGATATGTTTATTAAATAATACTCCACTGACATTAAATCACAAATGGAAAAGCAGCAATATATAGACCAATTTATCTGATGGAATTTTCTGAGGTCTAGCAATTTTGTAATTGGGAGGAAAATAAATGGTTTGAATGGTATAATTACTTGACTCTTCAGTTTCCATGTTTTTCCACGGATTTTGTAAATCAATAAATACGTAAGACAAGCGGTATTCTCTTTGCTCCAAGATTATTATCATACTTAAAAATAGTTTGCTTTGAAACCTGTTCTGATTCAAAAACAGAAGTGGTTAAGTCTGTCTGAGACATGCTCACCTGTTTACATTTCTTTTTAAATCAATAAGCGTAAACCTTGATGTCGAACAAGCACGGTAAACTGATCTCTTAGAAATAGAAACGGTGCAACAGGGCTCACCTGCCGTAAAAGTATTTCGGAGATATTCACAGAACCTCCTTTCCCATCATTTCAGTGCAGACATACTGGACAAAGTTAAAGAATGAGAAATAGTGATTAATTCCTCCAAAAGATATAGAAATTTTCTTTTGATTCCCATACGAAGTAAGCATAAATACAAATGCACTTTTTTGAGATATCGCACCTCATTACAAAGTGTTAGAACTCAATAATTTTGTTTCTCGTTTTCTCTTTCCAGAAATAACCTCTTCAGACACTTGATTGAATTCGTAGATCACTTCTAAATCGCCTATCGTGATTTTGAAACGTTTCAACCAGCGTTGCAAATCGTCCATACAGAACTGCTAAGACTATAAGAGGGATACAGTTGTATGGTAACATGGATAGTTACCACTTCATGCGACTAAATGACAAATACCTTTATCACACTGGTAAACAAAGAAATATTTTTTTTACTGACATGGAATTTAAAAACAGTTTTAGACTAATTCGAGGGTGCTGAATTCAAATCTGATCTTTTCTCCATCACATCAAGTTTTTGCGCTATACATATTTATATTTTTTCATGCATTTTTAAGAAAATAATATCCTATCAAATAGTGTAGCAACAAAAGGCTGGATTATATGGTTCATTTTGGTAAATTTACTTTTCATTTAGTCTCCCCAAAAATCTGAAGAAAATTTTTGGTTTCTTAGAACATGCATAACATAACCATTTTTTATGATACGAAAATAAACAACAGATTTTAACGTACACAACACTCGTTTGCAGGTCGTGTTTTTTTATTGATTTTATCACTAAATTTAGTTATTTATTGTTATTATTTTGCAGGGTTTTTTTGTGAAACAATGCCTAAGGTGTGGGAGGTTGGGTAGAAATTCAAGGAACAACTCAGGTAGCTAACAAATTTTTTATTGTCTGTAGGATGTGTTACTGACCTAACAATGGCCTCTACATCTCACAGAAGATGTAGAGGCCATTGCTCAAGTGCTCAAGGGATCCAAATTTTGCTACATCTGTGGGAGCTTTACTTTGAAGAATCAGAGGTGCAACGTTACTGAATTTGTTAAGACGGTGTATTTGGCTTACTTCAAAGTACCACTTGGAGACCAAGACAAGCTTTGGGCTCCTCACAAAGTGCGCAAAACCTGTGTTGAGACCTTGGGATCAAAATCTCAAGGAAAGAATGCAAAACTCAAGTTTGGGAGTGCCTGTAGTTTGGAGAGAACCAAGCAATCATTTAGATGACTGCTATTTCTGCCTTGTCAATGTAAAAGGTTTCAATAAGAAAAACAAGCAATATTTGCAGTACTCAAGTATCCCTTCAGCTATTCGACCAGTTGCCCATAGTGAAGAAATACCTTTACCAATATTTACTGAGCTTCCAAAAATTGATGACACAGATTTCTGCTCACCTTCTTCTAGTGATAAAGAAGACACTACAGATATTTTTCACCCCTGTGATCAAGATAGTGACAAACCAATTTTGTTTACCCAGCAGGCTTTGAATGATTTGGTTCGAGATCTTTATCTACCAAAAGAGTCTACTGAACTGTTGGATTCAAGACTGCAAGAGAATCGAAAGTTGAAACCCAGCACAAGTGTCTCATTTTATCGCAACAGGGAAGCAAAACTGCAGAAGTACTTCCATTCAGATGGCCAGCTTGTCTATTACACTGATGTAGAAGGGTCACTTCTCTTTATTGGACTTCCAGCTTATGATTCAAGGGATTGGAGGCTTTTTATTGACAGTTCCAAAAGAAGTTTGAAATGTGTTCTGTTACAGAATGGAAATACGTATGGCTCGGTACCTACAGGTCATTCTGTAAAACTTAAGGAAGAATATAACAACATCAAGATTGTTCTAGAGAGGTTACAATATCATGTTCATGGTTGGGTAATTTGTGTGGATTTGAAAATGGTTAACTTTCTTTTAGGTCAGCAAGGAGATACGCAAAATACCCCTGTTTCCTGTTAATGGGACAGTAGAGCTACAGCAGAGCATTGGGTAAAGAATGAATGGCCTCAGCGACAGAGTTTGGCATCTGGCGATAAGAATGTCATCAATGATCCTCTAGTGGATAGGAAGTACAGTCTTTCCTCCCTTGCACATAAAACTTGGATTGATGAAAAAGTTCATCAAGGATCACAGTGGTGAATGTTTCAGCTATATATGCTTAACTTTTCCTGGTCTTAGCGAGAAGAGAAAAAAAAGGCTGGTATATTTGATGGACCCCAAATTAGAACACTTATTAGAGATACAAACTTTATCACATCCATGAATGAGACAGAAGGAAGAGCTTGGAATGCATTTTGTAATATGGTGCAGGATTTTATAGGGAATAAGAAAGCAGACTATGAAGACATTGTGAAAGAACTACTAATGAGCCTGTGAGATCTTAGATGTAAAATGAGTATCAAGATCCACTATTTACACAGCTATTTGGAAATTTTCCAGAGAATCTTGGCGATGTAAGTGAAGAACAAGGGGAGCGTTTTCATCAGGACATTAAAACAATGGAAGAACAGTATCAACGCCGATGGGACTAACACATAATGGCAGATTATTGCTGGATCTTGATGAGAAACAACCCAGAGGCTGTACATCAGAGATCAGCCAAGAAAAGAAAGTTCAGATAACCGCTATTTGATTCTGATCTGTGTTCCATATATATATATATATATATATATATATATATATGGAACACAGATATATATGTATTTTTATATTTCTTTCTGTCAATCTATTTGGATTGCTGTATATGGACTTTGTAATATTTATTCCTTGATTATTAATATACAAAATGTAGTACAAAGTATCACGTTTTTATTATGAAACCTTCGAAAAAGCTATACGTTGATGAGTAATTATCAAAAATTGGAAAATTGCAGAGCTCGAAATCCTGATGTGAGAGACAAAAACTGATTACATATTCGTAATGAGCAACCTAAATTTAGTTAGAATTCGTTTAAAAACCCTTTGCCAGAAAAATCGTGTTGACCAGTGTTATTAGTCAGACCGCCAAGATCAGTTGTGCTTAGCTATTTCTTAATCGTTTAAGTCGGAACAGGTGACTACTATAAACTAATGTCAGGTGGCAAATAAAGGGAGTTCTACAAAGGCTGGGTCTTAAGAATTTTTTTTCGAATGTTTGTAAAAAAGTGGTCCGGATAACAACACGATTTTAGAAATAACCAAGAAGGTGTGGGGAGCATAATAAAAGCTAAGAAAAAGGAAAGCAACAAAACACTTTTTTTCAGCACTATCCATCTCCATTCTAAATAGAGATGACATTACTGTTTGTCAAAATATTAGTTTCCTCAATCAGACGTTCTTCCTCAAGACAGTCCTGAAAGTTCTTTCTTAGAGCAGTCCTGGAGATTCTTTCTCAGAGCAGTCTTTGGCATTCTTTTTTCAATAATCTTTGACGTTCCTCCGCAAGACAGTGTTGCTCTCGGGTATTGTCGTGTGTTAAATGAAACTGGGTAGTTAGTCATTGTTTGTGAGAGACACATTGTTTAAATTACTACATTTCCTTCCATCTACTCTTAGACCGTAGATTTGTACGTAATGTTAGAGAGCATTTTTTTAAAAAGAAACCCAACTTTGAGAAAAACTTTATGTAAGGGGTCCTAATAAGCGCCCTAATAATGGATGTATGTGTTAAAATTTTAAAAAATCAAAAAGCAAAGGGCACTATGTATTAGGTACCTCAGAGTACTTTGATCGATTTTGGCATCGATTTGAGTGTCAATCACTAGCTGTCATTGATCTGTTTACATTGAAACGTTTTTCAAATTGTCTGTTATCAGGCCAGCTTCTTTCGCGTTTTCAGCTCATACATGATCTCAATAAAGGTAAGTCACATAATGAAGTTGCTGGCTGCATTGCATCTTACAGAAACAAATACGTGAGTGGAAGATTCACAGTACTTAAATGCTCTCCAACGGTCAAAAAACGAGATAAAAGTATGGGTATTAAGACCGATATCCCAAAGCCGAATAGACTTGATAGTAAAAAAATATTGACTTTTCGAATGACTACCAATATCAACGTAGAAATTGACAACTCAATCTAGAAAAACACAAGAAAAAACACCAAATCAGTACTCTCCAATTATATAATCACAATCGTTACATTCTAAAATTTGCTTGGGACATCTAAGATACGATTAAAACGGTCGTTTTCCTATCGACTAGAATTAATGTCCGAGTAAAAACGTAGTAACCGAATGGTACCTAAGCTAGAGGGAACTGGCGGTGTCACTTTCTAGGTATTTATTCATACGGGACACCGTCTTTTACTATTTATATAAATTATGCTAAGTTTGTAAAGATGCTCTTGGTAAATGCAGGTGACAAGTGGTAGTATCTTTGTAAAAATTTGGTGTAACACTGTCGTAATTTCCTCCTAATTAGTTAACTAGCAGCTTTGGTTTTTCAATTTCAATTAAATTTTTATTTTCAAGGTAAGGAGAGAACAAACGTGAAACCTCAACAAATGTCAATTTCAAACTTGTCTTTATCAAGCCGACACCTTGATAAAGATCTTGAGAAATCGAAACGTTATGTTTTGTGGCCTGTTTTTAAAGAAGTAAGATATAGTAAAATTCTTCTTCTTTTTTATGTCTTCATTATCAGCAATTGAAAACTGGTCTATTTTTCCTTTCTTTTATTGCCTGAGAAGTTGTTATAAAATAAACCAACTACCGACTTGCAGCTATTCCGCCAACTCTGAATTTTGCGACCTTCATTCACCACACGGGGTTGATACAGCGTCACATTCTACAATTGTCTGGAACTCATTGCTTTTTCCAAGAGCTTGCCGCAAAATTCTCACTCAAAATCGGATTTTCTTTATCTAACGCATTTATTGTCAAGTATGAAAGCTTCTCATCAGCATAAATAGTCAAAAACGGAATCAAGTAAGCGTTGGATAACCCTATGCAAAAATACAATGTATTCTTAAAACCCTCGTCTTCATCCCCCGTAAAAATGTGCCGCGTGGTGCTTTTAAGTGGTTCTTAACCTCTCAGTAAGTTTTCCCAATAGGTTGTCTACCTACTGAAAAACAAAATCAAAAAGCTTCCGACCCCCGTTACATTATCTGCATAATTATAATCCAATCCATTGTTTATGGAAATAAAACAACGATAACTATTCCCCTTAAACTGCAAGGAACTAACCAGGGTGGGTCAAAATAACAATAATGGCTTATTAATGATATTGGTAAATTAATATTTCTCCAGGTGCAATTCTACAGTGTAATGCAACTTACGAGTGTAAATTCTCTTCCTACATAAAAGCGTGTGCAGTAGTTAGTGATCCAATAATATGGAAACAATAAAGGAACTGCATTTATATTACAATAATAATGATGAAAATGTTATTAATAAATGCATTATTGTTTGCATTCGGCCGCAGAAGAGAAACAAAGATTAACCGTAAAAACAAATACAAAAACCCCACAATACAAAGTAATAATATGGAATAATCATCATATGCATATTCATTCATATTGGGGCGCCAAGATTTCAAGTCTTCGTTTGATGTGGTGTATTCAACACTCAATACGAATTTACATAACGGAGTGATATTAATTTGAAAAAAAATAAAAAATCACATACATGATTAAAAGTGCGACTGGATATAATTGTTAGGACTTAATATTGATTAACTAATTAACATGCTTAATAGATAAGGGTTTATTTATTTATATATACAAATTCAATTCTTGAATATGCGAAATCCATTGTGATGACTTTTCAATGCTTTCAGTCAGCATGACATGTCAGGTTTCTCACGCCAGTTGGTATCTGGTCCAGTATTTAAAAGTGTAAAAAAACAATGTATGAAAACATCGCACGACACTGTATACGCTTTTTGGCAACACCCACATAGTACGGTTTCTGCTTTTTATCGGGTTTCTGAATAACAGACTACCCTTTTACGGGAGATTTCTTCAACCCATGATGAAAAATGGTTAACCTTAAGGAGTCAGAATGGTCACCGTGATGTGTNGTGATTACAAAGGTTGCGAATACGGGGAATATCAAGTATTTGCTTTTTCCGAGGGGCTTCGAAAAGTCGCATTTCACCACTAGTTATCCACGTAACGCAGCACGAGCTTTTCTTGCCATGATGCATCTCAAAAATGAATCCATGGCGTCTGTAGTGCAAATGTTGTGGGGTTTTTTTTGCAGATCAGCTAAACTAAACACGGTATAATTTTTATCACTTTGTTTTGTAACCTGTATTGGGTAGGGGAACCAACTATAAAAGTAAAATTTCAAGCCGGTCGAAGAAAAAGCCATTCCGCAATTCTTGAATATGCGAAATCCATTGTGATGACTTTTCAATGCTTTCAGTCAGCATGACATGTCAGGTTTCTCACGCCAGTTGGTATCTGGTCCAGTATTTAAAAGTGTAAAAAAACAATGTATGAAAACATCCTACGACACTGTATACGCTTTTTGGCAACACCCACATAGTACGGTTTCTGCTTTTTCTCGGGTTTCTGAATAACAGACTACCCTTTTACGGGAGATTTCTTCAACCCATGATGAAAAATGGTTAACCTTAAGGAGTCAGAATGGTCACCGTGATGTGTCGCAGAACAATAATATATGTACAATTCTGCACCAGAACGTTTTGGCAGATATATTTTCAGGAAAATAGCGCCCTGACTAGACTAAGGCGAACCATTAATACGGTCGTCCTTCATTACACACGTTTCTCACTCCGCCATTCAAAGTTAAGTGATTTCATTACGCCGCTGGTGGGTGTGGTTCTGTAGTACAATCCTATTTTCTTAAATCTGCAGGGGTTAAATCATGGGGCCATTCCCTAAAGCAGAACGTACAGCTTTTATAAACTTCACATGTCCTTTTAGACAATAATTATTATTCTCTTAAAAGAATGGCTAATATCTCTGACCAACCATGCCTTCATTTGCTTTGCATATCGCCATTAACGCGTGAGGGAAAATGACGACAGTGTACCAACTAAAACAAGTTAATAAAGCCCACACTGTTCATCAAGTTATCAAAGTTCATCCTTTTGCTCATGAGCGAATAGCTTTACTATCTAGGAATACACTCTCTTTTTGTTAAGTAACATTGCTTCACTCAGGCATATTAATGATAATTATAATACGTCTATCAACTGGGGTCAAGCAAACAGCTAAAACAAACCAAAGAGTAAACGTCTTGTGACCAAACGTGGCAAAAACATTTTACAATTTTTGCATATTACATGTTTTGAATCATATACAGAGGCCATAAAACTATATCAAAAGTACCATTCTGTAACAGCATAAAACGGAGAAATTGTCTGTGGGTCTGAAGCCTGCAAATACAGTTATAATCTTTGACCCTCCATCTGCTTGCTGTATGGTGAATAAAGCTAGTCATTTGACTATCTGGCCACATTACACAAAAACATATACAGAGCCTGTTGAGCTCATCTATTTACTCCTCTGGCGAAGTTTTCTCTCCGCTAAAATGCACGAGTTAATTAATTATAAAATTCGCTTCATCTTTACACTTCTAAAGCAGATTCCAGCTCAAGTGCGTTTATCGAGAGGAAATAAAAACCACACAAGGTACTTGATGCTGCACAGGGTTACAATCTAAGACATACCGCACTGTAACAATCTTCTTTGGTGAACTAGTCTGGTTGAAATTGTACAACCTCCAAATCTATTTGTTACCAGATTACCTTGACATGACAGCTTTTGTCAAAAATGCTTCTCACAATTAAACCTGGTAAAAACTAAAGANGGTGAATAAAGCTAATCATTTGACTATCTGGCCACAATACACAAAAACATATACAGAGCCTGTTGAGCTCATCTATTTACTCCTCTGGCGAAGTTTTCTCCCCGCTAAAATGCACGAGTTAATTAATTATAAAATTCGCTTCATCTTTACACTTCTAAAGCAGATTCCAGCTCAAGTGCGTTTATCGAGAGGAAATAAAAACCACACAAGGTACTTGATGCTGCACAGGGTTACAATCTAAGACATACCGCACTGTAACAATCTTCTTTGGTGAACTAGTCTGGTTGAAATTGTACAACCTCCAAATCTATTAAACCTGGTAAAAACTAAAGAACAAAAGTAGCCGTGTTTCCTAAGAATCCGGGGATGGATCGAGGAAAATGTTTAGTACTATCGTAAGGCATGAGTGGGTCACTGTGAAATATCAACTCGAAGGCACTATCGGAAAACAAGGAGAAACCTTTAAATTAATTACAAATATATCAACAAGACTTCTTTAAAAGTGGTTTACCTGGTACCAGTTGACTTGATATCACAAATTACAAAAGGATATCTTGGTTTATCTTTATTATCCACTGATGGTTTTAATACAAGCAAATGCTGGGGGTGGGGAGCGCCAGGCAGCGGGTTCCGAAGGTCAACCTTAAAATAATTAACTTGAAATATACAGTAAAATAGATTTGCGCTTTCTTGCTGCAGATAGAAAGCGAAACAATGCACCTTGGAACTATTTTAAGACTTGAGGTCATACAATATTCATTTAAAGGCTATGTCGTGACGGTAGTCTTTGCGCATTTAAGCTCGTAATACAATAATAATAATATTCTGGTTAACTATATAATAAAACTACAATCTAGAACCTCGTCTAGCAAGAGCGCTTAAACAAACTAACAATTCCGGGAAAGAATAACATATAAAATGGGCGCCAGAACCCTTGATGACAAAGTATCTTACAGTAAGCAACAAAAAACATCTACTTGCCTACTAAAATACATTCTTAATTAAAAATATTTAAACCTCAAACAAAAGAAAAGCACTCCAGTATCTGTTGTACGTTAACAGTGAAAATCATTTCAATAAAAGTTCTTACATTTCAACGAGGTGTAGACTTAACATAAAAAAAGTTAAACTTTAATTCTTATTTCTAAACTAAAAACACAAGAAAACCGCTTTAACGGTGTGCTTCTCAACGAGTTATTGCAGTCATTAGCTCACAATGTAATAAAATCTAAGGTTCCTAATTACAATACGCAGTTTCATTTTTCTGGAAAGGTGTCAGTGTTTTTATGGCCGGCATTGGGGGTCTTGTTGCAAATATACGTCTCCGTCAGTGCGAATCTTCAGTACGCTCTCTTAACAGAAAATGAGTCTTTTTTTTCCATTGAAAACTCATTGGAAAAAAAGTGCTTTTCCTCCAAATTGTCTAAACGTATGCCCGCACTGTGTCCAGATTTCTCTCTGGTTTTGTTGCTATTAGCAAAAAATTGGCTCCATTTGATTAAAGGTCTTTTAATTTTTTTATCACCTTAACCGTTCATATGTCCTTCCTTAGCAGGTTGTTTTCCTTAAATCTCTTAAGAACCCCCCCCCCCAATATTCGTTATTTGATGCCCATAAATACCACCCGTTTATTTTGGCTGTTTGCTTCAATATTTTGAGTTGCATTAAACCATTCTTCTTCTATATTTCATTAATTAATATCGTTTTAAGTGTTCAGATCCTGTCAAGTTAGGTTCATTTATCGTCAACTGTTATTTTGCTCTCCACTGGAGAAAGGCAATACAAAAAAAAGTATTCTTCACTTACAGCAAGGGTCAAAAGTTACCAAAATGAAGCAGTGCTTTTGTTAAATTTTCTTTCCTGTCATCAAGACCCTAGTAGGTACTGTTTAACCTTCCTAAAAAAACATCATAGGTGGTGTTGTATACTGAGCTCGCAAGTAGGCATTAAAATGGGAAATTAAAAATCATTTGTATAAATATCCTATGGTAAAAATAAACCAGTGGGCATTTCGAAAATGCCAGGATGGAGAGGTTCATATGTTAGCAGCATATAAGTCAAATGAACAAGAAGACTAAAACTTCGTGCAACTACTGCTTGGCAACTGTTAAAAGAAGAAAATGTGACGGGGAAAAAACCACTGGGAAAAAAAAGGTCTGTCACAAAGGAAGACAGGTTCCTCTTGGAAAACGAGTAAAGAGTGGAAAAGAGCAAAGAAAGAATGAAGAGAAAACGAGGAGAAGAATGGTAAAAAAAATAATCGTTAAATTAACTGCCGAACTCGTAACTCCGTTAACTCAAAGTTAACATTTTGGAGTATTTAAATAAAATGTCGGGTACCTAGAGTTAAACGGAAAATAAATTCATCAACATCGCACAGCCTTATGCAGCAGCAATAAACAACCTGTGCTTACCTATTATCGGATTAACCACAAAAAAAATCCAAAGCATGAAATCAGCTTAAAAGCTTATATGCATGCTCCAAGACCAAAGAAAGTGTTCGAAAGCAATACTTTTGACACATCCGTAATCGTTCCATACACACAAAAAAATTGCTAGTTTCTTGAATATTACAATCACAACGGTTTCACAATATCATACAATGTACTTACAAGATTTCACAATGAACCTTTCCCCAACCACCCAAAAAATTATATATAGTAACATGCTATGTTCAACTCATGAAATGTGTATTTAGTATCAATAAAGAAATGTCAAATAAACTGATTATGCTCTCAGGGGGCCTGCAAACTCGTAGCTATTGCTTGTACTACATATCACAAGAAATAGCTGTGATAAATTTATAAACAATGTTTACATCAGGATCAAGTTATGGAGACATACTACAGCATTGATACTGGAACTAAGTTAAATATCAGTATTCCTCTGTGCAACAAAAATTAGACAAAGCTGAATCCCCTACTACGAAACTTTGTAATAAATCATGTTCCCTATAATACTTATTAAAGATATTTTGATGGCCATTTCTTGAACCTTGTAGATAAAATCCGACTGTTTATTTATTATTTTTTTTTAAAGTTGATCGGATCTTGATCGACTATATGATCCTAAAGCAGTAAGGAAAGTTGTCCTCCTCCCAATGACACTAATGATAATTGGAATGTCATTCCCAAATTGCGAATTCCCAGTTAAAAAGGGGAGGTCAGAACTTTTAAATATCAAAATCCCTAAGCACCACTAAAAGGAAGTCTATTCACAGGCTAATTTTCCATCAAAGCTGCTGAGTGCAATCGCAAACGCTTGGAGAGCGCACAGAGGATAATTAAAGTCCATTGTAAAAACATCATCGGCAACGCGCCCAAACTGCATCACAATGTAGTCCGCTAAAAAAGAGAACAGATCAATAATAAGAAAAAAATCAATTTTGTTTGACAAAAAAGGGAAGATCCCTTTAAAATGGTCACGATAAAGTGTTTATTTAGAAGTCTTACAAATGCTGGGGAAAACAATACTATAAATGACTACAGAATTTTGTAAAATTCGGTCAAGAAATGATATATTCCTGGTTTTACATGCATTGGTTTGTTTCTCAATGTTAAAAGTTTTTAGGGGTATTTTGATTGTGTGTACTGACCAATAGCATTCTAATGATGTCAGAAGTGCACTGGAGTTTGAGCTGACTGAATACACTAATGGTAGCTCAAAAGTCAAGGGACAATGACATATTTTACATATTACGTATGTATGTATGTATGTATGTATGTATGTATGTATGTATGTATGTATGTATGTATGTATGTATGTATGTATGTATGTATGTATGTCGCTCTCTGTCTGTCTGTCTGTCTGTCTGTCTGTCTCTCCCTCTCTTTCCCCTTCCCTCCACCCCAACGCATCATATTTCAAAGTGCATTTGAGAAAAAAGGAAAGCTATGAATTCATTTCTGCATATTTTTTTTATCAACAGACATCATTTGGCTGCAGTCGATACTTTGTCTATACAGAGGTAGTTACAATGACGGTTTCAAAATACTTACGGTCGTTATCGTGAATGATCTGAAAATTTTTCACGGACGCATGTGTAACCCTTCCGTGAAAGTTCAGGACATACGATTGTGTGTCTACAAAAGAAAAAAACGGATGCAAAAACTTAAGTCAGCTGTAAAAAGAACAACCACGAGCCTGCAGCAGCATATTTTAATGAATAACACCAGTGGTGAAAAGCACCACTATCAAACCTGTGTTAATACCATCTGTTAGTAGCACCCACCAACCGTCATTAAGAACCATTTCAGAGTCTCTCCAACAAAATTCATTGCCACATGGTCAATCTATTTCAAATACCACCTGTGACTAGCGAACGCCTGTCCATAAAGACCATTTCACTATCTAAACCAGAGTCGAAAGAATTAATACTAAAATCGGCGGTGTGTAGCAGTTCTGTAGTTAAATTTTTGTTAAACTTCACCTGTGAGTAGTTACGACCGGTCAAAAGGATGATTTCTTATTATCCTCAAGCAACAACCTTCTGCTGTTTCTGACCATCTATTCGTAGTCCAAACAGCATCGCAATGTCAGAAATGAAGCATAATTGTCCCCCAAATAATGTGTATTTTTTACACAATTCATGCTTGTAGAAGATTGACACAACTTCATTTCTCAACCAATCACTACCACTCATTCCAATGTCAAAGGACTGTAGCTGACATCCTCAAAGTGTTAATGTACACATCTTTTAGACGGTCCTCTAAGGTTAACTTTCCATGACAGTGACCATTCCTTGCAAATTATTCTGGATATAATAATTAGAGTAGGTGGTAAACATATATGTGTTTATTTGTCTAAGTAAACTATACGTACAGGCGCTCACATCCTCGCTTACAACACCCAGGATACTTTCAAGTTGTGAATGAAGAACACAACTAACAGGTTTATCGGTATCAGGTTTTATACTCTTGGAACAGAAATCATGTGTGACCAAAGGCTAATCAATTTCATGGGCCACCGTCATCACTCATTCTTTAACCTTTCGCTATGCCTGATAATCAATTGGAAAAGACGACTACCCCCGATCGATGTTAAAACGTCGGACAGCTATGGGGTTGTTCAGTGACTGATAAGAAATAACAGAAGTGTTTAAAATAACAACTGACAGATATTTATGTAAAGAACATTGACCAAAAAAACCCCGATACGTAGCGTCCGGTGCTAAAGAATGTGTCTCAAAAAGCTGCAGACACTGTTTTGAATCCAGATCGGTGCACACACATTTTCAGGTGTCTACGGCCGGATTTGTTCGAACACTTTCATGGCTCGCGTATACAGTTTTTCCCATGAAATAATCTTAATCTGCCCCAAGTAAAACGAACATTTTTTCAGGTGATAAATGTTGAAAGAAACCAGTGGCTGTGGTAATGTCATATTACAGTGCATCTGAGGATACGAATTTTCTTAGATTTTTCAACGTAGCAATGTACAATGTTGCAGACAAAGGTAAACAGATTAAGAAAAGCCAAGTCTACCTTTTGCAGGCCAATGAAAGCATGGAATTTGAAGCAATACGGCAATAAGGTCAATATTTAACTATACAAGACACTAGTCATGCAGGCCTAGTGTTAGGATGCCAGCAGTGGATATAAAGAAGCACTGGTAAAAACTGGACTCATCTCAATTTACACCTATAGCTGGGTAATGTGGAACTAATTGACATACATAATTTCAACAGACGAACTAAATCCCATATGCGGACGTCACAAGCTCAATACTGTGGTCCAGGAGTCGATTAAGTTGATCAGGCCATGTGATCTTGATAGAGGCAAAACACTGTGCCATAGCTCTGATCTGGGGGTCCAATGGCAGGTAGAAAAGAGGGCGACTAAAAAGAAAGGCGTAACAGAGTTCAGGGAATAAAAACAACGTAAGCTTGCTGGAGGTCACGCAGGGGTACATGCAAGAAATAAACCAATACCTAAAAAATAACGAATATAGTTTACGGGTTCAGGTAAGAAAACTACGAGCTTCTGTAATGCTTTCATTTAAGGGTAGCTTGTTGATGTTTTTAACAATTACTAAAATCCTAGCAGAGCTCAAGCAACTCTTCCCTCTCTGCAACGGGAGTTAACTCCCGTTTACTTCATTTTCCCCCAAACTAGCACCTTTCTAAGAAAAGCGTAGATTAAAACACAACTTGGAATGAGGTCTTAGACTTTTTAGTTTTAGCGTAAAAAATAACTTTAAAAAATTTACGAGAAAAAGCTAGATTATCAGAAATAAAATTAAAACATCACGATACTGCCAGATCTGATATGAAACATGAAAAGCTAAGTTTTTAAAGTGTTTACTACAATGATACTTAAAATGTTACGTAAAGTGTTGTTTTAGTATAAACAAGTTCACATGCTACTTGATATTTCCACTTTTAATTTGTGAACATTCTAGTGCATTCTTTACTAATCTATAATCAACTTGTAAAGCACTTAAAAATTTTCGTTACATAGTTCAACATTGATATATTTATCTCTTTTTTAGTGCCAGTAATGATAAGAAATACTTTCTTAAGTCCATCCATATCGATATTTTATCCGTTAATAATTCTACATCATGACCTGGACGCCCCTTTGATGTTTTTGACTTTCTTCCCGGTCAGAATGTAGGTAAAATTTTCAACTGTTATCTTTTTTCCTACTTAATGCACCGAATTTATCAACTACGAGGGAGTGGCTTTTAGACGAAGTGTGATATCGAAACAACGCCGATAAACTTAAATATTTAAAAACTTCATGGTCTCAGCGGATGTCATTGATGTAGGATATTTATCATGCCATGTGTCGTAAGCTTTTTCTGAGCTACGTTTCGAGAGATATTTCTCCCGTTATCAGACTTGACGATGGTAAATCAATCAGGCTTAAAGAAATTACAAAATCCAACATCAACACTGATTAAGCTTCACAAAAAGATCACCAAAGGTTTACAAAACAACTAAAGAAAACCTGCGTCCATATGTTTTCTGTGTATGATTTACACCTTCATATGCTTACAAATAGATTCCAGCCTTCGCACAGCTCACCATTGCGACTTGTTAAGAGACATACGCAGGTTAACGGTGAAGTCCGGGGTATGGATAATGTTTCATGCGGCAGGAACGTGGAATTAATGGATCAAATAACTTTAACATCGGGTCTCTATGTAGCTCTAAATCATTCACCGAGTCTGTGTTTGAACCCGAGAAATTAAAGGGCCTCCTCATTAACTGTTTTCGATCGATTAGCTGTGATCGATCTATTGCCATTGGTCCCATTGTGCCAAAAACTAAAGCAAATTACAATTTAACAATATTTCATAAACTACAACACGTATAAAAAATGAGTCAATGGTGAAAAATTAAAAGTATACAAATTGTTTAATCTTTTTCTTGAAACGCAAGTAATACTAAAAAAACACCCACTAGGTAGATTAAATCTACGACCAATGCCCACTAGGAATGTCCCTCTTGGAGGACCGTGCCAGTATCGTGGAATTTAACAAGACACAAACTACCTTTGGACATACGACCATAGGCACCATTAATACATTTAAATTGACAATGCTGTTCAACTCTTCTTTAATGCAGGTCTAATAAGGCTGCAAGATGGCGTTTTGATGTTTAAAAAAGTGAAACGTCACAAAGCGTGTACTTCACTTTTGCTTTTATACGATTTGTTTCTTGGACGCCTAAATTGGTCTGTATTTCTAGCATTGTACCTACCAACTTTTCCCTAATAACTCTTTCAATTGTAAGACCTGTGGTAACTACTATAGCCGCTGGTAAATGATATAAAATGATATAAAACACAACAAACACTACAAAACAACACATCAAAAACCAGAGATAAATAATATAAACTTTTATTTATAACACAAAGCAAATAAATACCACCGTAAAGCAGCAAACGCCTAAAAGTTGCATATCGGCTCAAATTAACCCAGGAAGTATCATTATTACATACCATCATTCCACACGGGTGTCTTGTTATGCAATTCAATTAAATTTTCCATGTTGCGTGTTCGATAGCGTTCAAGAAGGGCCTCGTGCTCCTGTAACCACGGATAGTTAAAAAAAAAAAAGAAGAGTTTTAGCAACAAATTTGTTTGTTGGATGCTGTTGACTACTGTCGTTCATTGTTTTTTGTCCCCCGTAGGACTCCAACGATCACTTCTACTACCACTCCTATGACCACTCCTACGACCACTCCTTCGTCTACTACTACTGTTACTACTACTACTACTACTACTACTACTACTACTACTACTACTACTACTACTACTACTACTACTACTACTATTGGGTCCCTCTACCACCAATACTTCAAGTATTACTGCTACTGAAATTACTATATTGCTACTACTGCTCCTGAACGTCCTTCTTTTTACATCTATGTCCAGNAATTTGTTTGTTGGATGCTGTTGACTACTGTCGTTCATTGTTTTTTGTCCCCCGTAGGACTCCAACGATCACTTCTACTACCACTCCTATGACCACTCCTACGACCACTCCTTCGTCTACTACTACTGTTACTACTACTACTACTACTACTACTACTACTACTACTACTACTACTACTACTACTACTACTACTACTACTATTGGGTCCCTCTACCACCAATACTTCAAGTATTACTGCTACTGAAATTACTATATTGCTACTACTGCTACTGAACGTCCTTCTTTTTACATCTATGTCCAGATCACAATCTTTCTCACATCTGTGTCCAGATCACAATCTTTCTTACATCTATGTCCAGATCACAATCTTTCTCGTGATATTTCTTCTCTATCACTCAACTAACAGGTGAATTTCGATTAACGTGGGACTGCAACTAAATCTCAATGGAAACAATTGAGAAATGACGGAAGGAATAACGCAAAATTTGGTACTTTGATACAAATTTAAAATATTAATTATAAAGGTTCCTTTCTACATCTAATGTAGGAGGCTATTTACATGAAACTGTCAGTGCTGCTGTTTTTTATCTAATGAAACGCTACCTCAAGTCCTCAGTGGTTTTAGGCAACTAGTCAAAAACAACGAGGGGCTACCTTGGTTCCTCGCCACTTTTTATAAAACCGCCAGCTCTGTACCTTCCGATTTTAGCTTGCTGGTCCCAGCGAGTACCAATAACGCAGGTTTTTAGTCACACTAATCGCCGTTTACATTGGAACCTTTATCTCAAACCAAATTTGTTTTCATCCCTTCCTAAAACAATCTTCAATAAAGGGGTAAAATCCAGCAATTGCTGAAACAATGTTAGAAAGCTAAAAATCACAATCACAACAGTCAGAAGCACTAAATGTTAAAACTGGCATTGAGTTTTGGCACGCTAATGTAATCCAATAAAAATGTTGCCTAAAATATTGAGTGTTTTATATGACTTCTCTCAAGCTTGTTACTCACATGGGCACTAAACAATTTCGCGCACTGTGTTAACGGCAAACGTACAATTTTTATGTTTTTCCTTGAATATTCATTTTCAGCTATTGGTTTCGTGCTTCAACCATCGCTAACTCCAGAACCATACAAAAACCTAATAATCTACCACTACTGACCGATAAACAAGTTAGATACAGTACTTCGAGTGTTGCCTCTGGTAGGTCGAGCTAATACCGCAACCGAACGCACTAGGGGGAGGTAAATTCACTCGTATTACTCTGGATAAGCAATAACTTAACTGCAAAAAGAAAATCAGAAAGTAACATAACTTACACCTCGTGGTCTTATAGGAACCCTTTGATGATCCAATCCCATTCCAGGGACTACAACCGTCATTTTTCGTGGTCCTTTAAAACCTAAAACATTTGTTTCCTACACAAAAAAGCGAAAGAAAAAAACTACACTTACTATCATCTCGGCCACTCCCTCGACCTCAGTAATACTTGATATCATTTAATTCTGTATAAGTCATCTTTATTGGTCACCCACTACAGCCGTAGTTTAAGTTTGGAAAGAAATTACTAACAGTTAGGCACCACAATTTATCTCCCAGTTTACCTTCCTCAGGCAGTGAGCCTATAAAATCGAGACTTTATGGGTGTTCATTAGAATCTCACTAGGTACGACTTCTCTGCCTTTTAACAGAAATTTTGTCCATGCCCATTCTTATTTCAATTGTTTTATCCACTGTACAGGCTCATTCTTTATCCCGAAGTTTTCCTTCTGTTTCATACATACTTTTCTGTTGGTTTTTTTTATTTATTGTTGTATGCGATTTTCCTTTTTATTCTCACTGTTCTACTAATTTTAATTGTCATTCTGTATAAAGAAGTACTAGATACTGTTTCCTGTTTGTTTATAATTTTCCTTCTAACTCGAAGTCTCAAACCATATATTAATCTTTGCGAAGAAGATCAGAAAAAGCACTTACTTTTTCAACAGCATTAATAAATTCGTCTACCACACGAACTAGGTATGCCGAGTGATGCTTGGACATATATTATGTGAAAAACAGTAAAAACGTAAATGTTCTTGACCTAATGGACTCAGTGAAACCCACTGATATAGAGGTTTTAACAAGTCATGGGTCGTAAGCTTTTGGTGATCTACGATTAGAGATACTTTTCCAATCGTAAGATACGGCTCTTCTATTCCTCGATAATGCAGACAGTTTGATAGTGACAAGGATCGAGTGTTATACAGAATGAAAGATGTGTTATTGGTTTGATTGTTGTGCAATCCAACACAACAATCATATCAACAGCATATTTTACACTTAACATCAAATCTTACAACTTACGACATGATAAAGCTCTTATATCTAACAGTACAAACTACTTAATGCAAAACTGTCTGCATTACCAATAGATTTCTAACAGGGAAAGTACTACGCTAAAAAGGATTATTAATTTAGTTATGTTTAATATACTTATATTATGGCAGCACAAAAATATAAATTCAAATAAAAAAGTGTATGCAATACATGTTATTTTGAGAGTGTCAATTAATACACAATTCAAAGTACTTAGTACAGGCATTATTCTGATATGTAACTTTCATACTTCCTCTACCTAAGATCACTTGTAAGCACTTCCTTGACACAACAAAAACTTGTAAAACTATCCGTACATAGTTTGGAAGCAAACAGGAAACATAAATACCTACTGCTTCCTCACAAAGCAAAAATTAAAACAAGTTCAACAGTAAACAAGGAAAAATTACAAAAACAATCATAAGTAATAAAATTAAGGAGAACCGTATGTGAGGTACAAGCAAGAAAAATGAGTAGAATATTAAGTACGATCAATGGATTTAACAACACCGAAGAGCAAGAAAAAAAATCATATTGAAAGCAGAAAATAAGGTTTAAAGTGTTTTATTAGGAAGTTGGTTTATAACCGATAACCAATTAACTAAAAACTGTCACTATAAAAAAGGGACCAAAAATGATTTTAGATCATTTGTCAGCGACCGTTCTTAAAACCACGATAAACCCCTCACTTTGTATTTCAAGACATTTTATCAATAATAGATGTAAACTCTTGACACGGAGTAATTTCATAGGCAAACAGTCTAAGTGGTCAGGCCTACCTAATTAAGTTGGGAAGAATGACTTTGAAGATTTATAAGGTTAAAAATTAAATATTGCTTACATCACAAAGGTATCTACAATAGCGCAACAGTGTTTTACTGTGTGTCTTTAATAAATAGGTTTATTACACCCTGGGGAATACAATATTAGCGCACCCACTCCAGAAAGAGGAAGAAGCCTATGATGACCTACATTCTGAAAGAATAAGTTACCTACACAAAATATATAAGAACAAAGTTCAGTTAACCAAGACACCTAATCCCACAGCATATTTTCTCTATACGTTATTATTTTAAACATTAATTAAACGTTGGGTAGTTCTTAAATAATTAGTTGCCCAGTACTAAAAACGGGATTTTGCCATTTACAAGTTGCTGTAAAACTATTCGTCTTACAATTACAGACTTCAATGTCAGCATAGGATATTTTCAAAATTGGGAGATTATGACGTTAATGTAAGCCTATAAAACAGCAGGCTGGATGTTAATAGTCATAATTTTTATATCAAAAACCATAATAATTTGTATTAGAGATAGTTTAGTGTTCTGCTTGGCCGAATGGGCGAAACAAGGCAGTCACAAACTTACGTATAAAATTGCACACAGCTGTTCTCGAATGTTGGATCCATCAGCCATTACACCACCTTTCCGAGGATTCTGCCCATGATCGAAACATGTAAATTTTGTTCCTACCAAATTTGACCTGTGAAAAATTTATGAAATAAAAAAATAAAGAAGTAAAATTTTCTCCCTTTTAGCTAAGAACAGTAATTTTTAAAAGTGAAGAAATAGCTCAGGCTTTCCTCATTCCGACCCTCCCAATCAGTTATTATCGCTTATCACAACTGGTAGTTTTTTGACTCCAGCTCCAGTAACTTTTATCGGTTGATCGACCTAGACTTTTTTTCCATCTTCGCAACAAAGCATTGCCAGCCAGTTAGGTTCTATTTCATCAGCAACGTCTGAGCAAATCTTAATCTTTGTTGAGGTACATTTCTGCCTTTTCAAGGGATGTTCCCAAAGGTCGCTGTGTGCCAGATCTATTTCCAAGGTCTTGTTAATAGCAACAAAATAATACAGTAGTATATAACTAGTCTTTTAAAATATTCTGCACTTCTTCATAAAGTCGATGTAAAATATAATAATATAATAATCATATCAAAATTTCAGTCTAAAAAAGAAAACAAAGCAGATCAATTCACACTACTCTCCTGCTACAAGTAAAAAGTATTTAAAATGTAGCCACAGTATTCGCTATATAATTTGTTTCGCTTACAACAGCACAAATCTTAAAGTTAAAAAGAAGGAACTGGTAGTTTTTTATAATGTTTGCATTCCAGCAGTCCGAGTAAGGTTATTGAAGACATCTCCGAGACGAAAATCAAGCTCTCATAACAACAATTTTGGGTCCTGCAGCCGTGTTCAGCCAGTATGTCAAACATCTATCCAGCCACTTTTAAAATGTTTATTTCAAACACTGTACATACTGCACTTGTAAAGGAAACTCCTTTCCGTCAGTGCCATGTTTCCTAAAGCCCAACACTTTGGAAAGACGACAAATGAACAAGGCCTAAACAACTTACTTTCTTCCATCTATCATAGATTTATGTTATTAGATCTGTTAAAGAACGTGGGAGCCAATTTGTTATGAATCAAACACGTCCACGAGAAACCATCTATTAATAACGTACAATTAGGTACCAGTAACTATGTGGCTGATCACCAGCCTAGCATCCAATGTCGCTCCAAGATATACAGGAAACGCCGTATATTCAATTCTTCACCTTCCCAAGTGATGCTCAAAGAACGTTTTCATTCAAAGAGCACACCACCAAGCTCAAGGGCAAACTATCGACCAGGAACAACTTGTTCCGCCATCTTGCAAACTCCTCCTTAGGTGCTGATTCTCACACATTGAGACAAACTGCAATGGCTGTTTGCTACAGTGCAGCTGAGTACTGCGCATCTGTGTGGGGTAGATCAGCACACGCTCAGAAAGTCGACGCTCGGCTCAATGGAGCGTGCCGCACCATCACCGGCACACCCAAAGCAATGCTTTATCATATCTCTACCGGTTGGCTGGTATTACACCTCCCGAAGCTCGTCCAGAAGCTATGACGAAAGTAGAGAGTTAAGCAGCTGACGGACGTACACCACCCCTTTCACGGACACGTTCCTGTTCCAGCTCGTCTCACTTCTCATCGAAGCTTCGTGACCGTCACCGGTTTTGGAAGAATGTAGCCAAGGAACTACCAACTTGCGTCATGGAAAGACAAGGACGCCAGCACCAACGAGGCGCTCCGCGACATCAGTGAGTCCCTCCCAATTGGCACAGACTTCAATCGTGGAGACTCTTGAGCCAGCCAGAACTAAAGTTGGGAGAACTGGTGACAATATGCTCCGGTGGGGTCTGGGGCAGTCAGCAGAATGTCCTTGTGGTGATCCGACTCAATCTTTGACCACATTCAACATCACTGTTCACTTATGCCAAGAGTCTCCGACGAAGATCTTAAGGAGACAAATGAAAATTCACGGCCATAGCTCGAGACGTGTTGCGAAACGCTATTATGTTGAGCCTGGCATCCGAGAGAGTTTCACAGTTCCTGTGTACAACGTTACATTTGTTTCTTTGGAGACAACTGAGTTCCTACATGTTTTCATGGTTATGTGTAATAAATATATAAAATATATAAAAATAACTAAAACTGTCGAGGAAAAAATACAGTAAGTAACCCTCAGTGCTAACTGTGAACTCTAGCTTTGCTGGCGTAAACCTCATAAAAAAATCAATAATGGAAGTCCTTATTTCTGTACTTTACAAGTTTACAACGGCAATGCTTTACATTTTTTTTACTGGCTAATCCTACCAAAATAGGTATTGTTACGAATCAGTTACCTTAACTTTCCGATGAAACTTTCGCCTCCTCTTGAAAGATCAGTGGGGTCAACTGATATCAGATAATTTGAAGTTTTGCTCTTCTTTCGTTTTCGACCAGCCAAGAGAAAAATCTGCGGAAAATACAAAGTACCCCCAAAGCAAATAGAAAAATAATATCAAATAGGCAATGGCTAATACAGCTGCTACATTACAAAATAAACGAATTATTGACCAGGTAACATCTGCTTGCAAGCAGAAAAATTTATTATTTTCGGATAAGAGCAAAGATTAATGGCATATAAACAACATATTTGAGGGTATTGGATAATAATAGTGATAAAAAACACTAATTGGTGAAAAACGATGAAAACCTTTTGCTAAAAAAATGCGATGAACGAAATTCAATTTGTCAGACATAATACAAAATTTCTGTTGTCCTTTACCTTTATGGCCACTACTTCATTGTCGAGATGTTATCTGGCTATTGTCAGTGTTATTATTGAAGAAAATCTCATCAAAACGGTTTGGGATTGTTCCTATTAAGCTTGCTCTGGCAAGACTAAGAGGATACGCGACTTGTTTGCAAACTTCAGTCGTTCATATGTCATTACCCTTTCCCCGAAAACTGCAAAATTGTAGGGGTTTTTTTCGCTGGGTGTTTTCTTTCACCCACAACATCCTTTTCCGGGTCGTTTACATTGTTTTCGTGTTTTTTTTCTTCTTCTTTCGTAATTTGTTAGGTCCTTAGTTGCGTCGGTAGCTTGGCTTAAACGTCTTCACGCCGCTCGTGTAGAAACCCTTCTATCCTTCTACTCCGTCCAAAACCCTTTTAATACTGCCTTCCTCTACTTCTCCCGACGATAACCGGTTTTATTAACTCTTACGTCACTGCATTATCTTCGCTTTCCTCATAACGTGTGGCATCCAAACCATCTGGCCCGGTACTCTACATTTTTCTAACATTTACGCCACTTTTGTAATCATTCTATATCACCGTTCGCCCTGTGTATCGCCCGGTACTCTACATTATTCTAACATTTACGCCACTTTTATAACGATTCTACATCAACGTTCGCCCTGTGTATAAATATGGTGATGCTCAGCATCACGGGCTGTATTCCTATTTTTAAACGTTCCATGAATCATTCTTTACTTCTTCTAATAATACAAAAGCACCGGTCTTACAACACATTTATATTCAGTTTCAAATTCATTGCAATCCGCTACTTAGAAAAATATGCCTCTCACTTCTTTCCACAGCCGCGCTTTTTGCACATCTAATTTTTCCTACACCGGACATTCTCTTTAAAATTGAATCCCCAGAAACTGAACGTATGGTCCTGTTTGACGATACAATTTTGTCTGTCTAATGTCCTTGTTCATTCTACTTACGACTCATCATCATCATCATCATCATCATCATCATCATCATCATATTCGGTTTAACGTCCGTTTTACATGCTAGCATGTGTTGGACTACAAATATTTATTTCCTTTGTCCGTTTATTTGCATAGGATTACTCACCAATTTTAACTGTAAATCCACTACACTATCCACTGCCACAGCAGAGTCAACTGCAAAAAACCCCAACTTATGACTTACTCTTTTTCGAACCGGCTACCCAAATGTCCGTTACAACTCAGAACAATAATGTCTTGATGATAGAGGCATGATATTTTCCTAGTTTCAAAAAATTCTTTGGGGCTCTAACAATTAATTCACAAATGTAAAAAAGGCAAGCAGTTACTGCTTCATTAGAAGGCATCCGTAGAATAGGCCAATAGGTAACTGTCAACTTTTGCCTTTCATGAAGGGAATCCATTAAATACAAATACAAGCAAACAAACAAACAAATAAATAAATAAATAAATAAATAAATAAATAGATTAAAAAACAACAACAACACGTTTATCTTTGTGCCATTTTTCCTTTCACAGAATTTGCCACAGGCTTTCACGTCACAAGATTCAACCCTGTTTCCCTGAAATCCCCTTTCACCAAATCCGACCAAGTTTTCGATGCCGGCCTCACACTCTTCAACCTTCAACTTCAATATCTAAGGTCTTCTTTATACTGCCAGTACCACTACTAAGCTCAATATGCCTGACCCATCTGAGCCTTCGAACTCTTATGCTTCTTCCTATCTCTGGTACACCAGTTATTCTCTGTATCTTGGACATAAATTCATCCCATTTCGGGTGACACATCCTTATCTCAACATTTTTAATTCTGCCCTTTCCAATATTCTGATATGTTCAACTCTCAAAGACGAGCTTTCGGAACCATATAACATTGTTGATCTTATTATAGATTCATATCGTTCATTTTTATAGGAATTGGAGCTTTCATTAAAATGGCATGCATGTTTGTCATATTGAACATTGTTGATCTTATTATTGATTCATATAGTTCATTTCTATAGGAATTGGAGCTTTCATTAAAATGGCAGCATGTTATTTCCGTTAATATCATGCTGAACGTATTCGTTTTCTCACTGCTCCTTCAAATCTATCCTGTGTTTTTACGATGCCACCTAAATAACAGGATTTCTTAACTTCCTCCGATTCGGTGTTTCAACATGCTAGTAATTTCATTTTTTTCTCCTCCTCCTTATATCTTTTGCATACAAAATTAGCCACATTCCTTAAAGTTTCTGTGATATTCCTGGACCTCGTATGTCACCACTTGTCACACTGTCTACAACAGATAATATTTACTCCCACATCTTTCCTACAAACACCACAAGAAAAATACCCTACGTCTTGCCTTAGTGTTTCCTTACTTGATACCATAATCTTAGTTTTCTCTATATTTTCCTTTAAACCCTTATCTTCAAATGTCTTTTTATACTTTATGAATTGATTCCAAACAACATTTTCTGATTCCTCAGTTATAACAATATCTTCAGCAAACAACATTTCAAGCGGTAAAACTTGTCGAATGTTCTTAAGGATTTCCTCTAGCTATATTAAAGAGCAATAGGCTGAGGACTAAGCCTTGATGTAGACCAATTTTTACCAACATGTTTGCAACAGATTTTCATACTTGCATTACCACTCAGCATCATCAAACACTTAACCAGCCATTCACATATTCCTTCTCTTTTTAAAGCCCATTCAATAGTTGCTCTTGGTACTCTGCCATAGGCTTTTTCTAGATAGTATTTATTTTTTCCTCTCAAGATACTTTTCTTGTAGTCCACTAATCAAACTAATGGCATATGTATTTATTTGCCAATTTAATCATTTAAATAAATAAATAAGTAAACAAATAAAAAACTAAAAATTTATAAAATATTAAAAATTACTAAAGTAACTTAAATCTCACGCACGTACAGAATCGATCATCTGATGAATTATGGAGACATAGCAAGCTCTATATATGGTGACGTAAAGTTTACTGCTTAGCTTCTATTCGTGTGCCCTTCTTCAGGAAATATTTCAGTACGTCTGTTCAAAATAGTATTTTGTGTGCACACAAAATCGTCATGATTTTGGCTAAACAATTTTCCGCCAGTCCTTTATGCACAAGCGTGCTTCACAACACTTCATTTTCGGCAAATTAATTTCCTACTTCTTTTAAATCCCAAATGTATTTCGATAAAGCTGTGAGAAAATACGAGAGTATGCACAATGAATGCTGCTTATATTAATATTGGACGCTTACTTTCTTGCCGTCCTCTCTTTCTAGATGTAGAAAATAAGTCGGAAACATTTGTCGATCAACACCTTTTTTATCTCGCGATATTCTGCATTTAATTGTCACACCCTGTGGAGCAGGCCTATTTGAGACAAAAATAGGAAATGATTATTAACACCGACATCAGACCAGAAAATGGATGAACGCTATTTGCTGTTACGAAATGAAATGTCTATCCTGTAATAACCTATTCTGAAAGATAAGGGACGGGGCCTTTTGTTCCGTGAGTTAAAAAATGCAATAAAAGGGTACTATGCAACGAACCCCCAACTTTCTGACCATTAAGGTGAAGGCTTTGTGTTATTAATGACTGCAGATTTCGGGGCCCAACCAAACCCTCTGTTGTTATAAACCTGAAAACATATTTTCTATTTTTATGCCCAAACTTAAAAAATAAACACAAAACAAGCTGCCCAATGCAAAAACTTTCAATAAAGCATGACAGTATTTTATTTAATGTCTTTATGTACCATCACTAAACCTTTAAGGTTCTGTTGATAATAAAACATAATATCACAGTTGCCAGATACTAGCTAGTCATTAATTAACTTAAATATCCCCTCAATGCCCATATAACTTTCAGTTCAGTTTCTCTTTGCCTATTGAATGGCAGCTGCACTCTCTGCCTTCTTCGGGTAACTTTGCCAATCACCCTTAATTATCTTTTCAACTTCTCAGCCACGAGCACGTCACGTGAGTCTACACATTACTAACTTTTTGTCCTTCTTTTAAGGGGGCGTTTTCAAATTTTCTCGCCCGAAATCAATCCTCGTTGTCATATAGAGTCTGAACAAAAAACTTAACCCAATGTCCAGTTTTCACCTACTTTCACAAGTATTCTTTTTTCTTGTTAGGAAAAACATTTTCCTGCAACTTTGACAAACTTGCCAAAAATAGGTTAAGTGACAATTGTGATGCTCAGACAAGTGGTGTGGTCTTTAGCCAACTTTATGTCATGGCAACAAGGGCTCCTATTACCAATGTTGATCTCGAGCAAATGCAAAAATCTCCCCCCCCCCCCCGTCTGTTTTCAACATTTCTCAGTCCCACCGACGATAGGAATATACGCCATTTGCCGCCAAAACCACCGGACGCAGATCATGTAAAACGCCGATCCCCGCATTGCCACTTGGGTGAGGTCAATTACGGCGCTTGGACATCACCAATAAAGAACTTCAGCAACTGTGCATTACCCGACTGGAAAAGCGCTACTTTCGCTAACCAAGTCATGTAGGAGACACGTTGTAGCCGACGCTGCCTTAACGTCTTGCGATAAAATCAGATTTGATTTGGCAGCGCAAACATTTCACGAATTGCAAGCTTTCTAACATGCATTAAAAACGCGTATACATCTTCCTGGCCCCACACAAAAATTAAATAAAGATGCCTATTTGTATATAATGTATAACTTACATTATTGCAAAGGCTTCCAAATCGTCAACTTCGATATTTGTTCCCGGTGATGGTGATGGTTGATCCTTCTAGAGATCAAAAGGTCAAATAGATTATAAAGAATCCCCTCACCTTTGTTCATTGTGCAAATCAACAATTTCAAACAGTCAGTCAAAGCAAAATGAAAAAAAAGTTGGTGAATTTTGTGATTCCACTCTAATATAATCTCAGGGCCAAAACACCCAACTTTATGAGACGAAAAAAAAAATCTTTTTTGAGCACCTCAGAAGATACGTCAAAACATAATTACTTTTAGCTTAATAAAATAAGAGAACCCAATTAACATATCTTGGTGTGCTTTGAATGGTCGCCAGCACAATTTAAATGTCAACTCATTAGTTTTTGGTCTCCCATTAAACAACAGTGATCAGTCGGTTCGCTGTTAAAATTATGTGTCAAACTAGGAGTAATGATATTAATGATGATTAGCAACATCCAATGATGCAATTTCAATTAAGATATACGATAGCTATAAGCTATCTGCTGGCAAGATTAGCAGATGGTCCGCCGAAATGTCTTCGTCAATATGTGCTGGGTCAAAGAAATTTAGAAGGTAATGGTGGCCAACTTGCAAATGTATACGACATCAAATAATAATGGTAGATTACAAAAACTTTTTAAATGAACAATTTTAACGATGTACTGTTTATCTCAGAGAAAAGAATATACATTTTCAAAACTCATTTTCATGTTATGGATGGACCAACAGGCACTCTGAACACTGCTAGTAGCTCCACTTCAATGCTGTCAAAGAGAGATGGCCCTGGTGATCTCTAAGCTGTTGCCAAAAACTATGTCTTGCCTTTTCATTCAAGGCCCCAAGCAACCCACTGTTGTTGGAGACAAACTAGTCTAACAAATAAACACCAAAAGCCAATAGCAAAGACAAAAAGAAAAACCAAAGGCGTCAAGGGACGTAAATTAAACTTCAATAATATTGAATGGCAAGGCAAGTTAAAGTTTATACCTAGAAACCTGACAAACATACGGGGCTTATTTAACAGGCTGAGGGAAATTACCGAACAGGAGTAAGTATATATCGATAAGAACTTTCATTACATTTGACGAAGCAGATTTATGTGACGTAAAAAGCATGTTTCAATTATACTGGTGTAATTAAGTTGTGGCTACTGGCTAAAATAAAACTGTTTCTCTTTTAACAATTTGTGAGGTGGTGAAAAAATTGTTACTGTATTGTTAATGATTTACTTTGAATTTGTTCTTAAGTCTCGTAAGATGTAAGGAAGAACGCGTGCTTTATATTAAAACTGTTAAATTTGAAAGAAATTTCAGTCTAGTTACGGTGGCCTTAATTTGTGTTTATCTTGGCCTTTTACTCTCTTACAAAATCTTCCGACTCTTACAGCTTATTCTTACGAAATTCCTACTCATCCATATTCCTTTTTCCATAAAAAACACTATTCTGTGCCATGCTAAAATGATTTTTACAACAATTGATACAAGCCGACCAACCAGATGGCCTACAGAAAAAATAACTTAAATCTGTAATCTCTATCGAAAAAAGTAAAAAGAAAATTACTATAAAACAAAATATTTGCCTTACAAAATACCTTTTACAACATCAAAGTACTAGCATTTCCTTATATGGTTATTCAGAAAACAATTCAAAATATTTGCTGTGTCTATTGCTGCTGTCTTGCGATTTACAAGCTAACTTTTGAGACTAATAATATACATATGGAATGACTAGGTAAAGACAACTGATAGGTAAAAATTGTGCTGTGTAGAAAAAATTGGACAAAAAATAAACATTTACATAAAGATGACCGTGTCTTGCGCAAATTAGCTGCATTCCTAGACCCTACAAAAACGGTAGTGCACTAAAACTTCATCTGGCCTCAACCCTGGAGGAGTACAAATACGTAAAAGTGTACAGTTATGACATCTTCCCAATCAAACGATCAATTGGTCTTCTCTAAGGTCAAGATAGGTCGGCATGAAAAAGCAAAGAAAGTAACAAAAAAGAACATCATTTTCATGCAAAACAGTCAGTGTGTGTTTAAACAAACAACTATGGGAGGACGTGGGGATGGTTTAATAACATCGTGAAGAAGCACGACCCTACCCCAACCCCAATGGTGTAGTAATTTAACTTGCTTTAATAACCCAAGTCCGATTGACCAGAAATATCTTCTGGTACAGCAAGAAATTCAGGAGAAATATATCTCACTGAAGACAGTGCAGAAGAGATGACAATATACTGACACGTGATAGGGCCCTTGAAACTAACTGTTCCTCTGTTCTCTATCAGGTAGACTTATGATATGCTTCTTGGCCAAGCAAATCTGGCAAAAAAGAATGCATCTAATAAATGCAAATGTGTCAAAAAAGGCACGTTATGAGACATTGTGCAGGTTGTGAGATAATTATACTAAAACACGGCTGGCAGAAAGAGCGAAAGAGAGAGGGGGTGAGAGAGAAAGAGAGAGAGAGAGAGAGAGAGAGAGAGAGAGAGAGAGAGAGAGAGAGAGAGAGAGGAGGAGAGAGAGGAGAGAAAGAGAGAGGAGAGAGAGGCCTAAATCTGTCAAAATCAGAAATGGTAAGAAATAAACTTGCGTGCAAGGAATCATGGGGAAAAAGCGAACAGCATGCAGATTTCTGTACGCTTTTGATTTACCCACAGTAACATTTGAATGGCTTTAGAAAAGAAAAAAACTTCTCTGTTTCTAGCAACATCCCCCGGCCCTACCAAAAACATGTTGTGTTTTACAACCAAGTGTGGGAATGTTGGTTGTTCTTAACAGACACGTCACTATGTGGCGTAATTTTCACCTTATGAGATGTGAATTCATACAGACCCCCCTCCCCTACCAACACCACACATACACACCATCTCACCCAAAACTCAAAATTATAGTGACCAATGCCTCCTCACAAAAATATGAAAAACCAAGTCATATTACGGTTATTAGTGCTAGCAGAATACATAAAAACACAATAGTTGTCCAAACAGTACTAAAATTATGAACTTGGCTAGGCTACATTTCCAGGCTTGCAAAGTTCAAAATAAATCAATCTTATAAAGTAGTACGGTTTTATATCATTAATTTTCGTAAAGCGATAATAAATTTTAAAAATTTGTAATAGTTACAACTAATAAATTAAACACTTATCCCTTTTCGTTTTTGAGACTTCACAGGTCAAAAGGATTCTTGAACATTTCATGCAGTGCAAATCATTAGGTGTCCAGCAAACATCTAACAAACGTAAACTTTATGGAAATGGATAATGTTTAAGACTGCTTTTCAAAACGTTTTCAATTGTTTGGCAACATGTGGTTTACATCTTTTTAAAAGAATAAAGCTGAGAATAGAAAGTTAATTTCTTTGGTCGTTATGTTCTCTATTTATGTCTGGTGTCCCTCTACTTTTTTCCAAATTTTATGTCATTTCTCTAGTTTTAAAAACTTTTTCTTTCCCCCAAAAATTAGCCTCACTTAGTTTTACGAGATTTTTGTATCACTGATTGATGCCCGCAAGTCATTAAGAACCAAAAATTTATAACTCGTGAAGAATACTTCGGGTGGTAAAAGAGCAAGAAAACCAGCAACTTCAATGGTGAAAAAAGTTTTCTTTGAATAAACACTATGAAAATAGGCTCTTGGGGATGAGAAGCTCAACGATAGGGATTTGGGGGAAAACGGCACAAGTCAAGTGATAGATAAGGTTGTACAAATTAATTGGTTAGGAACGAGCGACGATAGCTCAGTTGGAAGCGCATGTGGCCAAACAGCCATAGAAACCGGATCGAAGCCAGTTCGGAACGCAAACACTTTCCACTCCTCTACAACGCCAAATCCTCCCGATCTATGTTATATCATTTCAAGATAAGCTCTTCTAGGAATAATGATATCTGCAAACAAAATTTATTGCTAATAATATGGCACAGCTGGTATACAGAGGCATAAAAATAGAGCCCAAAACAATGAGGAAATATCAGATACCTTTGCAAAATATAAATTGGATCCAGAAACCGAAGGCATGACAGCCTTTTACAGCTTGAGCAGAAAAATACAACGGTATGACCATATACTCAACTCAGCACAGCAAAGTTGGGCCTTGTATCTAATTTAAAATTTATAAGACTGCAAGTTATTCAATGTGAATACAATGGACTCGCAACGCAAGACCGGAAAAGATCTTCAGAACTATAACCAAAAACACGAGCAGACAAATAAAAAAAGCGCCTACACGTTGACACTTTTTTATTGTTCTCTTTTTACCAGCCTTTTCTTCATTATTTTGGATGAAATGAATTTGTTGGCTGCCTATCCGTCTTGAGTTTAATCAATATATTTTAACTGACATTCCCCACTGCAATTGTTGGTGCAAATGCACCAACAACGCGGGGTTCTTTTGTAAGTAGCATGTCAATTGCAGGTATGGCAACAAATGACACTAACTGCTTAAGGGAGTGGAATTTTTTTTTAACATTTTACTCCTAGATGTCCTTTAAAGTTATGTCACGATTGTTTTGATATGAATCAAGGTTTCTGGGAACTTCGAACAATCGTCGGGAAACATGATATTGAAAGAAAGAAGTAGCTTAGGGGTCAATTATTTAAACGACGAAGAAAGCGAGTAGTACGACGATAAATTCCTTACCTCTGTCCCTTCTGCCAAAATTCCAATTGGTACGACATTTTGGTTCGGTGACGAGTCATCTCCATCAACACCGCCCCTGTGTGGTTGAGGTGAAGGAAGCGGTGAAGATTCCAAGTCTTCTTCATCATCAGAAGAGTCCACCTTTTGGGGTATCCCACGATCATGAAGTTTTCGTTCTGTGTCAGACATCTTGAAAACGAGATGAAAGTTAACTGTAATCTAATTTACCTTAATACTTTGTATATGTTTATATGTATGCATGCATACATGTATGTATTTATGTATGTATGCATGTATGTATGTATGTACGTATGTATGTATGTACATATGTATGTATGTATGTTTGTATGAATGTATGTATGTATGTATTTATGTATGTATGTATTTATGTATGTATGTATGTATGTATGTATTTATGTATGTATGTATGTATTTATGTATGTATGTATGTATTTATGTATGTATGTATGTATGTATGTATGTATGTATGTATGTCTGTATGTATGTATGTATGTATAGAGAGAAGTTAAAACCAGGAAAGAACCAGGACTGGAAGGGATACCCATCGAAATTATTGCTGCTTGGAGACGATAAGCTTGCTAATGTAATTCATATGCTCATCCTTGCTACTTGGCATGGCAGTACTGTTCCTCAAGATTGGGTAGACAGGATAATGCTTTCTATTTATAACGGGAAGGGATCGAAGTCTGAGTGTGGCTTCTATAGAGGCCTACTTTAAGTGGTTGGAAAAATTCTTTGGAAGATGCTGTCTAATCAGCTGATGGCTTGGATCTGTCCTACTATCATTCCAGAGACTCAATGTGATTTCCGGGCTAGATGTGGGGCACTGGATATGATATTCACTGCTCCCCAACTTATGGAGAATTATATGGAGCAGCGGGTACCATTATATCAATCTCCTGCGGGTTTTGTAGAGATGATTAAACAGTTACACCATAACAGGAAGGCCCAAGTAAGCTTCAGTTGACTATGGTATAAAACAGGATGACGTATTGGGTTCTACTCTTTTCTCGATCAACTTTGCTGTGATGCTTCTTCACGCTTTTAAGGATTGTGATGTAGGGGTAGGCATACGCTTTCGAGCATCAGGCAAGCTTTTCAACGTTCAGCGTCTCAATTCAAACTCTAAAACTTTTCAGAATCTTGTTCGTGAGCTTTTGTACGCAGCTGATGCTGATCTCGTTACACATTCAGAGGAGGAAATGCAGCTGAATATGAACAAGCTCTCAAGTGNATGTATGTATGTATGTATGTATGTATGTCTGTATGTATGTATGTATGTATAGAGAGAAGTTAAAACCAGGAAAGAACCAGGACTGGAAGGGATACCCATCGAAATTATTGCTGCTTGGAGACGATAAGCTTGCTAATGTAATTCATATGCTCATCCTTGCTACTTGGCATGGCAGTACTGTTCCTCAAGATTGGGTAGACAGGATAATGCTTTCTATTTATAACGGGAAGGGATCGAAGTCTGAGTGTGGCTTCTATAGAGGCCTACTTTAAGTGGTTGGAAAAATTCTTTGGAAGATGCTGTCTAATCAGCTGATGGCTTGGATCTGTCCTACTATCATTCCAGAGACTCAATGTGATTTCCGGGCTAGATGTGGGGCACTGGATATGATATTCACTGCTCCCCAACTTATGGAGAATTATATGGAGCAGCGGGTACCATTATATCAATCTCCTGCGGGTTTTGTAGAGATGATTAAACAGTTACACCATAACAGGAAGGCCCAAGTAAGCTTCAGTTGACTATGGTATAAAACAGGATGACGTATTGGGTTCTACTCTTTTCTCGATCAACTTTGCTGTGATGCTTCTTCACGCTTTTAAGGATTGTGATGTAGGGGTAGGCATACGCTTTCGAGCATCAGGCAAGCTTTTCAACGTTCAGCGTCTCAATTCAAACTCTAAAACTTTTCAGAATCTTGTTCGTGAGCTTTTGTACGCAGCTGATGCTGATCTCGTTACACATTCAGAGGAGGAAATGCAGCTGAATATGAACAAGCTCTCAAGTGGTAGCAATGCATTTCGCCTCATCATCAGTCTAAAGAAGACGTATTTTATGTTTACACCTATAGTTGGAGTGCCATATGCTAAAACAAATGGGAAGAGATTACTGATAGTTTTGTATATCTATACTATCTATATATAGTACACTAAGCAGGGATTGCACTCTGGATGCTGAAATAAATCACAGTTTTGCTTTTGGTAAGTTGGAGGATTAGATTAGTGTTTATAAAGCATGTGTGCTTCCTTTTTTGTTATATGGCTCAGAAACGTGGACAACATATAGGAGACATCTCAAGCTTTTGGAAAAGTTTGATAAAATTTTTTAGCAGAGTTCTTAAAAGCAGTAAGAATACTTTTGACACCTGATACTGCAGTCCTTGAACGATCCAACAGCACCAGCATTGAGATGTGGACAATCCAGAATCAGACGCCCTGGGCTGAACATCTTGTAGGAATGGAAGATGAAAAGACTCCCTAAACAGTTGCTTCATGGTAAGTAATTTAAAGGGAAAAGACCACAACACAAGAGAAAGGTTTAAGGGTGTCCTGAAGTGCAATTTGAAACTACTGGAGATCGATAAGAATAACAGGGAAGTGCTAACTGCAGATAATCTCAAATGGAGGAGAAAAAACAGGGAAGCATGTAAAGAATTTGAAGAGAGACGTGTAGGTGATGCTGTATTAAAGTTTGCTCTAAGAAAGGAAGACGAAAGTGCAATGCCTGATGATATTTAAGAGGAAATGAAGTGTACTGTATGTGGCAGATTTCTTTTATCAAAAGCTGGACTGGTGAACCATCTCCAGTCACGCAGTCGAAGGCAAGATCAACAATTCTATGACCAAAGACATTGCCACCTCGTCCATCGATATGTATGTATGTATGTATGTATGTATGTATGTATGTATGTATGTATGTATGTATGTATGTATGTATGTATGTATGTATGTATGTATGTATATGAATGTGTTTTATTGTATGTATGCGTGTGAACAAAAACAGCCTTTAAATTAAAAGTTTTTTCTAATACAGCAAAATGTTTCTACAAATTCATCTACTACAAGCCTAGTTGTTAAACCAGTTCTTCAACCAGCTGTGAAACGTTCGGTACAATTACCAGCTCAATGATGTAACGTTTTATCTCAGCTCTTCATTACCTCTAGGATTGTTCTTACAAGAAAACAAAATACATCAGTAAGGATTATTCTATGATCTGAATGATTGCGAGAATTTAATTTCATTGCTACTGAGTAAGCACCTGTTATGTTATCAAGCTTTCGGAATAAAACAAATTCAAGAACTAACCTACTTCCCTACTTCCTTATTCAAGGCATGTAGTTTAATAAAAAAGACAAAACGATATTGCATTGTGTTAAATAATGCGTTTTACTCTCTTTCATAAATTTAGGCTACGTCTAAGATTATGATCATGGATATTATAACAGAGCGGCCATTGCTAACGTTCCAGTTTAAACTTGCCTGGCAGATAACAATTCAAGGTGGTGTCCCTTCCCTACAGAAATTTATCATTTAAAAACGTTCAAAACAGCTGGATGTGGAGGTTGTATGGTTGTACTGAATCAATTTGACTTGTTGGCAGATCCACTACTTACTTGTTTAGGCTTATATATATTGAGAGCGCGATTGAGACAGGATGTCCAATTAACAGTATTTCTTCGTGTTGTAAGGTCACCCTGCTGATCGAGTGTCGGATGTAAGATGATGCTTACTACATATTACTAGCCACTTTAATCGAAACAAAAGCTATTTATGTTACATCTGACGTCATTGCAACGTTTACACTGATCCTGATTTAATTTGTGTGTCACTCATTCCAAGTAGTGCTACTTTTATCGTCCTTGCTCTTTTCGGGTTTTTTCTATTTCTCTTCCAGAACATCGAATTTGCATTGCGAGTGTTTCCACCTTTTACAATTGCCTCTTCTTTGTTTTTCTTCACAGTATGTTATACCAACCAAGGTTCATGATGATGATCATCATCATAATCATCATCATCATCATATTCGGTTTAACGTCCATTTTACATGCTAGCATGTGTTGGACGATTTCTTGAAATTGACTTCCAAGTTATCCTATCCTTCACCAGGTCTCTGCTGACACCTTTTTGTTTCAGATCCATCCTTTCCTCTGCCAGTGGTTCCTGTCACCTTGATTGTTCTGCATCTACTTGCCCAAGCAATCTTGTCCATTCTCTCCACATGACCAAACCAACGGAGCCTCCTATTCTGCATACAGCTGCCAATACTGTCCAGATTCGATCTCCTTCTGAGTTCATTAGAACTGAGCCTGTCCTTTAGACTTACGTTGCACATCCATCTTATCATTCTCATGTCATTCCGCTCCATGCGGCTGACATCTTCAAATTGTTTTTTGTTTTTGGTATCATCATCATTTGAATTACTACTTCACTTAATTATTATTACATGATTGGCTTTGTTTTAATATTACTGCTGAGGGCAAGTCTTCGGAGATGATTGAGAAGACCGGGGTTTTTTAATAATTAAATAACTTGGTAATAGGGACTCACCTTTATTACTTGGTTATACGCAGGAGGTTGATCCGGTGTCTCAAATGCAGTATCAACCAACAGAGTTGATCCACCCATTGGTGTGTCTGACACAAAGCCACTATTAACAGTGGCACCAGGCGGGTCTAAAAATAAACGAAGAAACAGTCAAGGTATACAGGTACATCCGATAAAATGGAGCGTGGAATTCTTCAAGATCGTTCTGAAGTGAAAATAATTATAAAGCAGGTCTGCAAAATTAGGCAGTAACGAAATTTGCTCTGCAATAAAAAATGTAAAAAAAATTTAATGGTAAAAAAACTAAAGTATGTTATCAATGTAAACAGTAAACACAGTGGTCTTCCGAATTACAGCAAATATAGACAATCGGTGACATTCTAATAAGCTAAATTCTTTCAGCGCTTTTCAGGAAAATTTGGCATTAGTGATATTACGAGATATTTTGGGAGACTGCTTTAGCGATTTTCAAGATGTTTTCTGAACGGCAAGATCATCTACAGGACTAAGACAGACCAAGAGGCTAAATCGTTTGTAAGGGAAATCACAATCCTACTAATATCCTATGTATCATTTCCGACCTCGCAAATACCACAAACTTATAGGTAACAGTGCTAATATAGAGCAGCTTACGAGTTTTCGTGCATTCGGATTACTGGCGGTCCCCCAATAAGCCTTAATTTTTTTGCTATTATATTTTATGAAATGAAAACTAATATCAAATTTGCCTTGCTTAAAATACTCTTTTATCTGATGTATACTTGCCACATTTTCGTGGTTTGATTAAATATATTACTATTTGCAAGACTAATGCAATTCATTGGCATGGCATAAGATATTCTCTATCATGCCATGTTCAGGGTGATTTACACTGGCTTGAAGTTACAAAAATTACCTGTAATCTTCAGGCAAGTTTTAACTCAAACCAAATATACTCCAGCTTGCCAGTACAATACAATTTATAGTGACATGGTATTGATTGTGATGTCATCGACTTAATGACTCGCTCTGGGTTCCATTTTTTAAGTGCAACCAGGCAATTTGATGTGATTCATAGCCAAACCTACATATTATATTTGCCAGTCAATGCAACTTAAGGAATTGAGAGAGAGGGAGAAAGAGACGGAGAAAGAGAGGGAGGGAGGGATATATATATATATATATATATATATATATATATATATATATATATATATATATATATATATATAGAGAGAGAGAGAGAGAGAGAGAGAGAGAGAGAGAGAGAGAGAGAGAGAGAGAGAGAGAGAGNTATTTCTCAAAATAGAAAAACATTGTTGAAAATCAGAGAAAAAATGATTATGGAAGTGAGCTTCAATCTGTTAAAATGGTTTATGGAACAAACATTGATCCTGTTGCCCTTCAAACGGAATCCTTTTACTTCTACACAATATTGAAATCAGTCTGTGTCAATACTTTGACATACTTGATCACTAGCATTCCATGCCACTGAACCAGCCTGCACTGATTCCAGACACTGTTATCATTGTTAACCTGATATTTGTAAATCACTTAGCATTTTGTACCCCTGAAGGATCTTCTTCCACAGTCCATCAACTAAAGACTTGGCTCTGTGCAAGTATGACTACTGAGCAATGTAATAATCTTACAAAATTAGTAATTCATAAAGATTGATCTGATACTTTTTACTTTGCTGCAGTGGAAAATCAATTAACAGATAATCACAATGAGCATGCATATAATGTAGAAACAGAGAGAGAGAGAGAGAGAGAGAGAGAGAGAGAGAGAGAGAGAGAGAGAGAGAGAGAGAGAGCGCGCGCGAGCCACCACAACAGGCAGTTTTGTGCTTTTTTCTATTCTTCTTCTCTTTTCATCTTAAGCGAGTTTCTTTTGCTCTCTTCCTTTTAGGAAAGTACATAAGAATTGATGCTCGGCATTACAGTGTAAAACAATGGCTATAAAAATGACGATTATCATCTGCAACAGTTAAGCCAGTCGGGTAGAATGCAAGTTGTCAAAAGCTATGAAATGATTCATAAAGGTTTGGCAAATCTTTACTATACTATTGTACAAAGTCAATACATGTTATCGATGAAAAGTAAGAAATAAAAAGGTTTGTGAGAAAGCCCTTCTCAATAGAAACCTTAACCCAAGTTTTACACAAAGCTGTTTTTACCGACAGACTTAGCGGGAATATTGATAAAATGTAAGTACATCGACGGTTAGAAAACAAAAGATTATAACACCATGGAAAGGGATATAAAGAGAGAAAAAAAACCATCTGCCTTAATCGCAAAAAGTTTTTTAAAGCCAACTTTAAAAGTCGTAGTTGGTTTTCGCTATTTTTCTTTTAATTAATCTTCTCTTAATTGGCCGCCCTTCGGATTGGCCTGAACATGACACCGCCTTTTTCAAATAATATTAAGAAAGAAGTTTAAAAACTGAATCTTGGCAGGCTTTAATGCTCTCTCAGAATGTCCCAAGATGTTGAGAACCCAATCCTAAATATCAGGGTCTCTGTTCTGCAAGACGTATCCGTCTTCAGTCAAACTGGAAGTTAATTAGAGTTTTTTCAATTTCCTTTCCTATTATCAAAATAGTATTAACATTTCTCTGAGTAAATTTTGTGCCATTTGCTGCGATACAAGTACGTTTGATAACGGTGAAAGTCTACTGAAAGGAGCCCCCATTTGAACTGATCTCTTCAATTTTCAAGGACAAAAAACAAAATGTTGCCAATTTGTTGAGATATCACCAAATACTAGGCGACTTACTACTTACAAATACTACTTGCGCAAACATGGTCGAAAAAATATCCTGATCCGGCAATCGGTACACGTTTGTCGGATCAGGATTCCAAGCATGCGATCCAACACGACAAACAGCTTAAGACATTCATGAAAAAACCTGCATAATCTCAGGTTTTGCGCTTGTTGTTTTAATGGAAAGAATACAGAAAGTTCACTAAAGGAAGAGGTAACTAACATTAATACTGAAGTCGGGTCTTCAAAACCTGGACAGTTGTCACACATTGACAATCCAGTCGCAAATCACTTCTGTGAAATCAACAGCTGTTATGTACAAAAGAGAACTAATTTATCAATGGACTTGTTAATAAAATCTTTAAAATAAAGCGCAAAACATATATCATTGGGCTACCAGGTTCTGACTAACATTTTAAAGGAACAAGGAAATCGTTTAAATTCAATTTCAAGTTTGGTTATGGGGGGTGTACCTAACACACACTGACACCAAAAATTTCCCATAAATCACTGAATACAGCAAGCCGGCATATGGTACCAAAGTTGAGAGAAAAGTCTCTCTGACAACAAATAAATTTTTGTAATGTTACAAACCTTTGGATGCAGCTGATCTTGGTCTTGCTGAGCCTCCTCTTGGTTGACGCATATTGTTGTTGGCTTGTATCATTCCTGCAGAACAAACAAACCCCAAATCTTCAATAAATAGCCCTGAAATCAAGACTTTGCTTTTTAAAGAAAAACTTAAAATTCCCTGGTATTTTTTCAGAAACGCAATACATCAAGAAATAAACAAAATCCTGACAGTGTGTCATCAGATGGTACTTTGGGGGGAATTACAGTCAACGAGTCAATATAGGAACAAACGTTTAAAATATTCACCAAACGCAACCCCTGAATAGAGAAACTATGGGTATGACACCAAATATTTTAAGATAAAGTGTTTGTAATGGATAGTAATGAGATGACGGTATGCTTGTAAACAGTAATATTACCAGTGGGTCACTTTGGGTCGGAAAACTTTTCAATTTTAATGATACTACTGAATATCCAGTTTACCTAGTTCAAATCACAAAGTTCTTTTTGGTATATTTCGAGTGATATTTCTTCCATTGCCAGGCAAAATAAATGCACATAATTTTTTGGTAACAATGTGCAGATAGTGTATGGAGCTTTACTCGGGCCAAATGTCCAAATATAGTATTCGCCAATGGTAATTCCATAGAAATGGTATTCATTATAACAGCAATATCATAACATCAAGTGCATCCGTGACTAGAATATACGTAGTATGGTCTAAAATCAATTCGCTACAAACAGTGGCGAAAGGTCTTATTTTCGTCAACAGGCGATGAAGTGGGGCCAGGAAACCAGCTGAAAATAGAGCAAGATGGAAGACTTTGAGTGTATCACATGATGTGTGGGTAAAACTAAGTCCAGATCTACAAAGAAAATCATGAAGTTGGTTGCAATTGTTAACGTAAGCTGAAAGAAATATTCCTTTTAATTACAGAATGATCGTAAAGCCTATTAAAGATAAGGAACAAATCATCTATAAAATATCCTATCAGTCTTTACATACCTGGTTCGTTTCGTTTTTGTTTCTGTTTTTCTTCATGGCGACGTTTCTGCCGAAAGCAAAAATTAATATTTTCTGTTAAACTGACAAAACTACTATTAAGGTGAATGGGGATGGGGGGGAGGGTTCTTAATGTGAACAGTTTAATTTGGGCACCCTCAAGACCTAAACATCACACCAAGTTTGCTAAATGGAATGTACGAACTATGTACGAAACAGGAAAACTAGCCCAAGTGATTAATGAAATGAGGAAGTATCAGTTACAAGTACTGGGAGTTAGTGGATCTAGATGGACTGGGCAGGGTAGATTATCAAGTGAAGGTGTCACCATATTGTATTCAGGAAGTAAAGCAGAACACATGAGAGGAGTAGCGTTACTGTTAAGCAAGGAAGCCACAGATTCTTTAATTAGCTGGGAGCCAATATCAGATAGAATTATAACTGCAAGATTACAGGGTCGACTACTCAAGGCATCGATAGTAAAGAGACGATGGAAGCTAGCAGGACATGTCTTAAGATTACCACCCAACAGATTTGCAAAACAAGCAATTGAATGGAGACCAAAGGAAGGAAACAGAAGGCGTGGCAGACCTGTGAGGACGTGGCAAGCTACTTTCAGGGAGGACTTGAATGCACGAGGGCTGTCACTCAGAACCGCTCAAGCTGTGGCTGACGACCGTAGACGATGGAGAAGTCTCGCTGCCCTATATCCTGCTCAGGATGGGAGGACCTAAGGTCTAAGGTAAGGTCAAGACCCAGGAGGAAACTGAATATTTAAATTTACGATTAATTCTTTTAAAATTCCCAAAACTTGGAAGTGTAAATGATCGAAGACAGTTTTGGTTGCCCACGCTGAATCCACATCCAACCACCATTAAGTTTCAAAGTAGCATCAGAGTTTAAATGCTTTTTTTATTTAGTACTTACTGCCAGGGGGTAAAAAAAGAAGAAAGATATGCCTTTTAAAACATGTACAACGAAATTTGAACATCTTAGCCTGATATGGAAAATCAATGGTAGAAGAGAGCTTCGAATGAAACATCCGACGTACATAAAAAAGTGGTAAAAAAATATCAAAGAACTAATTTATTTTTTACGAAGGTAAAACTTAGAAAAGTATACAACCAGGCCGCTAACAGGTAAGCAGCTCAGTAGTGAAATATAAATTATAGGCACACAGTACTAACGGCGGAAACTACAGACTTCGTTCTAAATCGTCGCAAGAGTAAATAAAAATCTCTTTACATATGTATGTCAATCTAAAATTTAAAAAATAACAACATAGAAGACATGCTTTGTTTTCTCTTTATTTTTTATAATTTTTCTTTGGGTTATGTTTTTCTTCTCTCCTTGGTGATTTAATCCAATTACTAAATTTCACCCCACCCCACACCCCACCCCACCCCCCTCACTACATTGTTGAAAAAAATCTATCTCTCGTAACACTTTTCGTATTACGTTATCCTGGTATTCTCAAACCGTTCACTGCTAGAATTGTAAATCTTAATATTCATGCAAAACTACCATCTGTTGAAAAGCTATCTCACAAGGATAATCTGAAAAGGTTAAATATGACCTATTTTAATCGAATTTTATATACCAATGTATACATGTATATATTACGATAGGTATATTTACAAATCGTGGTATTTTATTTTATTAAATGGGGCTTCTACTAGCCTTTTAACAAGTTTAATACAGGAAGCGATGCTATCACAAAACCTACTTAAACTACCAAGCCACAAATCCATACGGGTTTTGTTTCTCATGAAAAATGTATTTAAACCAACAGCTTTCCTTCAATTGTGGCTAACTTTCAAATACAAATAAACAACAAAATACTCATTCTCCTTCCAGCAGGCAATTAAAACACATCGCTCGTATTTTCGTTAATAATTTCACGCTGCAATCGCAATTGCACGCCGGACAGTATCTATTCAACACTCCGTTTAGCTTATTTCAAGTACTTTCAGGTTGACTGGATATTGCAAACAAAATGTTACATCCATAGTCGTGACGAAGAAAGGCAGACAAAGGGAAGGAAAAGGAAAGAGAGGGAGAAAGGAAGAGAAAAAAAGGCAACACAGAAAGAAAGGAAATGAAGAAGTAATGAGGAGAAGAATAAGAAGAAAATGGAAGAGCAAAGAATCGAAAGAGGGAAAGGAAAGAGGTGGGAAAGGGAAGAGGTGGGAAAGGGAAGAGGTGGGAAAGGGAAGAGAAGGGAAAGGGAAGAGAAGGGAAAGGGGGGGGGAGACACCGAGAGAGAGAAAGAGAGAGAGAAAGAGAGAGAGAGAGAGAGAGAGAGAGAGAGAGAGAGAGAGAGAGAGAGAGAGAGAGAGAAAGAGAGAGAGAGAGAGAGAGAGAGNCTAAACTGGCAAGTGACTGCGATGAAATAGGAAAACGGATGCAAATTTTGCAAAACTTGAAAAGGAATACCAATCGTCATGTTCTTGAGATGTTAGTATCCTCATAAAACGACTTTTGGAATAATTCCGACTATATAGCTTATTGCATGGGTCTTTTAAGTTTTTCAAATTTTTCTACATTGACAGTGTTGCAGGATAGTGCTAAAGCGAACAGTTTTTCTTTTTTGTTTTATGAAGATCTCGTAAAATTAGCACTTTATAAAATACCAACAAGAACAATGTGATTACATATATATAATAAAATATAAAGAAAGAAAGAAAGAAAGAAAGAAAGTAACGATATTACAATCTGCATTAACTCAAAACTGAATGATACCATAAAACGTCTGCCTTAAATCAAATGGTTCGTCTCCACGAGAAGGAATTAATCCCTTTTGCGACATTCTCTGTACTTTCCAAAGATACCTCTACTCCCACCCCACCCCTACCGTTTTCCTTTTATCCCGCGGAGACAACAAATTTTATTCAAAAAGGTCACACAGATATCACTAATTTTTTAAAATTCTAGCAATTAAATTAAAGAAGTAAAGAATTTGAAACAATATTTACGGGGTTGTTTTTTTTTGGGGGGGGGGGTGCAAGCTGACTGCTCTCTGCTAAATGAAAGCAACATGTAATACTAAGATGTATACTGGCAGTTCAATGGCTAACAATTTTTTCAAAATTCGACTTCTTAAATAGACTGTTTTCTTTTCATCTACATATTTAGACGTTCGTTTGGTGTATTTTAATGGGTGAATTCGCCACTCCCAATGACTTTAACTAGTTCTATTGACAATCTCTTGTTTCCCAGTGATCAGAAATTCATAATTGACGGCAAGTCTAGCAACGACACTTTAATATTTGGAAATCAGAAGTAACACATATTGAGAGGGTGGGGTTTGGCTCTATATATTAAGTATGAGGAAAAATACGAATTTCTCAAGTAGAAATTGGCCCTCGCCTTAAGCACTGAGGTATACGGTCATTCTATTGTTCTGTTGGGTCTAACAGTAAATCAATCCAAGTCTTTGTGTCTTGACTTCTCCAGCAATTAACTCTGCTTGGTCAGTATACAAACACATTACAAAATGAAAGCTGCGCTACCTTCTACATAGGTAAGATAACAAAAAAACAACAAGATACAGAAAGGATAACAGGTCGAGTATGGAAAACCGGAAAATGTTTTAAAAATCGTAATTCTAACTTTATCACCAAAACCTCTACATAAAAATAAGAGGATCGATACGTCAAAGACACCTGCACAACGCATGTAAAATGCCAAATATCATGTAACGCTATCCAATCACAACCCTGTTTGATTCTGCTACAAATACACCTACTAAAAAGTAGCACAACAAAACCACTCGATGGGGGTGAATTGTTACAAGATAAAACCAATAAAAACGCAGGCAAATAATTTAAGGTAAAAACTATACCATTTGTTCCAGCTTTTGTGCGCGAAGACTTGTGGTACTTGTCGAGTGAATTTCATCCTCGTCAATAATACTAAACGACAAAGAAACACAGGGTAATTAAATTGTTCTAAGCAAAAGAAATAGTTAAGAACAAAGGAAAACTTGCTAATCAAATTGTTGTGTAGAAGGAATGTACTTATAAAACAACTTCCTTGTCTTCAACATTACAAATAAATCATTTTGACCGAAAGCGTTTTCGGCAACTATCGTGAAGACCAAAACATCAGAATTAAAATAAAACAAAAAGGATGCAGCATTCACAATAAAAATAAACATTTGACAACACCTATTGTTTTCTTTTTCTTAATTCTGGTGTTTTGGTAGCGACATCAAAGCTAGTTTCCACCAAAATTAAAACGTTTTTAACAGTGGGAAAACGTTCTGCACTGCCACACTACCAGTGCTCCTAGACGATGCGGGGATATAAACAGTGAGAAAGAAGGCCCAGAGGATAGTGGAAACAACAAAAATGAACCTTTTAAGGCGTATAAAAAGATTTACAATACTGGATAGAAAAAACAGTGAAGACATACGTACAGTGTTGGGGGTGGGTTGCGACCTGAAAAAGATGCAGCAAGCACAGCTCTGCCAAAAAGCCTTAAAACTGGAAATTAAATATCCTCAGCCAAGTAGAAGACCATGCAAACGTTGGCTGGATAATATCAGACGACACAAAGTGGAGAATAACGAAGAAGAAAATGGCCAGATCAAAGCAAGATGGAGAAGAAAGAAACAGAAATCCTGATCTGGTAGGAATGCTACACAAGAAGGAACCTGGAGAAAAGTAAAGAAAAAGAATGGATGGTAATGTCATGGGGGGAGAAGGGAGGAAAATTACATAAACATTTTCAAACGTTTTTGCTCCAACCTATTAAGATTTCAAACCATTTTTCCTCATTTCTCTTATCATAGAGAAATGTCTTTACAAGTACATTTATTTGACATGGACCAAGGTTTATGTAACCAATAGTCCAGAAAAAAAAAGAAAGGAAATTCATGTTGTAGGCACTTGTTTATGCTGATGACAAAAATTTTCATCCATGCATATGTAAATGTATACGTGCATCATTATTCCAGGAAAATATGTTATGTCAATCAAATCGATTTTGAAAATGTTCCAATATCTGCGTACTTTATATGAAGCAAAAAAAGCTTTAATAATTAAAAATACTTTGAGGGGAAATAATGGATTTTTTTTTCTGGGTAGTAATAAAAATTAGAAACTACATGATCACATTCATATTTACGGGCATAATCCCAAGCAGTGACAATTGCTGAGGTTCTTCTATTTTATGAATTAATAATTCAGAGTTCACCCTGGCATTCTCATTTTTCAAAAACCTCGATATTGTAAGTGGATTGTCTACTTAATCAGGGCACGTAGGAATAAAAAATTTGAAAGCGAATTTCTTCATAACTATTAATGGTCAGCAAGCCGAAGGTAACGAAAGTTTCAACAACACAATGTAGAGCATAAAAAACAAGATCTAATAGATATTTTAATACTAGGAGTTTCAGTAATAACATTGTATGATATCCATCAGTTTTAAAGTTCAGAATTGCAAAGCGAATGTAAACTCTGTACCACCATATACGTCTCCTTTACTGTCATCAACAAGTCCTTTGATTCTCTTCAGAAAGGAAGGCATATACTATCCGAATTTTTTCATATCATTAATTTGTTTACCAACAACGGGTGCAATTGCGGGCCCTGTGTTTAATAAACCAGGCGAAGTGGGCCCAACTTTTAACCTATTTTATGAAGATTGAAGCACGACAACGTCACTGCGCCGCATCTGCCTAATGCCTTCAAATTGCTTCCAAGCCTTGGAAGAAATGCTCTCTGTGCATTTTTCGTACTCAATTCTGCACTACCGCTAAATATTGTAACGTATGGTAACGTCAGAAGTGCGTAAATACGATGTGGCTTCCTCCTTGCCGACTTCCTTATAACTATATCTATTTTCAATTACCAGTCCCAGCATTAAGGACTTGCTGGATTGCTTCCTCTGTTTCCGTGTATTTCAAATTGAGTTTTGATTGATAATTTCCTTTGTTGTATTTTTGACCACATTGGGCAGAGCCCTGTACTAGACAGATTCAATTTTACAACTGCCCACTCAGTTAAGTGGGCTGGTCTCCAAACTAATTTCAGGAGCGGATTTTAAGATGACTGTGTCATGTGTTTCGAGTCTAGCCTTCTCCATACATATATTCCTTCTCTAGACAAATAATCATGTTTTTACTGACAAAACGTTCTTACAAGACTACTTTAAATCAGAGGTCACTTCGTACCATTTTCTGCTTCTCTTGAAAATGAAATTGTCAGAGATATACATAGCTGCTAAGCATAATAGAACACTTTCTGTGTCTCAGATTACTGTGTTTGAAAACAAAAGCCAAGGACTCACTCCGTCTTTATCTAAATCTCCCTTGTCAGTGATTTGCAGCATTGGTAGCAGAGAATATGGTTGAATGGTAAATAAAAATTGGAGGCAAAAAATATATACAGATATATGTATGTATATACTTTTATGTATGTGGGAAATCAAGTTCTAATCTACTCTGGCCTGGCATGGATTTACATCACCGTCTGCGACTGTTCGTTTTCCGTACTTTGTTTATTGATTAGACCTCTTAATCAAATTTCTTGCAACTGCATCTATCACTTTTTAAAACCTACTTTGCATTACACTTGTAAGCAAATCTTTTAAAGAACAGGGGTGGGGTGCCCCTCTCCCTTTTTTCAACTTGCCTTGATCTGTCAGTTGAATAAAAGTTTTTTCTGATATGTGAGGACTGGTGTAAGCAACAGATCAGATTCACAAAAACAAAAAAACAACATGGAAATGTTTGCTAAGGTTGTTGTAAGTAGTTGTATACTTTATTATAAAAAAATCTTTTCTTAATTTCTCATACCTCGTTATATATTTCTCACATTTTAAAGGGTAAATTTCAAAAACCAATCATGTGACTATCATGTATCATATAACTACTTCTACCGCTACTATTTCCACTATGTAATGGTCTGCGTGTATTCTTGTAAAATACTGGGTAAAACAAGAAATGTTAGGTATTCAAAGAGCTGGATTGGAACTTTAACAGTGTTATTAAAACAGCTCTGTGTGAAAAAGCCGTTAAAACAAAAAATGGACTTACAAAAAGAGCAAATGTATATATCACGGTATGGCTATTACGTCTGCCTTGAGCTCATCTGAATAGCTTAAAGAGTTAATATAACAACCCACCTATTTATTTATTTATCTATCTATCTATCAATCCGTCTCTCTCTCTCTCTCTCTCTCTCTCTCTCTCTCTCTCTCTCTGTCTCTCTCTCTCTCTCTCTGTCTCTCTGTCTCTCCTCCCCCTCCCTCCCTCTCTCTCTTTCTCCCTCTCGATGGACACAACAAAACTATTAATTAAAAAATTGAGATAAACAAGATCGGAACGATAAACCGACGCTTTTAAAGAACGTTAGTTTTCTACGTTTGCTTCCTCCTTGTGATTCATGCTGAGCCAAGTTCTTTGTGTGTAGAGTTTAACGAATCTTACATAATTAATTGCAATGAAGTCTCTTGGAGAAAAGATTTCTGTCAAAGCAAACACAAAACACCCGCTTAACAGCAACGGAAAACTTGGGGCAGCAATAAATAAACGGTGGCTTTGTCAACACATGAAAGCAAAATCGATATCACAGCATCTCTTTATTAAGTAATTGTTTGAATTTGTCAACTATAGCTATGTTATATTTATTCAAATGCAATCCAGTTTTGAATCATTTCTCTATTCTGGGATATTGCACAATTACAAATCCCTCCTGGAAAAAGTAAAACATCTAGATCAATAACTAACTTCACCTCAAGATATCAGTTATTTCTACAAACACCTGTTTTCCTCAGATTACCTCTCATTGGCGCTCACACACTGCGCACCGTCATCAGTGTTGTCTTCGAGACACAACGCAAAGATCCGTGAGCTTGGCAGTAATCGTCAAGGTACATAACATGTGTCTTATGATCTAAAAAATGAGCCAAACAACCTAATAACCATATTTCTGATCACCATAGATCCAACAACTTCAAATTCATATATGTCAAATCACCATCTGATTGTCAACAGTGCTCTTCTCTGTATTTCTGACAGGATAATATGCAAATAACTAAAACTGTCAGCTTCGCAGAAGTGGTCGACACATCCAAGCTTAGAACATAGTTTATATTAACTTAAAGCACAAATGTCTTATCTAATGTTAGAGACATGGTGTAAGGCACCATATATGACTCAAAACAATAATTGTATGATCTGCTTTTCAAAGCTAATGAACTCATGGAATAATGTCGTTACCTACTCCATTATTCTTTGAAAAGTTACTTTGTAAAGCTAAGCACACACGAGATCATTTTGTTTGGGAAAATTATCATTCCTGCCACTTGGCTTAAATAAATTTCTCTCCGTGTACATTTACTCAGAGTTCATATTATGAAAATGGTAAAAAACAAAGCCATCTTCGAGGAAAAATTGGTTGATTTGTGGATAGAATACGGTTGTCTATATGGTGTGCGATCAAACTAATTCCAAAACACGAGCAAGCGATTCGGAAAATTTCCATTAATTTTCACTCTTGGGGAAAGAGATAAAGCGTTTGCTCTCTGTCTGCCTTTGTGTGTGTGTGTGTGTGTGTGTGTGTGTGTGTGTGTGCGTGTGTGTGTGTGTGTGTGTGTGTGTGTGTGTGTGT
>RDPX01000022.1:590070-632570 GCA_003991215.1 Morbakka virulenta
CTCTCTCTCTCTCTCTCTCTCTCTCTCTCTCTCTCTCCCTCTCTCTCTCTCCCTCTCTCTCTCCCCTCCCTCCTCCTCCTCCTAAATCTCTTTTTCCTCACAATTGCACAATTACTCTTTTTTGTTATGGGTTTTAGAAGTGGTTGAATATTTTTTCAATATTCCTGAGTTACTACAAAGCCCTAGAAATTTCTCTGTACTGTCTCATAAATTATCTCCTCGTAACGCCGTAAAAAGTACTTGTTTCTAAAGTTTGAATTATCTAATAAATAACTTGCTCCAACTTTATGTTGAAAAGGCCTGTAAAGTTCCTCAGACACGCCATCTCTTCATAAACGCATAGCTACAGTGGCACTGTGTAACAAGTTGCTAGGGCTGATTCCTAATCTACTTTATGAGAAGCCTATCAAAAGGTTACAATAATGACTCATATCAAACATTCATTTACATTACCCAACCAAATCATAACTTTCACATTTGAAAAAAATTATTTTTCAATTGCTTTGACGTCCTTTTCCTTATTACTGGGCTCCGAAAGTGTCCTTGTAAAAGAAATTTGGCGCAGACGGAAATATCTTCGCCGGAATCTCCTCCTGACATCAACCAATGATTTTCTTGAGGATCTTAAGCTAACTAGTAGGATGTGGGTAACAATTACTTGAGATAACCAGAATAAGCCTCGGTCATTTTATACCATTAAAAGTTGTTTTTTTCTGCCCGGTGCGAGACCACGAAAACCCCCTGAACAGTTCAAGAAAATCAAGGACTCCCGGCACCCACTCCATAGCCAACAGTTAGTAGGATGACGAGTTAAATCTGAAAAATTTTGCCAAGTGTACAGTTTTAAGGAGTGGGGTTAAAGTGATCAGTGGGCACAAACGATGTTCACAGGCATCATAAAAGCTTGCTCCTAGGAAGATAACGTCCTAGAAAAAACTGAGTCACTCTTAACAGGGCAGGGAAGGACTGGACTAAAGTCAACTGCTACAAGTGGAGATTCACTACCACCCTAGAAACCCTTTCCAGGAAAACAGTCATTCAAACACATTTTAGAGAGGTGGCCATTGGACACACAGTGGTCCAACAACACATCAGGGATACAAAAAATACTCCAACGGAATGGATTAGACGATGGCGAAACAAAATGTGATGACTTCATTTTTCGTAATATATTCAAACTATAAATTACATGTACTTATAAACAACATACATAAATTATGCAGCCTATTGAGATTATGTGTAAAAACATTGTTCAAACTTGACCTCCTGAGTTAAAAAAATTTCTTTGGACACTAAGTTGTTTCTCTTCAAAATCAAACAGGCTGTTGTAAGAGCCCCAATTTCGTGTAATTGCGCACGCCGAAAAATTGTTGACTATAAGTTGACTATAATAGTACTGGGGTGATCTAATAAGCCAAGATTTTAAATAATCTCTTGTGATTTAGGATAGACTACTAAGGAAACCAGTCCAAGTAGTTTTTCACTTTACTTTCAAACAACTCTCCGCAATAAAAGTTCTAAACAGGAAGTATGACATCATTGGAAGGATATTATGAAAAATAAAAACCCGACAAAAATACAAAAAGAATAACAAACGAAAAATTTTTGTTGTGAAAAGAATGGTGTGAAATTTTACTGACTTCATTACGTTACATGCCTGTTAAAAAATGTAAATGCCTACTGTTCTCAAGTAACATAATGTGGGAACAACAAAAAAACAATTGGGAAAAAAACAACAACAAAAACTTTTTTTCAACTTGCAGCAAAAAAATTTTTTGGTGGTTTTTGCACAAAGACTTTCTGAAACCACTTTAGCAGTGCTATTGCCAGCTAGCCTAATGCAAGTTGAATAAATATCACTGATTACACTTAAATCTTATCGAAACAGGAAATATTCAATATTTCAGATCGTATGAAAAAATAAGAGTGTTAATGAACTATCTGTTACCAAGTCAATGTATGTACAACAGCGGAGCCATGCAAAAGCACAATAATGGCACAGTGAGGAATTGACCGTCGTGTTGTAGTTGAGAAACAGGTGACAAACATTTTCACGGGGATCAGTCGCTTTTAAAATTATCGAAAATTCATCAAGTTATTACTCCATTCAAAAGGAATGGAGTAATAACTACCGGGGAAAACATACAAAATAATTTATTTTAAAAATCCTATTAAAAATTGGCATATAACATAACCTAACAAGAGTAAACCTTGATTGAAACAAGTGAAAAATTTTAATCAACAAGTTGACTGATAACAAATATCGCAGGTGGAGCATATATTAAATAGTGTGCACTGTACACCGTACCTTTCAAAAAATAGGATATAATCCAATGAATTACTTCTTATCGACTTTCTACCTCTCCTTGACTCTTTTTTATTAACAATAAAACCTTTCTATTGTCGGTCTGTACCTTAATCACACCAAATGTAAGACAATGAATTGTAATACAGTACAAGAAAGTAATAGCTGTTTACTTACATTCCAGTCCAGCATTCTCTCGGCAATGTCATAATTGCATAAATCAAAACTCTTTCAAGATCTTCAATTAAAAAACGCTGAAAAGCTACAAAACCATACTGACAAACTGCCGGTTTCTGTAACAAACCCTGTGCTCTTTTTATCAATAGTTTTACGTGTGGTTTGATTTTTCACCGGGGTAAGTTAACTTAGATTACACTTAACGAAAACACTCAAAAGCTTATACTTATTACCTTTAACACATATATAGCGTTGTGGTATTATCGCTTCTAGTTATGTAAAAAAAACCTCACAACCGCTTGGCTAACTTTAAAGAATAACAGCTTCTAGTAACTGTACCTACAAGTGACGTAATTACCGTGTTTAGTGTTCACATAAGTTTTCGAATATTAAACATTCTCTCGTTCACAAGCTCCTTATCATGGCACACTAAATTCGTCTCCAACAACCTGTACTAGGCAACCCCTTAGCAACAAATCACACCTCTCACCTGCCATTCTTGGTTCGCAAAGGGACTAAATGACACAGAACAGCTGCTGATCCCATCTTGCATGAAGCTAGCACATCCAATTTTAATGGGCTTTTAAAAAAAATTACAAGTGATCTATCAAGTAGCTTCGTTGTGAGCCACAGCAATAGGGCAGTTGCTTTACCCTGGTCTAAACTGTGATTTCACTTGAAAGAAACGAGTTACAGGATTATTACAACATGTTAGGCATTTTCAAGATCATACAACTAAGTCTTAGAGCGCAATGTTTTACAAAAATCAAATTCAAAGGAATAAGTGCTTTCTCAAATTAAATTTTTGTCAACTATAAACCATATGATGGATTATTAATTTTAATTGTAATCTACAAGACGATTTGCTCGTATTACAGAGTCAAAGATTGTCGCAATCATGCTTTATCAGCATACTAATTGAGCCGAGGGGTTGTCATTTATCCACCTTGTTAAATATCGAATGTAATTGAACAAATGGAAATGTAATTAAACAAACAAAATTGGGTTAAAAGGGGGGCATAGGAATATTCAAGCCAAATACTGATATTGACCAAAAAGGATATTATTTTATGGCAAGAGAAATATGGCGCCACACTTAAAAAACGCGAGCTTCTTGGGATTCATGCCGCAGGAGCTGGAAAAAAATATCAGAATTCCGAAGTCGAATAGGCAGACAAAATAAAGCATCACATTGCATTGGCAAGTAGAACAACAATACGTTTTACCTGGCCTGCAATAAAAAGTTCCAAAGTTCTAATATGAAAAATCTAGAAAACGTAAGTCAAGGAAGTAATTCGTGGTTACATAATGTGAACACTGCCATTAAAATAAAGTTCAAAACACAGTAGTGTTTTATCATTCTGTTGTCCTGGTCCAGTCCAGTGCCAACGAAAAATCGATAAGTGCGTAAATATATTGCACAGAATCTGACACAATAGTTTTTAGGACCTGCCAAGGCTGGTTTTGTGTATCAAGAAAGTTATAATGACCCGGAAAAAAGTTGACAATGTGAAAAAAATACAGTATTCTACCACCTTTCTATGTAAACAAAAAGATAATATCAGACATGCCTTAAGTATATCTGAAAACACGGGTTTGGAATCTATGCAGTTGGTGGAAAAGAAGGCAATATCCTTAACTTATAAATAAATTTCGGCTAAATTACTTTTAAAAACTCGAAAATAACCCCTAAAAGTACCAGAAGAACTTCTTAAATAATTCCTAAACTGGCAAAAAAAAAACAATTAAAAATAACTTTAAATTTTGAAAATGCACCATTCAGTTACAATGAAACGCCTTTAACGTATTGGTACAAATATGAATATCGCATTACCAAAATTGAACGAAAACAAGCACGATCTTGACGGTCATGTGCGATAAACACCTGAATCTTAGAAATCACTCCATTTGAGTATTAAACTTCAGAATAAGGAAACGTTCAATATTTTTTGGCGAACAGGACGATGTGACATTACTTCTTTGTAAACCGAGGAACACTGTTCGATTTCAACGGAGTCAACTGGAGATTTGAGAGCGCTTCAACTTTAAAGAATAAATTTCGACTTATCTGGTTACTGTAATTAATTCAGTCCTTCGTTCTTTGTCAAAACTCAGACAAGTTTTATCTTTTACTTTTGCCACAAATTACTGAGAAATTTCATCCAGTTCAGTGCATTTGCGACGAAGACAGTGCGATTTTTCTGTGGGAAGACACATCACTGACATGGCATTGTGTAAGTACTGTTGTAAATTCTGTTAAATGCCATAATGACTTTCTTAATTTTATCAAGTTAACTGCAGTAATATTCGAATGCGTTACCCAAGTATCCCACCGGATGACGACAGGCCTGGTGGTACAGGTTCCCCCCTACCCTTACGCAACTTGTTTCGCCCAAACGACTTTTCAAACACTTTCTTACCATAAAACACAAGCGAAACAAAAAGCAGATTTTCTTCACGAATTGCTTCACACACACAGTGTGTGCGTGTGTGTGTGTGTGTGTGTGTGTGTGTGTGTGTGTGTGTGTGTGTGTGTGTGTGTTATGCGCTACAAAGCGCACATGAATAAACTCTTAATCCATCGACCGCCTTCTTGAGGTATGGAGCGCTATCAGAAACAAACACTACAATATTGTCACATTAGATATGATTATCGCGAATGCTATCTAGCGCAACTCTCCTACTGTTGAGTGATCTGTCGACTAAGGAAAAGCTACATTAACAAAAGAGGAAGTATGAGCAATTGTGTAAGAAGGGTTAGTGGGAGCAAAACAATTGTTCTATATTCATGTACAACTTTGAAGCGTCACGTTGTGCATTTAAGAACTTTCTGTACATCATCCCTAACCTGTTAAATTCTTTGCAATGTTTATTTCAAATATTTCTGACATTTTTCTTTTCTTTTTATGCATTTTCACTTTTGTACTGAAAACAAATTTTATAATCTTAGCTCCAGTGGATAAAACAACGCTTTTGCGATGGTTATGAAAATACAAGCATTTCAATGATATGGCCTCAAGTACATATTAATTTGCTAAAAATCAAATGTGAATAAAAAACACCTTAAAACAGCAAAATAATTTTTCAAAATAACGTAGCTCTTAAACTCTTCCGAATCTTATTAATGAACATATAATAGCTGACAATTGATCGCAATCACCATAAAAATATGCTTTCCACTCCCTTCCCACAAGCCAAGTATGGAAATTTTCCTTTTGTTTTAGGCTTATCAAAATCAGTGCAGCTGACCATCACTTTAGTTTTTCCCAAGTTAACTCTTAAGCCTTTGCTTTCCATGCCCTTTTTCCACATTTTCAGCTTTTCCATAAGTCCCTTATCAGTATCACTTGCCAAAACTAAGTCACCAGCATAGAGCATTACCTCTGGTCACCCACTGCAGAGCAGCTTTTAAAAATATGAAGCTTTTGTTTTACCACTCTTCCTCAATATTTCAGCAGCATGAAGGCAAAAAATTGTGTTCTGGCACAGTGGAGATATTGAAAAAAGCAGGCTTGAATATCCATTTGATACCATTCAACCAGCCATGGAGTGTAGTAGTGAGAGCATTTAAATACATATAGAGTACAAGATAATGTAACCTTTGTCACTGAGAATGTTTACATTCTTCATGGTCACCACAGGAAACTTATCAGTAAAAATACTTAGCTGTTGTCTGAATATTATGTAAGAAACAAATATAAAAGAAACGTTTGAGTAAAATAATTTTATTTAACAGTGTAATGAAATTATTATTTATTTAGTTATATTTACAAGTTTTCAAAGTCTGATTCATTTGTAAACTGGTTAATGTTATTGGACATAAAGCTCATTAAAAGTTGTCACAAGTTACTTTTTAGTTTGTATAACACTTAGAGAGAAAGAGGTTGAACTATTGAACTAGATATATAGTTCAACCTGGAGACTGTTATCAAAGTGATTAGGAAATGTAGCTTTAACTGGTTATAACATTTGTCAACTTCAATGGTGTTTTTGGTAGCCTATGTGCACTTTTTGCCTAGAGCTGAATGCTCACCATTAAAAATATGGGGTAAAAAATATGTTATACATGTTACAATATTTTATACTGAGCTACAATATTTGGGGAAACAGATGAACCATCAGTGACAGAAAGATGAAATAATTAGGCATCTGTAAATATTTTCTCTAAAGAAATGTCTGGGAGCTCCAACTATTATGAAGGCCCAATAACAGATTAAACTTCGCACATTAATAAACTGACTAGAGAATAGTTCAAACTGACAGAATTAAAGAGCTGCAAGAAACAAGCAAAATAAAGCCATCAACATCAATTCAACACAAGATGAGGAAGCTTAATGCAATCAAAAAAGAGGAAATAGCAGTTGTAGACAACACTAGAAAGCTGTTTGAACTTTTCAAAATTCTAATAAAGCAACAAATGGTGATGAATGAAAACATAAAAATGACAACTGTTATCATCAAATATTTATACAGAATGGTTCATTCAGACAATGTAAATTTTTTTAGTGTTATCAAAAAGCCCTGTAAAATAAAATAAATGAAATTTTTGGTGAAAGATTAAACTTACTTTATTAAGGATGAAAGAAAGAATAACGTTAAACTGTTTAAGAAAAAATGGTAGCTGAGGTGTTGAATTTTTAAGCAGATTATGACTTCTTCCAATCACTAACTGAAATGATTAAAATTAGTTGATATTTAATGTCCCTCTATAAAAATATAATGTGGAAACAGTAGCCAGCCATCTAAAGAATAAAAAATTGCTAGCATACTATATGAAGTGACTGATTAAGCTGTTCAAGAATGCATTCACACAACAACCTGTACACTGAATTATGAAAAGACCATTACTGTTCAAGTTTTCAGTAAATGGTTAAGCAATGAATGCTTTGCCAGTGGTGGACTTTATTTTCTTGCTAATGAGGCTACCTGAAAAATTTAAAGGTGGTCCTCTGTCAGGAATAATGGTGTGCAGATTTTCAACTTACATCAAAAAATGAAAAATGCATCAGGAATGGAAATAGTTGTCCCNATATAATGTGGAAACAGTAGCCAGCCATCTAAAGAATAAAAAATTGCTAGCATACTATATGAAGTGACTGATTAAGCTGTTCAAGAATGCATTCACACAACAACCTGTACACTGAATTATGAAAAGACCATTACTGTTCAAGTTTTCAGTAAATGGTTAAGCAATGAATGCTTTGCCAGTGGTGGACTTTATTTTCTTGCTAATGAGGCTACCTGAAAAATTTAAAGGTGGTCCTCTGTCAGGAATAATGGTGTGCAGATTTTCAACTTACATCAAAAAATGAAAAATGCATCAGGAATGGAAATAGTTGTCCCTGTGTTTCTGCTGACTCTTATGCTCTAGCAAATCAAGACTTATTCCAGGTAGTTATGTCAGCACTGGAGAATCTGCAGAAACTTGTGAAAGTAAAAAAGGTGTTTCACTGCAAGAAGAAGGTGTGATAAACTTACAATGTGCTTTATTGTGACAATACCTTCATTTTCCCATTCAGTTACCATCATCATAGATTTAACTTTGTTAATGTTAATTCATAATACACTCTTTCCAACTTAGTTCTGAGTGGACTATATTGCACCATCTTAGTTCTACCTACATTTTGCTTTTGTTTTTACTCTTTCTCATACTTAATTACATGGATAGTTGTGCTTCATATTTTGCCAAATATCAACCAAATATGTTAATTACCTTTCCTATTGTTCAGAAAACTTATTGTTTACTTTTTACTGTTTTATGAAATTCACTGGAAAATATACGCTTGATGTTCTGAACTGCTTGAAGCCTTTTGCTTTTACATTACTATAAAATATAGCACATATTTTACACAATTAAACATCATGTTGGAATCGGTACTTTCATGCAAAACCATAGGTTCAAGCAATATCCTGATTCACAATAACCTTTATTATGCTGATGATGAGACATACATATCAAAACTCAACTAACAATTGGATGCTCATCACTAACCTTGTAAATGAGAATATGGTCATTTTGTATGTAAACAGTGATAAGGCAAAAGAAAAATGACTTTCCAATAATTTTCATCTTTTAAGGGAAGATATGTAACTTGGCTCTACAATTCCAACAAGTAAGTAATAATCTCTGCAACAGCCACTAATGAAAATACTGGTGTATTTAGTAAGCTACTGACAAAAAAAGTCACCACAAGATTGTTAGAATACCCCTAAAAATATTTGGAATTAATTATTCAGATAAATCCTTAAACACTAGTGTAACCACATTTGTTGGGTAGTTTATCACTTTACTCAAATTGTGGTATCATTCATACAAGCAACTGATCAACTTGTTTTTTATGACATTAAGTGTTTAATAAACTGTGTTCTGTTTGGCGTAATTTCTAAATGTGACCTTCTTTTACTCAACAGTATCAATAAGAAGTGCAGTATCAGTATCAGTACCCCAACCTTTTTTATGGAACTTACGTCCATACAATATTACGTCCTACCTCACTCTCTCATTCTAGTGAAATGCATGGTGTATATGCATTCTAAGCACTCTCATATCTCTCTTCAAAAGATCCCTCTATTACTGTTTGAGCCCTCGCCTTGCTAAAGTATCTTTCATTTGCCTGAATCATCACCCTCATCTTACTGAATCAATAAGATAATCTTAGTCATAAGTAAATATGTTCAACCCATCTATATCTCCATCTCCATCATACAACTTGGCTTCAACCTCTATCATTCTTAAACTTCCATTGACACTTTTAATGCAAAACCTATTTCACTAAGCCAATTACCATCCATTTTAGTACTCTATATTCTATTCTATCTCATACAAGGTCACCTTCCTTCTTTCACATCTAGCTTTCAATCATCTATATCAGCATTGGTATCACAGTTTTGTAGATTTTTATCTGGTGCATTTTAGTAACATCAATAAAATGTGTGATCTATTCTGATCAATTTCCAACTTGAGTGGAGATGGCTGACTAGAAAATAAGGGGCAGTGATAATCATGTTACATTATCAATACTTTGTATATTTGAGAAAGGGCATTAAAGCTTGTCAAGCTTTAGGGACTTTTAAGTATCATAAACCTAATTTTAGTAGGGCATGGTTGTCTCAGGCAATCTAATAGACATGGTGATAAACACTTTTGGTGAATGTAGCACAATAAAATTTAAATACCTTTTCCTTTTCCCCTTTCAGCCAGTCCTTTTTCTGGATAATTTTCAGTTTTATTATCTATCAGTGACTTTTAAAACAGGTCTTTACAAAGGGTCAGAAGCATTTCATTTACCTATTGAATGTGGCCCTTTGGAACTAATCCATTCAATACAACCACATTCTTTAAAACCTTTGTTAATTATGTCAGCAGATTTTTCCCCACAAATCATCAAACTACAATTTTACATGGCACTCTTTCAGGAGGAGCCATGGCTTAATGGTTAGTGCAACTGCACAGTAACCAAGAGTACCAGGTTTGATTCCCTGAGCTGTTGAGGAGAATTTGGAACTTTGCAAAAGAAAAAGCCATTGGTTGGCGTCAGGAAGGGCATCCGGACAAGAAATTCCTCACTGCCAAATCAAAGTCCCTCTGAAGTACACCGTCTGAGCCCCAATTGCTGGGGGAAACTGACATTAAAACTTTTGTCCAACACATGCCAGCATGTAAAATGGGCGTTAAACCAAATATGATGATGATGATATATATATATTAATTAATTTATATATACATTATTTATAAATTACCTCAGATTTGACTACTCAGTGAATTTATTGTCATCTTCTGACTTTCATTTCTACCTTCCATTTACTTTCTGGTCGTTTGCTGCAGGTCTGTCCTTAACTGTATGGTGCTGATGGCAGATTTACAGTTTTTCAGATGTTACTTCTCTATCTTTCTAATTCTTACATTTCATTGTTTCTCCTCTTTTTGACAACACTTGTTTGTTTGTTTTTTATTATTTTTTTACCTTTGTTCTTCTCTTTCACCATGTTGTTTTAGATCTTTGTAGTTGGTGACAAGCCCGGGACCTCTGTTACCAACATAGCTATTCTTCAGTCTATCTCTTCTTTCAAATTTTGAAAAACTTCTACTGTGCCTTTATTTATGTATCACGTCTTGAGTCATGTAAAAAAATATATTTTTTGTGATGTAAAGAGTGTTTCGGTATTTTTTATATTTGTCAAATTAGCAGCATTTAACATCTAGCTGTTTGGAGTCTCCTCCTAATACTATTTATATCCCTCCCTCTCTCTCTGTCTCTTAAATCTGGCAGTAAGGTAGGCCTACTTTATAGCCCTTATTGAGTTTTTAGTTTTCAATATTATTGACATGGGGACTAAAACAGGACTAAAACAGGCTAAAATCAAAATTCTTCTTAAAAGTTGGTGAGTTCATATTATGTATAGCATTTATTTAATTTTTAGGTATTTAGGTATATATATATATATATATATATATATATATATATATATATATATATATATATATGTGTGTGTATATATTTGTGTAATATTGTGTATATATTTGTGTAATATTGTGTATTAGTAAAAAAGTGCTTAATGCATATAGCAGAGCAATATACATAAGGTAAAACATGAAAAATAAGAACTGTGATTGCAACTAATAGTTTCACAATATTTCAATCACCAGACAATAATGCTGCAAATACTGTACAAGCTTTTATAAACAAACAAAGCAGGTGGCTCATCAAAAATAAAAATTACAGGTGGTAACGTATTACAATGTGTTAATATTCAGACAAAGGAAGAAAGAAAGGATGTCCCATCTGGATACAGTTTAAAATTACTAAAGAGTGATTTACTTTCAAATTCGGTAAATAGGTGTTCCGGTGTTTGATCAGGAAAGGAGGCCACATGTGATTAGTCATTAGGTATGAAGTTGTGGAGGAGGAATTTGTTTTCGTGTCCGCATTTTGAAATAAGTTCTGATCTTTTGTTGAGAAGTTGTTTCTTAATGGTGTATGTTATAATGGACATTTTTTCAGTGAGACAAAGGAGGCATCTTTTTGTGCTGTTGTTGTGATGGGGAGGGGGGGCTGATTTTAGGACAGACCAAGATTTTTTGGGTGCTTTTGTTTTTTTCCTTTGCTTTTCATAAGAAACTGGATAGTGTTGTACTGTGTTTGTATTTACTGTGGGTGAATGATAATTTATGTTGAGAGTATCTATCGATCTGTATATATAATGATTAGAATGAATGATGGTATGCATAATACTTCCTGCCCATCACATTATTCACATCTGTATGTTTATTGGTCAGAAGAACCCCTCAAAAAGCTTGCGGTTTGCAAGGTGAACTTCAAATCAAATGGTCTGCGTGTGAACATGAAGAAGACTGCTGTTCTCCACTGTAAGTGTGGCTGCAATGATCGCTGGAAGACAGGAAAGTGGCCTTGTGGGGAATGCAACAGAGTTGTTGGCAAACTCTATATACTGCTCCACTGGTGTCCACTGGGCCCATACAAGGTGCTCTGGCATCAAAGGTAGACTAAGAGAGGGTATTTCTTTTGTGTGTCCTACTTGCAGCAGTAATCAGAACCTGCCACTGACTCCAGAAAACGTCATGCTCAATGGTGTAGCCTTAGAAACAGTTCATACCTTCTGTTATCTCAGGGACATAGTTGGAGATAATGGAGGGTGCACAGATGCAGTGACAGCACGAATAGAATCTGCATGGGAAAAGTTCAGAGAGCTTCTTCCTATCTTGTGCTATAAGGGTATACCCTTGAAATCTCATGGACACATCTTTGCTGTTGGTGTTTATGGTGTTATGCTTGGTGAATGTGAAACATGGCCAGTAACAATAGATGACACAAGCAGATTAGTCAGGAACGAAGTGCAACAAAACTAATGGACAAAGTTCCCATGACAATTTACAAGCGTGCCTTGGTATCCCATCCCTGGAAGATGCCAAGACATGAAGACTGAGATGGTTTGGCCATGTTAAAGGAATAAACCCAGTCATGGCCACACAAAATATTGACTTTTGAAGTGGATAGTAAATTCCACGGTCACCAAAAAAAGCAATGGCTACACAACATCAGGGCAGATCTAGCTTCATTGAAGATCAAAAAAGATCTAGCTGATTGTGTTGCCTGTAGATGAGCCATCAACTCAACTGGAGAGACAAAAAGGCATCCAACCCCAGATGCTGGGAAAAGAAGACATCAAACTGTGCAGTAAGTAAGTAGTAGTATGTGTCTTTTTGTCAAGTTAAATATGGATTTTACTATAATGGCCACATATTTCAATTTAAAATTAAGCACAGATGCACAGGAGTCACTGCTAAGTGATCTAACTGGGCTTTAAATTTTTAATTGTTGAATCCCACAGGCACTGGGCAAGTGCAAAACTGCTTAAAATGCAGAAGTTGACAACATTAGTGAGTAATTTGTAGAGAATACCAATTACTTTTCTTTTGCTGAACTGTAATGTTATCTTGTTAAATAATAGATATCGTGACAGAATGGATCCTACAGATGGTTAAATGTCTGAAAACTTTCACATGGTTTTCGAAAAAGTATGCAAGGTGAATGTTACTTGGCTGTTGGTAGGGACCAGTATTTTGAGTACTGCTGAAAGGCCACAAAAATGGTTGTAAGATATTGTTGTCTAATAAAAAGCTTAGTAAGAAATTGGAATTAAAAAAATGTTTGATAAGTTTGGTAAAGTTTTAATGCTTTTTAAATTAAGGTCAAAAGTTGACTTCACAATATTTTCCAGGCTGTCAACTTATCCAGACTATCTGCCAGTCCACTGATCTCAGTTGTGAACACAATCACCTGTTCTCCACTCCATTTCATTGTGTTAAATACCCATAGGCAGTGAATGCTCCATCTACACAACCTTTTAATCTTGTCTATATTTTTGAAACATCTGTGCCTTCTTGACCATTTCCAAGGACTGAGCTAGTGGGTATCGCTCCAAAAGAGTAGGTAACTTTTGAGTAAGTGCTATTTGAGTAAGTGACTTCTGAGTAAGTGACAAAAGAGTAGGTGCCCTAAAAGAGTAGGTGCCTTAAAAGAGCAGTGTCCTGAAATATTAGTCATGTAATTAACAAATGAGTACTTACATGTAAATGATCACACAATCAACTGTATGTTTCTAAGGCACTTACTCTTTTGAAAACTTACTCTTTTATCACTTTCCCAAATATCACTTACTCTTTTAGGGCATAATCGAGCTAGTACACCCCTTTCTAAATAAAATGGTATGAGATTTGGTAGATTTGATACATGTTGTAACTTCACCACTAACTTTAGCTTTTTCAGCCATGTGATGAGACCACCTTTGCCACTAAATGGATTAATCATGTTTGTTGTTATTTTGACAGTCATCATACTGCAGAGATGGTTTGCTATCTAATGAAAAGTTAAGGTAAAAAATTTGAATACCAATAAATATGTCTTATAACAAGTTTGGAATGCCATAACGCTTCTAAAATTTACATCAAAAGTTGACTTTAACTCTAGATCAATACTGTCTAATGCTGTACCTACTGATAAAATAACTGCATCAACACTGTTTACTATTGTAATTCCTGGGCTGTAATATCAAATACCTTCTCTTCTGATACAATGCTAGCACAGATAAAAAAACCCATCTAATTTCAGAGTTTCTCTCAGTTGTTTTCCAATCAGTAACATAAACTGCCTTCATAGAAACCCTTTGGCAGTGGAATAGACATGGTCAAAGTAATTTCTCTTCAGCAAACCAACAGCAACCCCAACTTTCTTTTCAAAACAAAAATCGCACCCAACTGACTTCCACAAGCAAACAGCTGATGTCAAAATGAAATAAATCTGAAATAAATGGATCAGAAACTGTCTTTCAACAAGTACAATGGCACTGAACAACAACCATGCCTCCCAACAATATGACCTTGGTGTCATGTTTTACCAATACTCTGACTCTGTTGAGGAGACAGTGCTTCTTTCAGCCTATGTCCTATTGTTCTGTGCTTTGCTTCCTCTCAACAATGTAACTTCCTTCAGTGCAATATGCTTCTCTAAAATACTGATGCATATTTCTTCCTTACATTTTCCATAAGGACCTCATCTACAGGATTTTTCTTTAAAAAGATAGCATTTTGCACTTTAATAATTTCCTCGCTTAAGAATTCCATTCTCAATCCATCATTCCACTTCCTTTGTAAATTTCCTTTTTCTCTCTTTTCTCTATTGAAACTGTTCTTATAACTGTTTATCTTGCTTTTAAAAAATTACTGGTGGATTTCCCATCAAGAACCATTCTACTGTCCATCCACTATAACCCTCATTTTCCTCTTATCATCTGAAAAGGTTAAATATGCAGTCAGCAAGCATTTAGCACAACCAAATTGGACACAAAAATGGGACAATACCACAGATATAAATAGGATTTGGGTTAAGTCACATTACACCAAGCAGACAAGACCAGTCCCATGGTTCTAAACAAGTATGACCTGGTAGGAGATTCAGATATTGTGAATGTTTCTATATGATTCTACATGAAGTACTGAGGATACACATCAACAAAGAGTCTGTTCCACTCATTTTTTTTATTTCTTACAGTAAAGCCAAAAAATACTCGATCTTCCTTAAACTGTGTATTTACCTCAGGCAAACAGGCTATGTTTTGCCCATTTGTCTATGTACAAAACAACAAAAAGTTATGAATGGATTTGGGTTAAATTTTCAGGAAATGTTAATAGTTGTAAAAGAATAAAATGATTAAATTTTCATGATGCTCAGAATCATTATTTGGACTTTGTTTGAGTTTGTGCATGATTTGTTCTTTGCCTCAGTAAGATGCTTATTTGATGTTTACTACTGTGAATACAAGCCAACACAGCTCAGTTGTAAGAGTAAAAGAATAAAGGTCCAAGTTCAATCCTTAGACTTGCCAGTATTGTGTTTTTCTTTTTTCAATGAATGTTAAAGTACAATATTGGGTAAAAATACAAATATGGAAGAAAATAAGCAGCTTGGTGAAGGTTTGGACCCTCAAAGTGCTTTGTTAGTTGCTAATGACTTTGCTGTTATATGTGCCATCCACTCAAATGACACCTATGTTAGTCCAAGAAATAGAGGATGGCTTAAGCTGGATGGGAAATATCCAATATCTCTACACAGGCAGCAAAAAACATTTGTGCTGCATATGAGAAGCTCAGAATTATAGCAGGTAGAGATGATTTGACTGACTGTCAGTCAAAGTATGGTAAAAAAAGTGTGCTTGGAAATATGGTATAAGTTATCAATGTAGGCTATTTATCATGCAAGGAGTCATAAGCTCTTTCTGCACATTGTTTCAAGAGATACTTCTCCCATTGTCAGCCTGGTGATATGACAGTTATACCACAAAATGTAGCCTAGAAAAAGCTTAGGACTCAAAACATGATAAATATCCTACATCAATGGCTTCCACTGAGTCCATAAAGAAAATAATTTAATATCCTTGATACTTCCATGGAGCTGTCTTTCACTTCCAAGGCTTGTTTTTTCATTTAATTTTTTTATGATGAGAGAGTAGTGATTTCAGTTGTAGCAAATAAAAGCAAATTATTGGCTTTTATTTATTGGCATTTGAATTCAAGAACATTGTAGTTTAAAAAAAAGTTCAAGTAAAATATAGTCAGGTCAGATGAGAAAATATGATTGTTCACATTAAGCCTTGTAGGTAAAATTTGTTAGCACCTACATGTCCCTCTATAAAAATATAATGTGGAAACAGTAGCCAGCCACCTAAAGAATAAAAAATTGCTAGCATACTATATGAAGTGACTGATTAAGCTGTTCAAGAATGCATTCACACAACAACCTGTACACTGAATTATGAAAAGACCATTACTGTTCAAGTTTTCAGTAAATGGTTAAGCAATGAATGCTTTGCCAGTGGTGGACTTTATTTTCTTGCTAATGAGGCTACCTGAAAAATTTAAAGGTGGTCCTCTGTCAGGAATAATGGTGTGCAGATTTTCAACTTACATCAAAAAATGAAAAATGCATCAGGAATATTTTTAGTGCACAAANCAGTAGCCAGCCACCTAAAGAATAAAAAATTGCTAGCATACTATATGAAGTGACTGATTAAGCTGTTCAAGAATGCATTCACACAACAACCTGTACACTGAATTATGAAAAGACCATTACTGTTCAAGTTTTCAGTAAATGGTTAAGCAATGAATGCTTTGCCAGTGGTGGACTTTATTTTCTTGCTAATGAGGCTACCTGAAAAATTTAAAGGTGGTCCTCTGTCAGGAATAATGGTGTGCAGATTTTCAACTTACATCAAAAAATGAAAAATGCATCAGGAATATTTTTAGTGCACAAAATAGAGAACAAAGGCCTGGAGTACCTACTGTATCTTGTCCTGATCACTGAAAGAAAAAACAGCCCAGCCAGCACTAGTGAACCAGAAATGAAACTACATGAAGTCTGCATGAAACAAGATTGTTAGTCTATGGTGAAGCCTTATTATAGATTTACATACCAAACCATTTTTACAGATAAAAATCTTATGCAACAAAAATGAAAGAATACTGGTCTTGCCATATAGTCAATTGGAGTCTAACGTGAGGTAGCTTAATATCCTCCATTATCATCTTTCACGAAATGATATTCTTATAATAATCTATTTGTGCTATTACTACAAGTTAAAAATCGTCCAGATCTTTAGCATTTTCATTTCATTAAAATGCTTATTTACATCCCCGTCACATATTAAACAATATTTTGTGCCAGTCTACCTTCAAATGTCATTTAATGTGTCACATATTCGGAATTCCCTGCATACTAACACCAGAATAAAACTGTCAGTGGGCAATATAAGGAGGAAAGTATAGCCAAAGAGTAGATCAAAACTTATACTGTATTAGACAAAAATTATATTTATATGTAACTTACACTGTAACATAACATACAAATCTACAATTAAAAGAGAAAAATAAACTTTACGATCAGTAAGCCCGAGTTGCTAAAGTATCTAGACTTTGGCTAACATAAACAAATACCATACAAACTAGTTTGAAAGGCCCTAGTTTTTGCGATCTTCTATATCAGCTTGATAGCATCTCCGATCAAATGCACGTCAGCGATGCATTTTGACTCGCAATTTACAATGTGATATTATAACATTCAGCAGTCGCACTGTTGATTCAATAGTACCATTGACTAGTTTTAATCTAATAAAAGTAATGAAGTGTTGTGGAGCAATATAACTTATAAGTATTACTTTGAAGTATTACTGATCAAAATGCAAAAGTCGCTAGTAATAATCACAAAAGTAGATTTTTTAACCTTTGCAGGTGCTACCCTACCTATTGTTTACTCTGGTTGGCAATTCTTTTTCAAACGAAATTGACAAAAAATCAACTTAGTAAAATATCAAGATGGTCGTACGTTAATTCTTGACGCTTTTTTCATTTGGTAAGTTTCCTTCTGCTAGCCTTACCCTTGACCTGATGTATATCCTTTCAATGATATCAAATTCTGGCTTGTATAGTGTACAGTATTAACAATGATATTGACTATCATCAACACTCAACCCAACAAGTCATAGCAAAGCTCATGACAAGCAACATTGGTAAAAAAATAAAACTAACTGTAATCCAAGTCGAAATATCCCAAGAATATAATAACATACCTGCCAGGAGGTCCTCCCGCATATCTAGAGAGAAAAATTACAGGGTATTAATGTCATAAAGGTGATAAAAGTAAAAAGTGAGTACGAACATCGAGGTGAGTAATCACGTTATGTTATCAGCTAACACAGGAAACTTTATTTACACAGAAAAAAACAAATACGAGTTTTACAGCAAAATATCACTTACTCCTGCTCAAAATACATGTTTCAGCTTTTTCATAAGCTTGGCAATAAAAATTAATACTTAGTTGTTTTCAAAATCGAAGCCAGGTCAACGTTAACTCTTTTTCTCTCTAATGCCTTTCACTGCTATGACGACCTGAAAACAGTTAGCCTGACCAAATTTGACTGTTCTAATTAGGCCATATTCTAAACATCGTTATTTTGATATGGCTAAACTACGGAGCAAAATTTGTTTTAATAACATAACAGAAGCAAAAGAATAATTTTTTTACTTTTGTCAAATTTTGTTCCGTATTTTACATAAAGAAGGACTAACTTGCTATGGACAGTGGACTATTTTTCTAACCTTCAAGTGGAACACCGCTGCAACGCGATCCCAGCATGCTAAGGAGAGAAGCCTGGGTCGACCCAGATGGCCAAATGAAAACCCAGACTGGATTTATCACTAATTCCTCGCCGTAACAATGTAAATATTTCCAGAAAGCGATGTGTTCCTTGGGACATAACCCCTACCAAAGAGAGATTTTGTCCGCCCCCATTAACAAAAGTTTCTCCCCAAAATACTTCAGAATATGAAATGGCTAATTTTATTTTGTCTCCCAACTCCTTACGTCAAAATAATGCCTATGCTTTGTGAATCAATATTGGCGTGGGTCAATTGTTTAGAATCGAAGGAACAGCGTCGTTGATGCCAATGCTTTCTGCTTTCTTAAATGTTGACTGTAGAAGTCTTACACGAACAAAACTCATTTTATACCATTAAGTTACAGAATGAATTTAAATCACCGTAAGAAATCCAAGCATCAAACTACCACAAAAACAAGAAAGCCCTAAATAAGAAAACCCCAAAATATGGAAATACAAATGCAAATTCCTTCAAGGTAGAGAGCGAAAAAGATTTATGCTTTACAAATGTTGTAAGATGAGATGTTTTCCTCCTTCTTCTCATTCCTTTTTTCCTCACAGAACTTTCGTGATCACGGTCTCCATAGATGTTTATCTTTTACTGCCCTCGGTCGTTCCAGGTCTCTGAAATGAAGAGATAATTGAAAACTCTAAGTCTTGTATATAATAAAGGATTTCCACTCTTCATAATCTTTGACATCTTCTGGAATATTTCTTTTGAAATTTTTATTCTTTTTTTTAGGTATTTTTACTGCTTATCTCTCATAAAAACTTACCGTACTGCAAGGGAACTCGAAAGTTTTTACCCATTGAATCTCTTTGGGGTCTACTTCAAGTTCTGATCGTTAGCAAAAAGAGTTTTACCCTATTTGCTAACGATCATTCAAAAGGTTTTCTTCAGTTAAGGTTAAGGCATTTTGTTTATTTTCATTCAATAACCATGTCTAATAGCTGTTGAAGCTTTTCTGGACATTCGGTTATAAGTGTGATGTCGTTAACATAGTGTTTTTATCACTGGAGGAGGAAATGTGTATAATTTAAGCTATTTTCATTAATAGTTCTCGTTATCTCTTCACTAAAGAGTTTAAAAGGTCAGGAGAGAAAGCACAGCTTTGTCACTTTCCTGTCTTAACAGTACTAAATGTTCCAATTTGAAGCTGAAGTCGTAACGCAGCAGCCTGTTTCCAATACACCCTTTCATGCATTTTCCATTTATGTTGAGTTGTTTAAGCACTTCCAGCAAACTTTCTTGTTTATCTTTAGCTTCACTAAATTCTATAAAGCTCAGGTATAATTCGCGCCTACAGGACAAACATTGATAACAGTATTTATGTAAATATGTAAATAGCTGAAGCTTTTATCCTGTATAAATATTCGAAAATAAATAAATAAATAAATTTCAATATCTCTTGCTGAAAACATTCTAATAATAAAGATATATTTATCTGGTCTCTGTATTTTGGAGGAACCCTAATCGTTGTTTACCAATTCCTTTAAGATATAAATGACTTTTTACATGACTTATAGCAGGATTCTTGTCGTATCTCTCATCAGGCTGATTGACCCTTGAAGTCTACATTTGCTAGATCAAGATTTCTTCAGTAGAGCCATAAAAATTGATTTAATTTCGTTTATCATTTTTGTGACTTCGCTTATTCCAAAGTCATCAATGGTTTGTATCACTTTATTAAATGTTGTTTGATTAAGGTAACGAAATTTTGCATACAACGAATTTTTTTCCCAACTAAAGTCTGGCTCAAATATTTGATAAGTGCTGATATTCATTGTCGTATCAATGCTCTCATCCATGTCTAGATTGACGAATAGCTGTTCCAAAAGAGTCCACAGGATGAGATGTTCTGTGTGTTGCTTAACGTTTTGTCTGGGAACATCGAATATTAAAAAATTTTCACTAGGTTGCTTATCTTTTTGAATGAGTATATATATATCAGGTGTCTCCTATATGACATACAAAAAAGAACTCTAGAGCAAAACTGTAAACTTTAAATAAAAATTGTTTTAAGCCTGTAACAAAACAGTTTTTAACAACCAGGTTGACAGATTTGCATAACTAAGAATCTTGCAGCTGCTAAACAGAATTTGATCTCCTCATTTATCAGTGCCCCTAGAGTTCAAGAAAATGGATTGTCAACTTGACAACCAATCCAAAAGTTGGGGTCAAACTGGAAAAAACTGATTAGGATAAATGAAATTTTTACATTTAGACAACAAATGTTCTTTTATCTCTAAAACAATGGGGGTTCGATAAACAAGAGTAACTGAAGCCTTTTGTCTCCAGCATGATATGTTGTAACTGTAAAGTATCCAGCTTGTGACATCCAATGTTTGGCCCAGACTGTAGTTTGGAACAAAAATTATCGCGTATAGCCAGTGGAAATACCATATTCTGAAAATGTGTACTTGATGCTGGAAAGGAATTTTGTTAAGTCCAGTCGGAAAGAGAGGCTTTTTAGGCTATCTACGTTGACCCAGGCCTCTCTTCAGGATTTTTCAGTCACTTACCTAAGAGTCAATATTATGAGATAGGTAGAAAGTCCCTTTAACACTAATTTTTCAAAAGTATTTCCACGAGCAACAGCGCTTGAGGAAGAAAGTAACCAATTCTATGGTGACATCAAAAAAGTAGTGAAATAAAGTCTCAATATATATATATATATATATAAAGCTTTCGATTCGGTTATCCGTATTAAAGTGCTCAATACATAAATGCAGAGCGTAATATAAGACGACAGTGTGTAGTTTGTATTTGTACCCACTGTCGTCTTATATATATATATATATATATATATATATTGTATGAGTGCTAAAGCCATAGCCATGGATGTTAAACGGCAAAATTAAACAAAAACAACGAGGCACTAACACAAACAGGACAAAACGATGACAATAACAAAAATGAATTGAGGAATAGGGAACTAGGGTATACAAAAGTGTAGGAAATATAGTGAAAAGATGAAATAGTTGACCAAGTGGTGAATTGAAATCGTGGATCATCAGTCGATGACCATATCAGTTATTTCAGGGGAATTAACGTCGAGATAGCTTTTACGATATGGCTCTCTAGCAGCATTGCCCAAATACCACTATCACGTTAGATCATGAGGTCATAGACGAAAGAAAAAAGGTCTATAGAAAATGTTATAGAAAGGTCGAGATATGAGCAATGGTATCCAGAGAGTATGAGAAAAAGATGGAAAACACAGTTAAACCCATACTTGCTATCAGATGATTCTCACATGGCCCGCTACGCCATGTTACCAACCAAACCATGTGGGTCGCTACCAAACAAACTATTTGATACCAGTCCAAGAGGAAAAACATGAGAAGAAGAGAAAACAATAAAAGAAGAGGAACCGGGGAAATTAGTTGTTCTGATCTAAGTCATTTTTCAGGATGCCAAACTTATATATATATATATATATATATATATATATATATATATATATATATATATATATATATATAGAGAGAGAGAGAGAGAGAGAGAGAGAGAGAGAGAACTATGATTGTAAGAACTATGATTGCAATCACAGTTCTTATTCTTATTTTTCTTTTTTTTCGTGTTTTACCTTATATTGTTGCTCTGCTATATGTATTGAGTACGAATACACAAAATTACACAAATATATATATATATATATATATATATGTATAGAGTTACTTATATATATATGTATAGAGTTACTTATATATATATAAGTATAGAAGAATTATAGGAAAATTTGACCTGGGTGAAAGAAATGATGGCTTTGAAAGTCCAACTGAATTTTTTTCGCCGCCAGAGTTTTGTAAATACCAATACTACGTTTAAACAATTAAAGAGAAAGTACTATACATGGAAAATTCCTGGTGTTGCACACCAAAATTAGAAAGATTGCATTTTAATCGACTAGCAATTTCATAACATCATTAAACAAGGGAAACTATGTACAGATGCTGGTATAAAGTCTCCTAGTGACTTTGTTAACCTGCGTATGATTGTAAAATTAAATAGTAAAGGAAAGCCAAAAAGGTCACAAATCTAACTATGGCAACATTAAAAGAGTAAGCTTCAGTCTATAATATAACATTTCTATCAATAACAAGTATGAAATAATAACAAAGTTCATGTCCAGCATGACAGCCCGCACAGGGAGATGGTATTCACCTGCCAGACGAGAAAATTTAACCCCGGCTACCGACCAGTAGCTTTAGAGGTTAAGCACCTTCCTCAATATGTTGGTGGTTCCAATGATGGTAGATGTTTGGAGTCCACCCAAGACATCAGGGATGCCCAACTCTTTCAAACTGCGCTCCAAGCGCTTCGTCACCACTCCTAAGNGACCAGTAGCTTTAGAGGTTAAGCACCTTCCTCAATATGTTGGTGGTTCCAATGATGGTAGATGTTTGGAGTCCACCCAAGACATCAGGGATGCCCAACTCTTTCAAACTGCGCTCCAAGCGCTTCGTCACCACTCCTAAGCTTCCCACGACGATTGGGACAACGCTGGTACATACGCTATGTAACTTTCGGATTTGTTGGGCCAAGGGAGAATACTTAGTGACCTTTTTTTCTTCTTTAGCTGTCACATTTCGATCGGAAGGCACAGCAAAATCTACAACCAGCCATCTCTTCTTAATAATAATAATAATAATTATTATAATAACAGTGAAATCAATGGAAAGTCCTGAAAATACTATGACTGGGAAAGTAGAAGAAATGTTAAAAAGAAAAAAGGAAGTAATAAAAACTTTGACAAAAAGACATATGATACAAAATAACAGAAAAAAGATGGTGAAAAACATCAGAAAAATACAATGTGATAAATAAGAAAACTATGAGAAATATTGCATAGCCAAAATGTGGAACAGAAAATGTTAGGAAGTATAAAAACTTGACTTCCAACAAAAATCAAGAATGCATCGGTAAGTGAAGGAAATAACTGTACAGGTGCATACATATAGAGATAGTGACTGTATTCAAAATAAAGAAAACAAAATGCTTTTTAATGAAAATGAGGTAAAATCCAGATTGGGAGGAATATGTGAGCGATTTAATTCAAGGATGAATGAGCCAAACCACCAATAACAGAAGAAAGGAGGAGGAAAAAAGCAAACTATTAGCTGAAGGTGAGAAAGCCATAAATTATATAAAGATAACCAATGCTCCTGGCAATGGCCAGATAAAATCATAAATGGTAAAAGCTTTGGATGAGGATTGAAGGATACACCAATGTTAAATAATATCTACAATAATGGAAACATACCATTTTGATATAAATGCAATAATATTCATACGACTACCAAAAAACACATGCTAATGTGTTTGCTGAATATAGAATATTAAGTCTTGTGAGTCACGCATTCCAACTGATGCAAAAAAGTATATTACTACGGAAAAGACAAAAAATAGAGTACAATCAGTATATATTTAAAAGTTATATATGAAAAATCCGAAGTTACTCACTTACGTATGCCATTACCCCTGCTTAGGCCCTCAATAAGATTCGTCTAACCGTCTATGCCCATGGTCAGCCTCTCCAGCTGTGGTTATTAGTAGAGAAATACTTCTTCCCTTTCTTCCCTTTGCCCTAACAAACTCCATTAATATTGAAACGTTAAAAAATAAGGCTTTTGGCCAGTAGGGATCTATGATAGAAGAGTTATAAGTCCCCCTCAAAATCCCCTTTTATTGGATAAACGCCCTTTTTGCCCTGGTATAAACTGAAATATTCCATTTTTTTTTGTCCCTTTGTTTTTCAATCCAGGCAAAAATACAAGTGAAAATGATCATAACTGCTTTTTCTTTCTTATAAACCTAATAATTGCTCATTAGCACTTCTCTGAGTCTGTAATTGAGCAGGTGAATTTTAATGTGACAGGCTAATAATTTGATACAGATCTGACATTGTCAAAGTAATCTCTCCAATCTGTCAACAAATTTGGCTTGTGACAGCCAGTGGCGTAGCCAGCTGTAAAAAAAATTGTCTTGCTTTGAGCTGGTGACGTAGAAAGCGGGGGTGGTGGCTGGGACAGCTACCCCAGGAAAATTTTGGGGACCACGCCCTTCAGAATGTCGGAAAACCCTCTTTTTTGGAAGACCATCCTAAAATGAGGACTATTTGATGAGGAAATTATGATAACCACAAAGCGTTATTTACTACAACTCCTCCAATGAATCTGGAACGTTCCTAGATTTCTGGCAGAGAAACCCCAATCCAATGCGCTGTATAGTAGTTATTTAAGGTACCGCCAGGGAGGAGATATCTGGCCATCACAATGTTTGGGGTTTTATAAAGGTATTAAAGAGTAAGAAAACGATATGTCAAAACTCCCAATATGCTCGTAATCCTTGGCAAAATCAAATGATAGAATATTTGTTGTCTTGGCAAACTAGTCCCCACTCACACAATTGGGAATGAGATAAGCTCAAGCCCCTCATCAAGGGTTTGGCCATTGCTCAAGTTTTCCAATTTTCTTTTTTGTGCAGAAGAAAACCATTTGGAGCTGAGACAAGCAGGAAAGCAAACTGCATAGTTCAGGGTATTCCAAGATGATGTGGTGAAAATAACAGCAATAAATTTCAAAATAACCATTTTGGAATACCCTGTCCTTCTATTTTATTTCTAAATTTGGCACAGGCCTACCTTCTTGAATAATAGTTCCTCTTTCGTTGTCATTCCTTGAACGAAAGGATCTGAATAATGAACTAGGGACAATGTCTCCCTAAGCTGCGATCACTTGGTTCATTGTAGGTTAATAGCAAATTCTGGGTGTAAAACCAACTGAATTCAGCAAAAGCACCTGGAAAAAATAGGTTTCAAATGCGGGCGTGCTGTTGCTGATAGCACGACCAGAGACCTCCCAATTTTCACACGTGTGGGCGTATCAGCCAATCAAATCGCTTCTTGTTCTGTCGGGGAACCAGAACCCCAGATTTCTGCAGCACAAAGAACGTGTCTGGCTGTAAAAAGGTAGCACGACATTTTTGCAGTGACACCAGTGATTCTGAAATAGGTTTGTATAACGCGAAACTAAGTACTTTATTTAACCTTGAAGGGTGAAAATTGCTTGGAAAATCTGTGTTTGTTCGTGCTCTCAGATTTTAGCACGCAGAAAGACAAATAGGCTTATCTAAAGCAATTTTGCTTCAGGAAAATGATTTCAAAAAACATAGTGGAAGAAAAATACATTTTTTTTATCCCGGAATTTTTTAGCACGACCAGCACTACCGCTAGCTATGCCACTTGTGACCGCAATATCAAAGAAGCGGTGTATCAAATTTAATTTCTGTTGCACTGCAAAATTTCCACTGATTCGCGGTTTTTCTGTTTATTTTCCCTTGCCTGTTGAGTTGAGAAGACTTAAAATGCCAAAGGAAGGAGAGACCAATAAAGGAAAAGAACTCCGTTGTGTTTCTCAGTTTCCTAAAGAATTTAAACGTTCTCCAAGGAATGAAATGTTTTGTACGACTTGTAATACAACTGTCAACATGGAGGAAAATATCACGTGGAAAGAAAAAAATTTGTACTATTGGATGTCCACCCCAACCAATAGTAACTCCATGAAGTAGCTGGATTACTACAGCACTCTATTAGGCTGACAACGTACCTGAAGTAAGACAAACAATTCAAGCAATGGAAGCGACTGAATTATTGCTGAAAAGAGCCAAATAAGCAGTGGTTGAGAAAATGAGAGAACAGGCTTTGATTTCCTTAAGCCTGAATTAAAAACCACTCCCTGAGATTCGAGAAAAAGTACAAGTGAAAGCTTACTTCATAAATTATGCTGTTGAAGATACTGGAAAGATAAATTTTGACAATGATCCTGCAACTGTCTTGCTACGCATTGAACAAGGCATCAACAGGAATGAAATTTCTAACATTATGGGATTAACACGACCAGAAATATAATTTTCATCATATTTACTTCTGGTTTGTTCACAAGCAATAACTGTATGTGTCGAATGTAGCAACAGCATGCTGAATAAAATTTTATCTAAAGATCGAAACTTTCTTACTGAAAATATTATAACTTTTGGAAATAAATTTGCGGACTTCCAGGTGACCTTTTTTGACCATTTTATATGTTTAAAATGTCCTTTTTTTAAATTTTATTTTGCTCAATAAGATCTCCACTAGTTTTTAGGGTTTTAACTTCTTGATATCAGCCTAGAGAGATATATATTCTACTCTAGTGAATACTTCAGTATGAGGGGCTAGAGCATCTCAACCGTCATTTCCAGGTGTATTTTAAGCGCCTCTGCTGGTATGCTCTTGCTAACCTTGCTTTTATGACAATTTGGAACCTGCTGCAGATATCATCTTTGCTACTACCACCTGTGACGTTGGTTGGTCCACAGCACTGGATGACGTACATCTCAAGTCTTCTCTTTTTAGTTTTAAAGAAGGGTGTGATGGTGGATAGACCATGAAGCTCCCGTCCAGTGAGTGTTTAATAAGCTGCCTTTGAGAACAACAAGGCTACTGTAAGTGTATGTGATGCTTGTTCTTCGTTGCCAGAATGTTGAAGCACTTTCTCTTTAACAAGTCTTTTCTTTCCGCTGCCTGGCTATATTGACTAATTGATTCTTAGCATCTCTAGTCCGTTTGCTTTCGTTTCTGCAGCCACTCACTGTTTTCCCTACATGGTACTTGGTCCTGATATTCCACGTTCCAACGTCCATTATGGTCACGGTAAAGAGGACACCTGTCGGCTGAGTGATACTCAGATGTCTCCGTCTTTTAACATCTTGCATCAAATGCTGAAAATTAATCTCCTCCAAAGTCAGAGTGTTCTCTTGGACTCCTTGCTGGAGTTTTTGTAACAGAATGGGAATTATTCATGAAGAGGCTACTGAGCCTTCGCCAAACTCTCCTCGGCCTCATCCGGACTTGGGAAGGACAATAGAGAATGGAAATAGAGAGGTAATAGAGGTACATGAGAATGATATCAGAACTTAACTGGAAAATATAAGTCAAGATGTCTATGCTTGTTCCATTGAGTACGGTAAGATTTTCGATAGAATAAATCATGCAAGGCTCATCCAGTGTTTACAAGACCTAGATAATGACGGAAATAACATCAAGTTGATAGTTAATATATACTAGTCTCAGAGAGAATAAATACAACTGCGACAGAGGTGCCAAATAAACTTATGATTAAACGTTACATTGACTAACTTATTTACAGACTCTCTTTATTACTATGCTGACAAACAGTGCTTCTTACTTATTCTCCTGCGTTTTTACTTGTTATGTTTGTTTGTTGAGGAGTTAAAAAGAACCAGGTCACTGGCTGTTGTGTTGTGTTATTTCGCTAATTAAACATGCTAATTAGGACAAGTCATTAAACCTACGGTAGCCAGAAAATAATTGCAAGGAGCTTTAGAGAGACCACCAAAGGTAAGTCAATGTTATTGTAATTTTCTTGTTTGTTGCTGATTTCTGTTGTTATCATTTGACCCTGAAGTCTATAATCTTTTGGTTATCATATTTCATTTACCTGTCTGTTTTAGGTAAAATAAAATTACTTTAAAAGTTTCTACGATTAGGGTTTTTATTCTAAAGCCTGTCTGATAAATCACTGTATATTCCTACCACATCTTTTTAACTTGTAAACGAAGATGATATTCAAAAGATTGAAGATCTCGAATCTCTATGAAGCAAGAGATTCTGAAATAAACGTCAGCACCTCAGTGATACTGACGACACAGTTAGAATAGCCTATAGTACAGAAAAGTTCCAAGGCATTTTTTTAAACGTGCGAATGAGACATGAAAGTAATTTACCATGAAAATAAATGCAAAGAAAACAACAGCTACAGTTATAAGGAAAAAGGACACTAAAATCTGAAGTCAGCACCTTGTGAGGTAGATAACAGAGACATAAAACAAGTTGCAAATTTGTAAATCTGGGACAGAAGATGTAAGTCATGGAAATGGCATAACAGAAAGAATATCAATAGTCAAAGCAACCTATAATAAAATTAACAATGTACAAACATTAAAAAAATTATATTTAAATATAAGGAATTTTACAATGTTGTGTATGGTGCAAATTCATTTGAGGAGCTAAACACGGACAGTTACAGGCAAAGCGGAGAGGGATTTCCATCCTTTGAATTATAGGACCAAAGAAGAATGCTAAGAATACCATAGAAGAAAAACGCTTCAAAGCTATTTTGAAAAAATAATAATAAAATAACATGAAAGCGAGACTGAAGAACAAAATAAAATCAAGGAAACTGAAGAACTTTGGACACACAAGCAGGAAAAATCCATTACGTCGAAGGTTATTGGAAGTTTAAACAGATGGAAAGAGCAGTAGAGGAGGAACCTTTTTTGTACAACAACTCAGAGAAAGGGAATGAATGAAATACTCAGATCCAGTTAAATTAGCAGAAAATCAAGAGGAGTGGTAGAAAATTCGCAAAATCTCTCTAACAAGAGGACAAAACCTTTGAATGAAAAATACTTTAGTGGCATGTTATTTTCATTCATATCAATAAAACTATACAATATTTATTAAGAGAATGAGAACTCAAACTTAATGTGAAATGAATCAATCTTCCTTGACACAAATGAAAACATTGATTAATGGTACACCATCTATCCATCCACCAGTCTATCTATCTATCTATCTATCTATCTATCTATTAATCTATATGCATCTATCCATCTATATATCTATACATCTGTAGATCCATACATCTTTGTATCTAAATATCTATAGATCTACACATCTATACATCTATGTATCTTTATGCCTTATGGTATGTGTCGCATTACTTAGCATTTTCCTTTGTGTAAAGGAAAATTGATGGGAAGTATTTATTTCCAGAAGTCATCTAGTACATCATTTTTTTGAGATACATCGAAAATAATTTTGAACGACCCATTTTTACAGTAAAAAAAAGTTTATCCTAACAAAAATAGTCAATCTAACAACAATCATAAAGAAAAATTGTGTACGTGCAGTAGAGCTATATTGGAAAGAGGCTGAATGCCTTCCGAGTAATTAAGATAATCAAAGACAAGGTAAGAAATAAACAGTAAAGGGTTGATAGCTACAAGGATATACAAGCAGTACTTGCTGAGATTGAAAGAGAAAATCCAATGGAAGAGGCAAAAGAAGTGCTAGCTCTCTTTCCCAAACAACAGTGGAGTACTGTCTAGCATCATTAAGTCCTGTAGTACTGGGTCCAACAGTACTGGGACCCACTCCTACCAAGTCCAAACCCAAAGTGAAAATTCTTGAACAAAAACTTTATATCAAACGATTTGTAATCCAGAAAGAACTGAGAATATCCATTAAGTAAAACAAAAGAGGAGAGAAAGAATGTACAAGGCATTGTGGGTAGATCTACAAAATTACAAGGTCTACAAGCACTTAAGATTAAATGACCTAAGGCTCCTCAAATTCGTTGAGAATTTGGAATACTAGCTTATCATTTGTCAAGTCAAATTGAGAAAAGCTACTTTAATGTCCACAGATTATTTAGATGACTGTGGACTGCATTTCACGTACATTTTATGGGAATCTTGAATAATTACAAGATTATTAAGCGCTTTGTCTTTGAAACAAAATCTTTAGCCATGAGGGTAGACGTTGTTTGTCCGAAAAATTTACCAACGAGAGGCTAATAAATTATTTAACAAGGGATGATAATATTCAAGTGGAGCGTCCATACAATGTGGAAAGGAAACTCATCTCCTTTGTCACAGAGTTTGTTTATAAATTTGTTTTCTACTATGTTGGTGTCGAGGTTCAGAAAGGTAGCATGTTGCCCATGGAGTTCTACTTTTAAATCAACCTGAGCGGGATATATTTAAAGGTGGTTGTTCCCGAAGTGGTCACCTCCTTTGTTGTCCATAAATCATTAATAAATCTCATGGTATGATGGACGTGTCGGGCTTTTACTTTATTTGTTTTAACAAACTATGAATGTAATTGCTCTCGTATAATAAAGATAGAGATCGGTCCCAAATAAAGATAGAGATTCGTCCCAAATAAAGATAGAGATTTGTCCCAAATAAAGATAGAGATTCGTCCCAAATAAAGATAGAGATTTGTCCCAAATAAAGCCAAGAATAGGAATTCCCAAAATTTGACGGAGGAATTTATAGACTACAAATAGACTAAAAGTAGACTACAAAAGTCTAGAGGCTTATCCAACGATCTAAGGAAAATGTGGAAAGACAAAAGAAAAAAAAGAATTTGAAAACCTAACAAAAATCACATTGTTACATGTATTTGTGAGGCCAGTGCTACTACTCTGCGGATGTGTAACCTGGGGTATGACTGAAATGGAAGAAGGAAAATCAAACAGTTTTAGTCCAGGTTTCCTTGGTACGTTGTGAAAATGNTTGTCCCAAATAAAGCCAAGAATAGGAATTCCCAAAATTTGACGGAGGAATTTATAGACTACAAATAGACTAAAAGTAGACTACAAAAGTCTAGAGGCTTATCCAACGATCTAAGGAAAATGTGGAAAGACAAAAGAAAAAAAAGAATTTGAAAACCTAACAAAAATCACATTGTTACATGTATTTGTGAGGCCAGTGCTACTACTCTGCGGATGTGTAACCTGGGGTATGACTGAAATGGAAGAAGGAAAATCAAACAGTTTTAGTCCAGGTTTCCTTGGTACGTTGTGAAAATGATGGAGAGGAAGAGAGCAAAATGAGCGAATATTGAAGGATGTTGGGGTCAGCGACATCTGTGACGATATCATACGGAGGAGGTGGAACTAGATCTGCCATGTGTCCAGAAGAAACTGAGAGAATGTCGGTACAGTAGCAACAAAATAAAAACCTGAGAGGGAAAGTAAGACAAGCATCCAAAGACAACATGGATAAGAACAGTCGGCAGGGAGCGATGACAAGAAAGATGGAAAATCTGAGGTGAAGCCAGGGTAAAATATAAAGACAGGGAGGGTTTGAGAGAGCGGGTTGTAGCCTTCTACTACCCCTGGAATAGAGAGCAGTAAGCTCTTAGTTCATGAGGAGGTATTTTGTTGCCAATAAAAATTGTTGTGCCCTGTCCACTTTTTGTCTGATGTCAAATAAGTGGTAGAAGACCACAGCACAAAAATCTCATACCCGATCACTGATCTAATTGTCTGTGCATATTTGACAAAAGCAAAAATTAAAGAAACTTACACATTCTCATTCACTGACTTCATACAGCGTTCTTAACCTCTAGCCTGTTGTCGGGAGGAATACTCTAAAGAAGTAAGAGAAGTTGTGCTTTCTTTGACATAATGTTTTGCAATGTTTCTGGTGTTTCAATTACTACTAAAACCGTAACAATGTAATCACAATCAATTTAACTTCTATGTTTTGACAGTAGTCGAGCAAGTGTTGTAGTGAAAAATATTCCTTTTCTAATTTCTGCCATCACCTGCCTATCTATTGACCCACAACAGATAGAAAAAAGTAGTTTGAGAATATTTCTCACAACCAAAATTTGAGAATTAAATAGCTCCCACAAGCAATAATGTCAACTGGACTTCTTTTAATAAAGTAGCGACGTTACTTACAACAAGGCGGCTGTTTAAAAGACGAATCAAGGCAAAAATTTATTTTGAGAAAAACGTCATGTCGAGAAAACTGATTAGGTGAAAAAATTTTTTTGAAGATAGCTGATGTCAAATTAAGACGTACTTTTGAAAGAAAATGTTCATTGGTAAACAGTAAAAAATGCATGCTGTTTTTCTCATTGCTTTTTTTTCTCATTAAAAAAATTTCAAACGGAAAATAAAATTTGTCGAAAATTGTGGACACTCAAAAATACAACCTCCCATTATTTTAACACCTAATTTATCAATTTTCGAGAAGGGATGCCAAAACTGCGATTTCGTAAAGAAGGTGACAATACTTGTTTCCCGAAATGGATTTTGAATTATGGTTGTGAGAAGGTTTAAAGTTTTACAAGTATAAAATTAACACGTAAAGAGGTTTCTTGCCTTAAGTTTGAGCTGCATAAAAATGACAAGACCACTTATAACAAAATCCTCACAAAGATAATTCTTGGAGAGGGAGGAATTCAACTTGAAATTGTGAAAAATGATTTTTTAAAAATTTAAAAAACAAATTTTTCACGCGCTGCACTTTATCGGTTTCGAGCCTTGCTGAGGACTCATTCGCCAAATTTTCTCCATGCATCACGACCTTGCGTAACACATGTTGGTACACTCCTTCTCATTAAAGATCTATCTTTCTATCTATCTATCTATCTATCTATCTATCTATCTATAAAATATAAAATATAAATATAAAATATAAAATATAAAATATAAAATATAAAATATAAAATATAAAATATAAAATATAAAATATAAAATATAAAATATAAAATATAAAATATAAAATATAAAATATAAAATATAAAATATAAAATATAAAATATAAAATATAAAATATAAAATATAAAATATAAAAATATAAAATATAAAATATAAAAAACAAAATATAAAATATAAAAAATAAAAAATAAAAATATAAAATATAAAAATATAAAATAAAAAAATATAAAATAAAAAATAAAAAATAAAAAATATAAAAAATAACATATAAAATTAAAAAATATAAAATATAAAATATAAAATATAAAATAAAAAAAATAAAATATAAAATATAAANGAAATAAAATAAAATAAAAAAAATAAAAAATAAAATATAAAAAATAAAAAATAAAATATAAAATATAAAAAATAAAATATAAATATAAAATATAAAATATAAAATATAAAATATAAAATATAAAATATAAAATATAAAATATAAAATATAAAATATAAAATATAAAATATAAAATATAAAATATAAAATATAAAATATAAAATATAAAATATAAAATATAAAATATAAAATATAAAATATAAAATATAAAATATAAAATATAAAATATAAAATATAAAATATAAAATATAAAATATAAAATATAAATCAGCGATCAAATCATAAATCATATGAAATCGACATATCGTCCATATCCAGATCGTAATCGATTTAAGAGCACCCATTGTTCACGCTTCAGGTCATGTCCTGGAGGTTTCACCGTAAGTTTGGGAATAAATTGGGAAAGCTGGTTGTCTGTATTACTCCATCGCTGTTTCCACACATCAGCAGCCCAAGATTTGACAGATGCTGTATCGTTTATGATGGAAGCAAAAAGGTGCATGCGATTCGAAAGTAGAACTCTGCTCTTTAACCTATTGTTTGTAAGTGGATATATGACCAAGTTTTAAAGAATGTGCCCTTTCTCTGATAGGACAAAAAAATAAAAATAGGATGTGCGACTTCCTTCAGGTAATTTGAAGTTTCTTATTGTTGTTCATATTGCTGAAATAAACATATGGTTCCTTTGTTCTTTTATTTGCACATTCAATATCACCCTTAATACTTGCTCAACTTTAATCTTTGTTTTCTTTTGACGGACTGGTGCCTATAGCAACTCAATTTACAACAGATTCAAAACAACGGTTTCAAAACATGGATATTGACAAAACACAACATTCCTCTTCTTAAACAGTCTTCAGAAATGCGTAAAAGGTTCCATAGAACAATCCCATGCTCGTATTGAGGTCTCTACAATCAATAAATTATTCAAAATTAGCTCTAATTATTCCATTCAAATAATAAGTCCTCTACGTCAAATGCTATACATTGAAAGTTTATCAGATAGCTTCAACTGCGTGATAAACAAAGTGTGGATCTCTTTTATATTAACTGTTCGATTTGGTTTTCTTGGCTCGGATTCGAATCTATCTCCTTTGTTGGTTGTGGTGAGTTAATTGTTGGTGGTTTACCAGCTTCCATTGTCTTTGTCGGAGTTACTGGTGGTGTAGCTTCAGTGACTGGTGTAATCCGGAACTTTGAAATGAGGTGTCACTTTGATGCTGGAGCGTTATTCTTCTGGCAGAAGGCTTTCTTTCCTAGCTTGATGTAACCTTTATTTTTGCTCCATAAAAGAGGGTTTTAGTCTGTAAGCGAGAATGAGTGGATGTGATTGTCTTGGATGTTGACGAATCCTGGTGTCCACATTTTCTGATTATCTGCAGTAAACCAAAGAGGATCTTTTTGCTCCCAACTGTGCTTTTTCTTTTCTGTCAGACAAAAGGGTTGGAGCGAGAAATCGAAAACAAGGTCCATTATCTGATAAAATTCTCTCTGCTAGACAAATTTTTGAAAATTCTTGCTCAGTATAAAAAATTATAGCTCCAGACATTTCTTTTTTAATCATGTCATTTATCGAGTAGCTCTTCCCCCCCCCCTCTCTCTCTCTCCTCTCTCTCTCTCTCTCTCTCTCTCTCTCTCTCTCTCTCTCTCTCTTTCTCTCTCTCCCTTAGTTTGTTTCAGCTTCGGTGTAGGCTATACTTCCAAATCCACGTGTCCCATTTTTTCGCCAGATTTGTTGTGCTAGATCTTCCAACAACGAACGGTTCTATTCCAGGTAGATTATTTAAAACTTTTGCTGATGTCGCCATATACTTTCTCGTCCCCAGATGATATATAGTATATATATAGTTACTATATCTTTCTTACTTATGTGTGGGTTCAGAGAACACGTCTTCTCTCTGTGACGACAACTATAATTCTGTGTCTCAAACATGAAAGCGAGGCTGTGACATGGGAGAGAGATCACGTGCACGAGGTCACATAACTCTATAGCATCTCCGCATACTCTCTTTCTCAGACCTCATATACAACGTTTTTGTGTGTGTGTCCAAAGTACAAACAAAATGTTTATATCAGTGTCCAAACATAATGTCTATAAGATGTTCTGAGTAAATAATATCTATTTCTGAACCTGAGTTCTTTGTCTCTTAGGAAAGGATTTCCATTGTTTACGGTTGGGGGCTACTGAGCGTTCTGGGGTGGTAGGGTGTGGTTCGGTATGGTACGGTTCGGTATTGCTCGGTTCGGTTGGGTGATGTATGATTTCAGTTGTTTCTACAATAGGGTTTTGTTTTATGGGTTTGAAAAAGGAAATGTTTCTTGTGTAACTGTCTCTTTTTTCATTTCGGACAGTTATCATACTATGCTTGACTGCGGTAACTGTAAAAATGAAAGGTAGAAATTTAGAATCGTTCTTCTTACCCCTTATGCCTCTTTTTATGAAGACACGATCTCCAACATTTATGGTTCGGTCAACAGCATTGCATTTATTGTCGGTATATTGTCGAACTTTTTCATATTTCTCCTTCTGACGGTGACGAATATGATCATCAAGCGGTGATGTGTAATTTTTCATGGACGGTAGGTATGATTTGAGTGGTCGGTTGAAAAATAACCTTGAAGGGCTTACTTCAGTGGTAATATGCGGTGAATTGCGGTATGAATGAAGAAATTTTGTTAACTCATTTTTCCACGGCTTATTTTCGAATTTAGAGGTTCTCGTAACTTTCTTGAGTCATCGATTAAAATTTTCAACTATGGCATTGGCTTGTGGATGAAACGGTGTGATCGGTGCATCTTTGATGTTAACAGCTTTAAGGTAGTGTTCAAATTCATGTGTATTGAATGGTGGTCCATTATCTCGTTTGCATGATACTGGGTATCCAAATATTGAAAATATACGCTCTAATCGCTTGATAACTGGCAACTCGGATGTGTTTTTCATTATCTCAACAAGCGGAAATCTAGAATATAAATCAATGATCACTAACAGCATCTCTCCTGACGGTAATGGTCCCAAAAAATCAGTTGCAATATCTTCCCATGGTGCATTGGGAAGTTCTGAGATGGCTACAGGTGCAGGCTTTGGTAGCTCACTGTTTGCTTGGCAAGCTAAACATGTCCCTAACTGTTCCTCAATATGTTTGTCCATGCCTGGCCAATATACTTTCTCTCTTAAGGCACCTTTAACTTTAGACATTCCAAGGCGTCCTTTTGAAAAAAACTCACCGCATTTGTAGCACGCTTTGGAGGTTTTATCAGGGTTGTTCTTGTGACGATTCGGACGGTTTGGTGGTGTTTTTCGGCGTTTGTTTTTATTTTTGAACGATAAAGATCTAACCTGATTTGTTATTTCTCTTGTATCTCCGCGACTATTTTCCATTTCAGCGGCTTGTTGTTTAGCTGTCTCCTCTCCTCTAGCGATTTCTTGAAGTTTTTCGAGCATCAAATCTTTTTCTCTGAGAAGCCTTTTCCTCAATTTTACTGACTGACATGTGACGATAAAATGATCCCGAATTTCTACAGCAATATTAGCATATTCGCACGATTCAGCTAGCCTTCTTAGCCTTGTGATGTAGGCCGCAGCGTCCTCTTTCTCGAGTTGACTGGCCTTTTTAAACACATACCTTTCGTAGCTAAGATGCTTTTCGGTTTCAAATAATCGTCTAGTTTCTTCAAAACATCCTCGAGTCTGTCAACAGCATCTTCAGTATTGAGCGGCATTGAACGATAAATTTCTCGAACTTCTTTACCAGCCATGTGCAAGAGAACAGCTTTCTTTTGATCAGCATTCTTGATTCCTGACGCGGTAACGAATAATAAAAAATCCTCTTTCCACGTGCCCCATTTTTTCGCCAGATTTGTTGTGCTAGATCTTCCAACAACGAACGGTTCTATTCCAGGTAGATTATTTATAACTTTTGCTGATGTCGCCATTCCACTTTCTCGTCCCCAGATGATATATAGTATATATATATAGTTACTATATCTTTCTTACTTATGTGTGGGTTCAGAGAACACGTCTTCTCTCTATGACGACAACTATAATTCTGTGTCTCAAACATAAAAGTGAGTCTGTGACATGGAAGAGAGATCACGTGCACGAGGTCACATAACTCTATAGAAATAATGCCTCCCAATACTTTTTTGGACGTCTCGGTTTCAATAACTGTCTTCATTTGGATTAAAGGGAGCTAGCTGGGTTTCCTGTCTTCCAAGTCTTTGTTCATATCACCAGTCCACACAAAATATCCATCCTCCATGCAGCATGTGTCAGCTGCTGTATCTAATTTGCCATCAATTGTTGTCTCCTGTCGTACACCTATCAATCACAGATCGATACGACAGACATGATAAGATAAAACTTTATTGCGCACGCGCAAGACAAAGGCAAGAAAACAAAGAAGGAAAGAAGAAATGGAGGACTGACTTATTATTATTATATACTGTTACATATTATAAATATGTTATATATACAATATATAGAATATGTAATGTATAATGCATAAAAAATATATAATGTATGACCTATCTCTCTCTCTCTTTCTCTCTCTCTCTCTCTCTCTCTCTCTCTCTCTCTCTCTCTCTCTCTCTGGGTACCATATCCATTCCAGACGTTGGCCATCATGGTTTTCCACAGATTCCTATGAAGCATCATATGTAGCAGATCTCCACCTTCTACATTTTCCTTCTGACTTGTTGATTTACACTTTTTAATATGGCACTTGAGACTTCCCAAGTAAGTTAATCTTTGTCTTCCTCTGCTTCTTTTGCCTTCAATACGACCAGCAAGGGTAAGATTTTCTAGTCCATCCTTTCTCATGATATGTCCCATAAACCTCATCTGCCTTTCACGGATTGTTTTTACCATCTACAAGCATTAGTTTGCCATTGGCTTTTGCCGAGTGAGTTTACCGAGATCACCACCTCCCTTCCCAGAAGATCATCTGCTTGCTAGCAACCATTGTCTTCTGAGTTCGTAGCTCATCTGTCTTTCCCACCAATTTCTTGCTGGGTCTGCCGTTGACCATCACTCGTATCCCTGAATATGGGAGCAATCCATTTCTGGGCCAGCTGGACTGATTCACATAAGGTAAGGGTCGGCCACTCCCTTGGGTCAATCCTTAAACCCTGTTACCCTGATAGTATATGGTACATAATATATAATATATAATATATAATATATAATATATAATATATAATATATAATATATAATATATAATATATAATATATAATATATAATATATAATATATAATATATAATATATAATATATAATAGTACATATTATATTTTTTAATCCTAACCTTCTGGGAAGGCCTCCTTGTTTTAAAAAAATATTAAAATGTTATAAAACGTGGGAGGAATTTTGTAGATCATATTACTCCAGCCACCATCATACTATTCGTGTTAACTAAAAAAATGTAANATTTATATATATATATAAATATATATATATATATATATATATATATATATATATATATATATATATATATATATATATATATATATATATTATAAGGAGTAAACCCCAAGTAACAGGATGTTATTTGCTGTAATGTGACAAAAACAAAGGGTACATACATTAAACATTAGTTGGACAACAACGAGACGATATGAGTCAATAATAGACAGCAAAAATTTGAAGTCTTATGAAACGAAAATAAGTAATGGCATTTGCAGAAAGGTAAGTATAGAAAGTAAATGACACGTTGGCGTTATCACACCAGAGGCAGAGAGAAGCGAAAAAATGAGAGAAAACAAATTGATCGACCATAAGGAAGAACCATGTTACAGAGGTCTCAGGCTTGTGACCGACCACGGCTATTTTACATATGTGTTACTGGTATCAAATACTCAGCAGTCCCTCTGTTGAAGATATCTTAGGCGACATGGTTAGAATGGATTCAAAGGAAACGAATGAGAAAGGAAAGGGAAAGGAAAGAGAAAGGAAAGAAGAAAGACCGATAAAAACAACAACAACAACAAGAGCTTGAAACGCGAGAGAATTACTATCTTATTATCTTACCAAGTAAGAAGCCACTACTTTCACTTATTTTCTAGTTAGCATTATATATATATGCTATATTTGTTATTTCGTCCCTCACATGAAGTTACTTTTCAACAAAACTTATCTCTCAGTTCTCCTAAACTCTTTCTTTGCTTCAATCGCAATTGTTGGGAATTTATTGTATTGCTTCAAGCCTCCTGAGAAAGAATCTGTTTTATCAAAGATTCTGTCTTTGATAAAGCTCTCACAGTACTCTTAAAAGTGTTATCCTTTTCTTAAAAGCTGTTGCCTCTGTTACAACTAAACCATCTGATATAAAAGTGAAGAAACCTTTCTGTTTTTGACCATTTGAAAAGGCGACATACATGTCTCGAAATAACTGTTTTGAGTTTTGAGTGCGATCTGATCTGAACGAATTTTTTCTTAACTATCCAAGAACATGACCGATTAGTATCTGAGCAAGTTAGGCTTTATGTTACATATGAGACAGAAGATAAGTAGAATTTTCAATGCGGTTTATCATTCCTGACAAGACACTTCCAACATCTGTAGGAAGTATGCTCGTCAAGGCGTTTTTACAGATAGAAGTTAAAGGAAGAACAAGAGTCACACTATTTTTTAATGCTCCCTTTTCTTTGGCTATACTCTTATCTATGTTCTATTTCACCCTTTTTTTCTTCACTAATTCTAATAAGAATTTAGCCAGTAAATAAAATTAATGTCAAGCCAACGCCCGGCAAGTGCACCACTATATAAAAAGTGGTATTCATCCTTGTTCCTAAATTCACTGAGGATGGGGTGTAAATTTGTGATGATCCTAGGACCTAGGAGTTTCAAAAAGGGAGTTTATTTGGCTCAAAGTGAGTGATTTTAGTAAAAAGGGTTCCTTATAGAAGACATGTCCGAAGAAATTTATTTGGCTAACAGCACAGAACTTGTAGAAGAACAATGTCAGTGAAAGGGTTCTTTTCTCAAATACTCTGAATAAGGATGAGTACTGCTTTTATGAAGGACTTCCCCTTGAGAGTCAATCATTTATGTTGTTTACGAAAAGTAACAAAGCTAGAATCATTTTGTGCGAGGGATTTATAAAAAGACGGTGATCCCATAATTTTTATAATTTATACGTATTTTACTTTTAAAAGTTGCTCCATAAGGTCCTTAAATTCAGTATCACCAAATATAAAACAATTTATTTAACTTCTTTTAGAACAAGGTATATTTTAAAACTTTTATGGAACACATTTGAATTTTTTATTTTATATAACTTTTATTTAAATATATTGACATTGAAGTTTAATTTGCAATTTTCAAATTTCACTTTTATTTTTATAGGGTACCAGTACGAAAAACAGCCTTTTTGACTAATACGACCTATTCTATTCAAATATCTTCAAATACAAATACAAATACATTATTATATAATTTTTTGCTGAGTCCTGGATTTGCACGAATCGCAAAACAAGTGGAAAATTATGTTCTGAAAGGAATCATGTTAAGAACGTAACGCTGAAAGCTGAGCTTTTAAAGCAAATTATTTTAGAAGGGTACTGGCTTAAACCCAGTTTGATGCAATTCGTAATAAGTTGTACCATTAAGTTATTTTTTATACTAAAATTTTTTTTCTTTAATTTTACTTTCGCAATTTTTTTTTACATAAAATCATAGACTTGCATCTTTAAAAGACCTCTATCAAAACGTCAGTCTAAAATAGATAGGAGTTTATAAGATAGAGAACGTCTTGTGATATTAGCTGAAACTTCTTGCTCTTTCGGAAAAACAAGCGTTGAAAGAAATTAGATATTATTCTCGCTATTGTTTTACACCTTATTCCCGAGGGGAAAAAAAATTTAATCTCAAAAAGGAGGTCATCGTTCTCTCAAAAGATCTGTTTAAAAAGGGAAGACTTTAGCAGCTAGAAAACGTTCGACGATATTGGTTGAAACATCTTGTTTTTTTCCACAACAAGCATGCTTTCATCTTAAAAGGAGGTTACAATTCTCTCAAAAGATCAGTCTAAAGAATGACACAAATGCTCTTCTCAAGAATTAGCACCGATAATTTATTTTGTAGAGTAGATGACTACAAATGCCTCAACAACTTGAGCCCAGCTCACAACAATATGCATTTCTTATTTATTTTTCTTTAAAAATTAAACTACTGTCTTTGATATAATTTTATGAATTAGAAATCCCAACTATCAAAACGTGAATGTTGCCTCTTTGACTCCTACTCCATTCCCTTCCGCTTGTCTCGGAAGTGTTTCGTTTAGCGTCATCTTTCCCAGTCTCCGGGTTAGAACGGTCTCCTTCAGAGGAATTTTATCGTAGCAATGAAGAATTTCTGTGCAAGATACCCGTTCTTTTGCCAAGCAATACCCTTTTTATTTTGTACTTAGAAAGCTTTTGCCTGATCAGTGATAGAACCCAGAACCTCTTGGTTGCAGTGCAACTGCAATAGCCATTTACCCACAGCTTCTATAGTAGAAAACTTCATCTCATCCACAAATGGTATAAAGCTGAACAAATTGAAAATAATTTCAAGTTGTTGGCATTAGTTTGAAATTGACTGGCATTTCTTATACTGCTTCTTCTTCTTCTTTCTCTTTCGGCTGCTCCCGTCAGGGGTCGCCACAGCGGATCATGCATCTCAATTTGGTACGGTCCTCAGCGTCCTCTCTTCTCACTCCCAACGCCCTCATGTCCTCTTTAATTGCATCCATGTAACGTCTCCTTGGTCTTCCTCTTTTTCTCCTCCCAGGCAGATGCATCACTATCATTCTTCTTCCGATATAGTTTTCTTCCCTTCTCATCACATGTCCAAACCATCTAAGTCTTGCCTCTCTTTGTTTCAATCCTAATCTTCTAACATGTGCTGTTCCCCTGATATACTCATTTCGGATATACTCATTTCTTATACTGCATTGCGATATAAACGTATTGATTCCTCCTAATTGTTGTAACCGTTTAAGTTACGCAATAACATGCTTATAAAACTCGTTTTGTTGCTCTGATGTCATGAAAAGATACCAACATAAAAGTATCTTAAATTGTATGCTGTTTTTTGAAGAAATTGTGTAAATAAAAAATTTCGA
>RDPX01000022.1:637570-647671 GCA_003991215.1 Morbakka virulenta
ACACGTATACATCTGACAAGTTTATGCTTAATTTCAATGTATAGCACACACTTTTAAATCTACAAGATCAATTTTTAGAAATTAGCATACCTAAGGAGAGCAGGTAAAACTGTTGCCTAAAACTTAGTAAAAGTATGAATAACAAATATAAAGAAGTGATATGTTAAATAAAGCAGGAGTGTTTGCATGTAAATGGCTACAGAAAATATAACAAATANTTTATCAAATAAAGCGCGACTTAACATGACTTCTTTGCATAAACCCAAAAGAGTTTTGCACATTTCATCTTGACACAAATTTTCTGTCTTGGTCTTTCCATGACATCTTTTCTCAGCAGGAACTGCGAGGTCTACATATTTTTAATTATAACTTTATTCGACATTTAGCGGATCTTTCAAGAAGTTATTTCCCGGAAAACTATCCTCGTAAGGGCCGTGTAAATAGCTGTGCGCCTGTCCGATTATCCTATGTCCAAAACCTCTTAATCGTTCCCTTTATTATGTCAACCGCTCCTTAAAAGTCTTGGGAATCATTGTTCTCAAAAAGTTGCGTTCAAATACCACAAAAGATCATTGGCCGGTCGGCTTTTTTGAAATCCAAATTTCGGTTGGTTATGTAGGAGGAATGGCAACAATTAATGAAATATACAATCTTACCTTGATACAACTGCACAGTCTTTCCGCTCAATGCGTTTCTTTTCAGGCTTACAAAAACTGCAGATGTCGTGCAATTCTTAAAGTTGCATCATAGGGCGAATTTGGACTCCAAAATGACATATTTTCGACAGTTCTAACAGATTAATAGTCAGTTTCAATGTTATCTTTCTCCTTTGGCACACGTATACATCTGACAAAGTTTATGCTTAATTTCAATGTGTAGCACACACTTTTAAATCTACAAGATCAATTTTTAGAAATTAGCATACCTAAGGAGAGCAGGTAAAACTGTTGCCTAAAACTTAGTAAAAGTATGAATAACAAATATAAAGAAGTGATATGTTCAATAAAGCAGGAGTGTTTGCATGTAAATGGCTACAGAAAATATAACAAATAATATTCTTAACATCACCAGAGAGCGATATCACATGGTCATCAACACCTTTCAGCATGGTACTTATATTAATCAATCACCAAATCAATGATAGGCGTCTACTAAACTACCAGACGAATATTGGCACCAAACATTCCGATCCCCCATACAACTCTCCAGCTCTCAGGCATCGTTAAGGTCTGTGTCCCGTAAGAGTGTGTCAGCGTTTATTTGTGTCACCCTTTCCCTTAAAGTTCTACCATGTTTATGTAAACCAATAAGCAAGAAATCCTCCGTTGATCTTAATGATTACTGTCCTCTGCGGCTCCTTGATCAGTCTCTCACTGTTCATCAGATGAGTTATGAAAGATTAACTAGTAGGTGCGATGGAGTTGTCTTGTCCCAGTACACACGCCCTGTCAGTTTCAACTTGTTTCTTTGAATAATGTTGGACAGGTTTTTGATACCTCCATATATATCATATAAATATAAAATTATACATATACAATTATACATATGTATATATATGCATATATATATATATATGTATCGATAGATAGGTGTGTATGAAACCATGGATGAAATGGAGGGAAACAAGTGAAATAGGGTGTGACAGGGCGATGCCACTTACGCTGAAAGTGAAGATTTACAAGTGTGTAATTAGATCAGTACTCTTGTACGGACTAGAGGTGATGCCTTTGAGAAAAGTTGAAGAGCGGGCACTAATGTCGACTGAGATGAGGATGCTAAGATGGATGATAGGTGTCTCTCGGCAAGAACACCGAAGAAACGAAGAAATTCAAAAGTTTCTAACATAGGTGAGAAGGCAAGAGAAGCTTGATTGAGGTGGTATACCCATTTCATGAGAATGGGAAAGAGAGGGCTGTAAAGAAGGCATCCTACGGCAAGTTAGAGGGTAAGAGGAGTAGAGGAAGGCAAAAGCTGCGGTGGAGGGTTGTCATCAAGAGGAATATGGAGAAAGTTCAAGCAATGACGGAGGACACCAAATACCTGAGAAAGAGGAGTAGACTGAGCCGAGCGGCCGACCAGACCTGACCCGCTGGTAAAGGCCGAAAGTAGAAGAAGAAGATGATAGGTGTGTAACCAAAAATTAATCTAACGCCTCCCTGTTATCCCCTGCATTTGTTTGTAAATTTTAGACATCAAAAACAAAGAAGAGAGAGATTACTATAAAGATAATTGTAGACACATAACAGAGACTGCTGGATATTTATTGGATATTTTTGAATATTAAACATGGAGCAGTCAACAAGATACATTTAATTATATTGTATATCTTCCTGACGATTGTTATGCGAAACAAACCAAGCCAAAGGAAATAACCACGTTGTGCAGGTGACGGTATATTAGTCTAAAACAGGTAAAACCGTAGCTACAAACCTCTGTAAAAGGATAACAACAAGAGAAAAGTAATAACTGTGCCAGAAAGCATTCACGTCAACTTTGCTAAAGACGAAGACTGAGCCAATCTGAACCTAACTCCAATAATAACTCGTTTTTATCTTCGTTCACCACAAACACATTCTGACTAGCCAGGAGCACACCCTAAAGGCTATGGAAAGATAAAAAACTCATTCCAGAAAAGCCTGCAGCACAACTCACTGTCCAAACCATGATCTAAAATAACACCAATTTCCACTCCAAGCTGGGTAAATCTATCTCAACAACTCTAAAAACTGTTTAACCTCCAGTAATCGGAGACACGGGAGCCTAAACATGTACCTCAGGAGCTCAACCTCTGTCACAGCTAAACTGGAAAACAGACCACCTGGATACAACCTGACACTGTCTACGTGCTGTAAATGACGTCAGTTTGAGTATCAGGTGATTTACTGGTCATTAGAACTATTCTCACCACAGTTACTGATATAATTTATTATCTCCAAGCACAAACAGTGAAAGCGCAATTTCACCTACCGTTCACAAACAAGTTCATAACAATTTTTCACTTGATAAGCTTCCCCGACAATTCTTAGCCAACCCTAAATACCAATAACTGAGATGCACGATAAACAGGGATATCCTAACCGTAGAGCCAACATGACTCCATATCCTACGAATTTCACGATTTATATTGTATCAATAGTCTGATTTCCCTTGAAGAGTATTTTCTAATACTAATTGACCTTCGCCACCAATTGCTTAACCAACGGGATATTGGGCATCAGGGTATTAACTCCATCGAGGCTATCGCCCAATGGTGATTATTTTGTCCGAGAATAGTATCCCAGAATCAAAATCGCGGAAACCAATGTGTCTGATACAGTGAAATTGCCCCATCTAACTGAAAGGATACACCAGAAGAATCATGGTTTTTAATTTAGCCATGTCAACATACCGTGGCTGATTTACTCGATGTGGCAGGGCGCTTGTCTATCGTTTATGCCAATCGTTGTTTTGGATGGACTAAGGTTGCCTCCGCCAAACCAAATGCAACAGCTACAACAATTATTTCGATACTCTGGAGATGATTTGCAGCTATGGTGCTCCTAAAGAGATCACAACGGGTGGCGATACGACAAAAAACTCATATGAATTCCATACAATTTCAAAATCATGGAAGATGTCACATCGCAAGTCATCCATAAACTACGTTCATAGCAATGGAAGTGCTGAAGCTGGAATCAAGGCCAACAGGGAGTTATTTAGCACCAACATTAATTAGTCCATCGGGGTAATTAAACACAAATATAAAAAGCGTTCTTGCTTCACCAAAACCCACCAGCACCAGATATGGGTGTATCGAACGTCGATCCCTTGTTTTAGCGTCCATTGAATGATCACTTAGCAACAACAACACTTTTCTGTAAACAATGGCTACATTTTGCAGGTAATAGAAAAGACACGTTTTGGAAATGCTATGTCCAGAAAATTTGTAACAAAATAGACAAATCATTACCTAAACTTAACGCAGGGGTCCCTATTTCGTTCAAAACATAATGGTTATCACCCACAGGAATGGATGGATGAGGAAGGACAAGCATTATTGCCCACACACTACCTCATATTCAAAAGCGGGTAGTGGTAGATGTTAGCCGTCGTACAACATTAAGGAATAGACAATTTCCATGTGCACTCTCAGATAAAACTCCAAACATAATACATGATGATGTACAAATACCCTATTGCATCAACTAACATCACTATTGAAGTTCCTACAGTCACTATCGAAATAATCCACACGCCTGAGAAAAACACCTGCTCAATGTAAAGACCAAAATAACGTTAATGTTGATAGCATTAATTGGTTTCTTTCAGTTTCTGTCTTCTTACATAAAACCCCACCTCAAAAAGAAGGGACTTGTATAACCAAGTACTTTTAATGGTGATCATGGCTTATCTACCATATTTGTTTGTATACTCTATGCATAAAGTACAGCGGAGAGAGACACTCAAATAAAGATAATTGAAGATCCATAACGAAATTGCTCGTTGTTTATTGAATATTATACAATAGCTAGCTAGCTAGATAGATAGATAGATAGATAGATATATAGATAGATAGATAGATAGATAGATAGATAGATAGATAGATAGATAGATGGATAGATGGGTAGATGGATAGATGGATAGATGGATAGATGGATAGATGGATAGATGGATAGATGGATAGATAGACAGACAGACTGACAGGCATATATATACATGCATGAATGTGTGCATATATATAATATTTTATAAGTATCAGAAACAAAATACCAAAGAAAAGTAAACTGTTTCTAACATAGCTACTCAGGTTGCACCAACATATAGTACAGGAGGTATTCACAACAAATGGTGATTAAAAAAGTATGGGTTCTTATCATGATGCCCATGATAGAATGCTCACTAAAGTTGTCAGGGGAGATAACAAATTTGGCTTTAAAATCACAATAATAAATTTGCTAATTTCAGAAAAACAAGAATCATGAACTGAAACAAGTGTAAATAAAAGCTTGAATAAAGCTCATAATGTATGTGTTGTTAATTTTGAAAATATCTGCAAGAAAGTTAGGGTTCAATGTATTCGTCTCCAGGAAGAGAAAGTGCAGGGTGAAGGTTCACTGTAAGATATAGTCAATAAACCCTAAACACAACAAAAGAGACGCTTGCTTATTCTTTACAGCCAGAATGCTTTTCTTGTTCAGCAATATTGCTTAAGCTATTTCCTCTTTTGTTCCAATGGAAGAATCTGTAGAAATCTTTTAATGTCACAAGCAGTTTCTGCATTTGAGCATAAGAGTGGAGAATTCGCCCTCTGTGAAAAAAACGAAGGACACTCTTCCGTTGTCTATTTTCCCTGTTTCATTGACCTGACAGCTCTCTGATCTGAAATTCTATAATGTTTTAGCTTAGTTCTTTCTGGGAAGGTTAATTGCCATTATGTGCTTCCGATATGTATTTTCCAAATACTTTGAGTGTTCCAAATTATTTACTACTACTACTACTACTACTACTACTACTACTACTACTACTACCACTACTACTACTACTACTAATAATAATAATAATAAAAATAATAATAGTAATAATAATAGTAATAATAATAATATTATTATTATTAATGATGATGATTAAGATGATGAGGATTTAAATACACCATTTATCTTGATTCAGACATTTTACTACAATTTTTCACTATATTTTCCCAGGTACGTGTCCGGCGATTTAAACGAGCTTAATTTTATACAAGTAGATGTAGTTCAGGTGAATTGCAATCGTTGAGTTGCCGATTACATATGTTATACCAACAACTGATAGTTGTAACAATTATCGGGGTATCGTGCTCCTCTCAGTGCCAGGGAAGGTTCTCAACAGAGTCTTATTAGCGAGAAGCAGGCTATCGTGAGAACCCACAGGGAAAAAGGAAGAGAGGGCGACCGCATAACAGCTGGAGGCGAGATACCGAGGCAGAACTGAGACGGCAGGGAACAAACTGGACTGAAGTAGCAAGAGAAGCCCAAAACAGAGTGCGGTGGCGAAATTTCGTCGATGGCCTATGCTCATCCGTGGGCTATGGGCTTAAGTAAGTAAGTAACAACTGATAGTAATTTTTCTTAGAACCCTTTTTTAATCAAGATTTAAATTAGTTCTGGCTATGACGTTAAGATGCATTCGGTTGTGGACTTTTGGAGGACGAGGATGGTAGAATGGAGAATGAAGATTAATTCGAAAATTTGAATGAGGAAACTGAAGTCAGAAAAACCCAGGGATATGATAATAATCAGGTAGGTGATATTGATATAATAACACAATATAAATGGAGGTGAAACCAACGATGTTGACCAAGGACCTAAACATATTATTGACCAAGAACCTAAACATATTATTGACCAAGAACCTAAACATATTATTGACCAAGAACCTAAACATATTATTGACCAAATGATAGAAAAAAATCGCAGCAAGAAGAAATAACTTTTAGAAAGGCTGACAAAAAACCTTAAGATGCAAAAGTGAAAAAGTAAATGGAGCAATCAAGTTTATGAAAGCTGGTAACATCCTGCAAACGAATGATCTAATCATAACCTCAGGTGTCTGGGTTGCAGATCAGCTGGGCTTGAAGGAAATCACATATAGACCAAAAAATGAACCTAAATGAAAACGTAGAATCGACGAGGATATTAAAAGATTGAACCAGGTCAACTTCCTGCAAACAGAAAAGAAAGGTGAACTTGGAAAAAAGAAGAAAAGTAAACTGAAAGATCTGGAAGCAAGATATAGTTTTTTAACAAGACTGTATTAAGAAACTGTAGAAAAGACATACTGATGAGGTTATGGCATGGATGGATCATAAAAAGGCTTATGACTTTGTCCCCGTTAGCTGGATTAGTGAATGTGTGGAAACGTTTGGGATTGCAGAGAATGTGAGAAATTTCCTGGAAAGAAGTATGCCTCATTGGAAATATCAAGATTAAGATGTAATGGAAAAGACCTTTGTGGTGTTAATGTGAAAAGAGGGAAATATCAGGGTGACAGTTTGTCACCTTTACTCTTTGTGGTGAGTATGATTTCATTCTCCTTTATTATTAGAAAGGTCAATACAGGTTATGAATGGGTAAAAAGAGAGTGCAGATTCAATCATCTTCTGTTCCTTGATGATCTAAAGCTGCTTGGTGAGAACAAAGAAGATATAGATTCACTTGTGAACACGGTACACATCTTCAGTACAGACACTAGGATGGTGTTTGGTCTTTGAAAGTGTGGAGTTCTTACCTTAAAGAAAGGGAAAATAGCTAGATGTGATGGGATAAAACGCCCGGATAGCGAGGTAACGAAGTTCGTGAAACAGAAAGGTTACACATATTTTTGGGTAGTCGAACTGGATAAGACAAACGAAAATGAGATGAAAGAGAAAATTACATGGGAACACATGAGGAGTAGGTTGCTCCTTAAATGAAAGTTAAATGGCAGAAACAAAATTACAACATTAAACACATGGCAGTAGCTATCTTAAGATATGGAAGAGTAATCCTGGAATGGAAAGGATGTGAAATGAAAAGCTTAGACAGAACAACAAGAAAGGCAATGACAATGTGTGCGTTTCCTACTAAGAGTGATGTGGATAGACTATACTTGAAGAGGCATGAAGAAAGTAAAGGTTTAATAAGGTGTTGTGAGATTCTCCGTGAGCTGCCATCTTAATGTGGCATTGCCGCCATCTTGATGGTATATGCGCAGGCGTGTATCGTTGTGGCGGTAATCAAACAGACGTCTACACGCCATGCTGTTGGGAAGACGTGCTTTCCAGTGGAGTTAAGGGAAGTATTTTGTTCTACTTGATTATTTGTACAACTGTGTGTGATACCTAGTTTATTAGTACTTCTGTGTGCATTTAACTAGTGTACTACTGCGTACGTTAACTAGTTGTTTTACTGTGAACGAACAGGGTTCGTTTAGTTGGTTTATTGTACATTACCGATGTACCAGTAGTTAGTAGTATTAATCTGTTATTACTACCGCTACGGGACTGTCTGATACGGTTCGTAGGTGGCGTTGGTGGTGACAAGGCGAGGTTGGAGGTCACCGAAGTTATTTTATTGAATCTTCTTTTATTGCATTCAACAACATAAGGATAGAACACTGCATCAGAGGAGAGGAAAATAGCTTGAGCTTGTATGTAATGAATACTGCTCAAAAATTAATTCAGGAAATTTGTACATAGGAGGCAATTGACGCGGAAAGTACTATCAATAAAAGGCAGATTGCTAAGGAGATTAAACAGAAATGGAGGAAGGAAAGGATGTATAGAGACAGCTCACAAGGGATGAATGTCGGAGAAGGTAGATAAGGACAAAACCCTCAATTAATTACTCAGAAGTGATTTAAAGGTTGAGACATAGCCGTTGGTATGTGGTGTACAGGAGCAGCTAATCAGAACAAATTCTATAAAACACCACATTGATAAAAGTATTGACAATTCCCTCTGTAGGATGTGTAGGAAGAGAGGAGAAAGTATGCAACATATAATAAGTGAATGAAAGACATTAGCTCAGAAAAAACACAAGAGAAGTTATGTTAATTTAGCAAAGAAAATTCATTGGAAACTGTGTAAGAAAAATGCATTAGAACATAAGGGGAAATGGTATGAATATAATCCAGAGGGAGTGGAAGAGAATGAAGATTGTTGAGGGATATAAACATACAATGCGACAATATGATAGAACCAAGGCCAGACATTGTTATAATTGATAAGAAGGGAAAAAGCTGTACAATTGTTGACATTGCAGTAGCCGCTGGTTGAAGAATACATAAAAAGAAAACAAAAATGGTGAAGAAATAACAGGACTTGAGGAGCGAAATTGGAAAACTGTGGCAAATGAAGAGGGTGCAGGTTATTCCTGTTGTTGTAGGTGCCATTGGAAGTGTGACAAAAGAATTTGATGGATAGAACGAATAATTGGAGGTACCGGGTGAAGTTGGAGCTGTACAAGAAACTGCCTGGTTAAGAATTGCAAGGATCCTGAGGAGGGTGTTTAAAATGTAAGAGAGAGAGAGAGACAGAGAGAGAGAGTTCCTGTTAACCTCCGTCATCTGTTAGGAATCGCCTAACAGGAGTAATAACTGGAATTCCAACAGCCAAAGCAAAAGCTGGAAAAAATAATAGTAATAGTAATAATAATAATAATGATAATAAAAAAAAGAATTTTGATAGTAATAAACTTGCAAATGCGCGCAGAGAGATATTCAAATACAAAAGACTGAATGACGGCAAATTGACCAACTTTGAAATGATAACAGACAAGTTGATGGTAGTGTTGTGGAAGAACAAGGCAGAGATGCAAATGCAGAAGCTATTGTGAGAGTAGTCAGGAGGAATGACAATGAGATAGAAAATGTGATTAATGCAGTTGGAAATGAAGAACAGGATCAGAACAATAATAATGATCAGCCTGAGATAGATGACTTTTTAGAAAACAACAGAGCCAAGATTGGGGAAGCACGTGACGACATCATTGGGAAACTAAGCAAATCTGAATTTACAAAAATTGAAGATAGAGAATTATTACCTAAAATTGCTCCAAACTCAAAAGCTAAAAAGATGATTAAACTTTATAACGTTGCTTTAAGTGAAATCATTAATGAAACCGAAACCAGAATTTGCATTGTTAACAATCTTATATATTGAACTGCTAGAACTGTCACTGCCCAATTAGGTGTAAAAGTAAAGAAAAATGGTAAAAAACACACTAATAAGGCCCCTACGTGGAAGGTAAAAATCCAAAAGGAAATTGAATCTCTGCGGGCAGAGATCTCAATTTTAGATGAAATCTCAAAAGGAACGGCTGTTAAAACTAGGAAAAGTAGGAAAGTTTAGAAAAAATATCGGTTTACAGACGAAGCATCTATAGCAGAAATCAAGAAACACTGAAACAAAAAAGATAAGTTAAAGCACAACGATTGAGAAGGTTTGATAAGAGAAATACGTTCTATTGTCAAAATAAAATTTTCAAAACCGATGTCAAAAAGTTTTATCGGAAAATTGTGAAAGGTCAAATTGAGATTAATGATCCTCCAAAAGGTGAGGATGTTGAAGAGTTCTGGAATAAGATCTGGGGTGAGGAAAAGCTC
>RDPX01000022.1:648151-675651 GCA_003991215.1 Morbakka virulenta
AGAGAGGAATAACGAGTGAGTGAAGTTGAAGAACAGGATTGGGTGGCTATTACAAAGGATGAAGTTCAGGTTGCATTAAGAAAATCTAAGAAGTGGACGCCCCCTGGCATCGACAAAATTCCGAATTTTTGGTTACACTTACTAGTACCTTCACACGTAAAATTAGCACAATCTCTTAATGACATAATGGAGAAACCTGAAGATGCACCGAAATGGCTAATTGAAGGATAAAGATGTCGAAGGAACTCATACGGTTGCAAGGACCAACTATTGAGCAACCGAATGATACTCGAAAATTGTAGAAAAGGAAAAAGAAGCCTTGGTACTGCTTGGATTGACTACCGCAAAGCCTTTGATAGTGTTTCACACGACTGGATCTTAAAAAGCCTTGACATTTATAACGTTTCTCACTATATCTCTAACTTTCTCAGACACCGTATGGGGAAATGGAAAGCACGTCTTCTTCTTTCACACGACAATGGATTAGCAGAGTCTAATTTTATTTGTATCAAGCGTGCTATATTTCAAGGAGACTCTCTATCTCCACTTCTCTTTTGTATTTCATTGATTCCTCTTTCAAACGAGCTTAACAAGACCGTCTCAGGAAATAAGATTTTTGATAAAGTGATAAACCATCTGTTTTACATGGACGATTTGAAGCTGTACGCGAAAAATGGTCAAGAACTTGAAGGGTTATTAACCACGGCGAAGGCGTTTAGTAATGATATATGCATGGAGTTTCGGCCTTGATGAATGTGCGAAAGCTGCATTTGTTAAGGGAAGGCTTAGAGAGACCTCGTCCATCAATGTCGATGTAGATACTATTATTAAGGAACTAGATCAAGAAGACACCTATAAGTATTTAGGTGTTGATGAAGGTGATGGTATTAGGCACGCGACTATGAAAGAGAAAATCCGCAAAGAGTATTATTGTCGCATAAGGCTAGTGTTGAAGACAGAATTAAACTCGAAAAACCGCATTGAAGCGATCAACACTCTCGCAATCCCTGTTGTACATTATAGTTTCAGTATAATCAATTGGAATCTCCCAGATCTCCAAAGAATGGACAGAAAGACTAGAAAATTACTAACATCCAATCGCATGCTCCACCCTAAAGCTGACGTTCATCTCTACTACTTGCCTAGAAGCAATGGGGGACGGGGGCTCATACAACCAGAACTGTCGTTTAAAACTACTATTATTAGTATGAAGCAGTATCTTGAATGTACAAATGACTGGATGTTGTCCCTAGTNTTGCCAAGAAGCAATGGGGGACGGGGGCTCATACAACCAGAACTGTCGTTTAAAACTACTATTATTAGTATGAAGCAGTATCTTGAATGTACAAATGACTGGATGTTGTCCCTAGTTCACGACATGAAATAAGTAAGAAACTGCATTCTATTATTAAGGAATCTAATACTTTTGAGCGTGAACTAAAGTTAGATCCAATGGTCGAAGCAGAACAAGTACCTGTCACCAAATTGGCAAAAAAGGCAAAAAAAGCTGCCAAGAAAAATGGACAGGACCAACTTTCCCAACGATGGAGCCAGAAAGCCCTGCATGGACAGTACGTTCTCCGAAGCCAAAACGCTGATGTAGATCAAGGTGCAACCCATCAGCGGTTAAGGAGTTCGGGACTGAAGGCAGAGACGGAAGGCTTCATCGTTGCAACACAAAGATCAATCTCTCTTTACGCGGAACTATCAAGCTAACATTTTGAGGAGCGGAGCCAATCCTTAGTGCAGATTTTGCAATCAGTTTGTTGAAACCATCAACCACTTAGTCTCGGGATGCCTGGTATTGACACCGAGTGAATATGTGAAACGTCACGATAGGGTTAGACGGTATTTGCACTGGGGCATATGTGAGTATTATCACGTAGAAACACCTACCAACTGGTATGAACACCACCCTCTGCCAGTGGTTAATGGTCCAAATGTTACCATCTTATGGGACTTTACGGTTAATACTGATAGAATCATTCAAGCTAACCGCCCAGATATCATTATTAAAGACCACCTAGCGAAAACATGTACATTGATCGATATGAGCATCCCGAATGATAACAATACCTCCGTCAAACAGTTTGAAAAGTTGAGCAAGTATAAGGATCTTGAGATCGAGATTGCTAAAATGTAATCTAAATGGAATCTTAAAACAACTACTGTTCCAGTAATAATAGGAGCTTTAGGAATGACTAAAAAGGGAACAGATAAACATCTTGCGAAAATTCCGGGCAACCATAACCTACAGGAGATACAAAAGATTGTCCTTACCAGCACTGCAAATATACTTCGAAAATCTTTATCTACATAAAGAACCAAAGTTTTACAAGAATTTTTATAATTTTTGATACAATTCTTAATCCTTTTTGTTAAATTTGTCTACAAACTTTTGTATAATTTTTGTATTATACTTTCTTTTATACTCCACATTTATTAAACAATTAAGTTGCTCGTAGAAAGCTTTACTTGCCTCAGGTCACTGGGTGTGACCCGGTAAGTAATTGTAAATAAACAACATTCATAAGAAAACCGTACATAAAAATAATAACCTAGACCTCCACCTGGGGCTAGATGATAGTAACAGTAATGTAATAATACCAATAATAATAACATATGTAAGGGACTGATAAGAGTATTGTATTAAAGCAGAAGAAAGCAACCTAGAAATGTATGCGAAAGAATCTACTGAAAAGTTAATAGAAGGTGTTAGGGTAGCTGGTCAACTAAGACAGAAGGAGCTGTGCCAAAAAATGAGTTAAAGAGAAAAAGAAATTTGGCAACTAAAAGAAAGTGAACAGATAAAAGTATGTACGGGTAGTTTGTGAGAGATTTGTCTGCTAATGTGAACAAGGTAAAACCCTGGTAAAAACCATTGTTTCCACCTAGTTGCAACTGTCCTCATTCACAGTTACATTTCTGATGCCCCATCGGCCCAGGGTTTCTGCTGATGGGAGAATTTTGAAGGAAGTGTCATTTTAATAGCCTGTCGAAAGGCCTGTATAAACAGTTTTCCATATGTTGCATTTCGGTATGTTAGTTCTTAATGAGTGGAGAGCTTTTTCAACGACACCTTTATAGCAGATTTTAGTAAAGGACTGTCCTAAATGTCTCTCAAAGAATCGTATAAGTGTTGGGCTAACCAACATTTTGGCAGGTGTGCCCATTATGTTTTGGAATGTTGGAGTATGTCTCTTAGGCTCTACAGGACAAGTGAATGCGCTTTTGACACAAAATGTGTCAGATCTAACCCTCCACGGTTTACAGGAAGGCAGCAGGATGTTCTTGCAAGAGGTTCATAACTCTTTTTCCGTACAAAAACTAAATATAAGTTTCTCAACGTTTTGAAATATTGTAGTGGAAATTGGGAAAATTGTGGGTATGTGGCTCAATTTTGACATGGTAATGTCGTTGAGAATACGAACTTTGCCACGAAGTGAAAGTAGGTGGATAGAGCACATGTTGAACGTGGTTTTTAGTTTCCCAATCACTTGATAAAATATAGCTACAATACCTATGGGGTATCCAAAAGGCATTCCAAGTATTGTTGCACACTTAATACTCTGTATGCTGGGATGATGCAGTTGTTTCTGATGCACAGAGTCCACTAACAATGGCAACTGAAACAATAAACAGCGCAGTGAATAGAGATTTTTGAACGGTAAGAAATGTTGTGGCATCATTTGCATATAACGAAATGTTGATCTCTTTGTTCTAGTCCGGTATCGTTTGGCCATCAGAATGTTTAGACTTGCAAATTGCGTTGGCGAATGTTTTAGGTACGAGACAGTAGAGAGAGGGTCAGAGAGGAGAGCCCTACAGCACTCCTTTGGACCAGGAAAAATGTTGACTGTGTCCATTGTTTATTATCATTATCTGGGTATTCAAATACATGAACGTCATCCACTAATGGAAGGCTGGCTCAAAGCTCATTTTGCTAATTGTTTTATGTGAGAACAACCATTCAACACAATCAAAAGCCTTTTCTTGGTCTAGCTCTAGGAGATCAAGGAATATGCTCCACTGCTGGTAGTATTACACAGCTCCAGACTGTCGTAAGTGGAGCAACCAGGGAGATTGCATGTCTGATGTTCATGGAGGTTTTCATGTACAAAAGGTTTAAATCATATTGCTAGTGTTTTGGTGAACATTTTACATTGGTGTTTTAAAAAAGAGATAGTCTCTGGTTGGCGAAGTCCATTTTAGCCCTCTTTTCATCGGTGAGGTGCAGCAAAGCTAGTCTCCTTGATGCAAAAATTTCCCTGTGTTAAAAGAAAAGTTAAAAACGTCAATGAGTAAATGGCCCTACACATCCCAGAATTGTAAGTAGAATGCGACAGGAAATCCGTCGATTTCTAACGTTTTACATAGTTTCATCGCTTTTAGTGTTTTGACAAAGCTGAATCCTGTTGAGACAGTAATTCCTTTTCAGCTGACTCTTCGGTAAGTGAAGAAGTGTAGAGTGTTTTACACAAACTAGTGGCATGTGCTAGGATATCCGTATCGCGTCTAAGGGTGTTTTGGTTATCTATGAGAGCTGAAATTGTGTCTTGGATACCATTCATGTTTTCAAGGGAAAGATAGTGAGCTGTTCATGGGAATTTATAAAGTATTCCAAACATCTCAGTTTAGCTCCTTCGATTGTCTAGAGATCTTATTGCATTAATTGTTCCTCCAGGTGGCAAATACTTTCTAGTCTTCTTGAAATTAAGGGCTGGTGTCGGATGATTTGTAGGTTTTTCATTACTTTAGCCCTTTGGAGGAATTTTCTTTTCGTCATGTGTTAAAAAAAGCGAAGAAAATGTGTTTAATTTCTTTTTTCCACTAGGCTTATAGATTAGGGAAATCTGCCTGTCTGGTAAACCAAAAGTACCAAAAGGAACAAACTTTGGTTTGAAACCCCGGAATTTTAAGGTGGATGGTATTCAGTTTCTGAAGTCCTTGCCCTGATTAATCGAGTTTGTTACACCAGTTGTCATAGCATCGTGACCCAAAAAAGGAAATGGTTCAATTATTGCAAATTTAAGATGCAGAAGCAATTGCTGTGATAGGTAGATCCGACCGAGGCATGAGCCAATGTTTCGATCAAAGTTCAAGTGTATGTAACGTTTTAGTGTTGGGTGCATAAGTGGAAAGGTGTCTTGAAAACTCATATCTTTTAGGAAGGGCTCCAGCACTTGTACAGAGGGTTTTGTCGCAGTCTGATCTCTCCCATATCTGTCCATGTTTTATTTAGGTAAACAATTAAAGTCTCTTCCTAACAATTTGGGAAGGTTTCCTCTTAAAAGCTGAGTAAGGAAAGAAAACAATTGTTTTGGTGCCACAAAAGAACATGGGAAGTAAATATTAGCTAATTGTAATTGGTTATTTTGCAGTATTCCCGCCATTTCAATTGAATTGGCGGCCTAGTAGCGTACTGCAATTTCCTGGTCCATCTTTCCATTAATTTTTCAAGAGAGAGAATTTGGATGTGCCTGATGAATGGGTTGAAGGGGCAAAAGCCTAGAAAGATTGCCTTGGCCAATCTGTAGAGTATAGATCTGCTTCGCTTTTATTATGAACATAAGTTTCATGAAAAACGATACTTTGTTTTATGGTTGTTAGCTGTTAAAAGACTTGTTTACTTTTGGTGGGATACCGAATACCAGGGCAGATTATGGAGTAAATGTTCATATTACCTGCAATGAATTTCCATAGCCTTCTTGGGGATGTCATGGACCATGTGCGTCATGTGGACCTCTCAAAAAGGTCCACAAAAACAAGCCCATTGCTTCCATCTCTGTTGGCTGCCGAGGTGCATTATTGGTCTTGTTCCACTTTTCTTTTTCTCTATGTCTTTTTCTTTTTCTTCCTAAGGGTGGTTGCGTATGGGAGTTCGTGTAGAAACAGATGAAGAGGTTTCAGAAAAGATTTTAATGTTGTTGGGGTAATGTTCTTCTAAAATCGGGAGGTGTTAAGGGGTTTCACGAGTTTCTGTTTAGTGGGTTTTACTTGGTAGGGCCTGGGAAATTTCTTCCTATTGTATTGGTTGGCTCTCCATCTTATCCCCGTCTTTTCACCTGTGATTCATGAGGGACAGATGGTGCGTTTGAGGCTGCCGTTGTTTATGATACTGGTGTTGTCCCAGTAACCTCGTTTGGCTTTTGAGTTAGTGTGACTTCTTTCTCTTCGGTGATGCACAAGGTGCATAGTTAATCGTCCTCATGGTGTTCTGTTGCGATTGGACACCAATGTTAGAGGTATGGACATGCTGATGTTACACTCATTGTTTTCCCAGAGTGGGAACAGATTTTGGCAGTACAAGTTTTCTGGTCATTATCAAAACACCTGCACGTACTTCATGACCTTGGTTGGTGGGAATTGATTAACTGTACCTGATAACCCAGGATGTTAAGGAAGTTGGGTATTGCTTGCCTCAGAGTGATGTGTATCCTTCAGTTCCCTGTGAAAATGTCCGAGTCATCTCCTCTTTACTTGGACGTCATAACTGGAAGCCATATCCACCCATGACTACCTTAAGTACCTTTTTTGAAATTTCAAAAGCCATTCGCTGGGCCAAGACGATTGTTGTTGGGTAACAGGAATACTTGATCCTACATCTATTGCCTTTAATGGTAAAAAAAATTCTGATAACTGGTTGTTGGCCACATTTTTATCATTATAGGTGATTCTAAAGCCACCTCTGAGATACTGGAGACAAGAAACTGTTTAGGGATAGGCAGGCCTCCTATATCCCTTGGAGAGCTTGAATTAACCCTTGCTTGAAGACATAAATATGACCGTCGAGCATAGTGAGAAGCCCAACAGGCATATTTATAAGATATGAGGTGCTTTGGGAAGTCCAATTTCCAAGTACATACGTATTTCGATGTTCCACGGTTCATTAGTGCAGATTGGAACCTCTGACAGTTTGCACATCAATTTAGAAACTTATCGACTGGCATTGAGACAGAAATGTGGGTCTTCACTGGATATGCAGACACACAGAACCATAGACGAATACTCGACTACACAAAAGTGGACGAACAAATATAGTTCGATGTCCAGACAGTTAATTCTCTGTCCCGCACTCATCACTGCATAAATATATATACATATGTGTGTTTGTGTTTGTGTTTGTGTTTGTGTTTGTGTTTGTGTTTGTGTTTGTGTTTGTGTTTGTGTTTGTGTTTGTGTTTGTGTTTGTGTTTGTGTTTGTGTTTGTGTTTGTGTTTGTGAGTGTGAGTGTGAGTGTGAGTGTGAAAGTAGAAACTTTTATTCATTCGACATTTAATAGACAGATTGCTGAAGGACCAAAGCATCATTACCATTAAAAAAATGTAAATTTTAGGCTTATAACAAATTCTTGATGTGTTATGGCTAAAACGAAACATACAAACGTAACAACAATATAGATTAGGTTTTTAGGAAGTAGATTTCCTTTGTATACCATGGTTTGTATGGAAATCCTTCAAACAAAAAGTAAGAATCACAATGCTTGACCTCAGTGAACAAGTGACATTATTCTCTTCGCTTGTTTTTCCTCTGTCCTTGATAACTTCACCTCACCTTCACCTATCCCTTAGTCTGGATGACGGTGGGGGCACCACTGATGATCTTGCAACTACTTCTCTCCAATCTTCTCGGTCTCCCGCTGTTCTCAGGGCTTCACCCAATGTGCAGTGTGTCCACTCCGGGATGTTGTCCTCCCATCTCTTCTTCTGTCGTCCTTGATAGCTAACATCTTATATCAGTTTTATATGTACGTTTTTCGCCAGGCCATCTTTCTCTTGACTTTTTGTACAATTTAATTTCTCTGTTCATCGATATGTTATTCATAATCTACTCTTTATCATTTGTGTCGCAAGTAGGTTCAATAGTATTGATTTCTCGAATGATAAAAAGTTCTTATGTTTCTTGCTCTTTCGTATTATTTTGATGGTTATTGTTGAAGGCACTGATCGTTCTACCAATGATTTTACCGGCTTCGCTTTTTCTCTTTTGTACCATTTTTGGTAATCAGGGGCACCTGAAAGTCAATACAAAATGACATATAAATATTAGTTAGCTGCAAATACCAAAATGGTTGTGATCAAGCCTTTCAGATAAACCTTAAATACAACCACGCCCTAAAAAATGCGATTAAGAACATATTTTAACATCAGAATCTTGACTGGCTTTTATTCTCTTTTTTGAAGCCCAAAGGTATTCAGAATGCAGTCTGACCACCAAAGTTGCTGTTTTACAAGAAACAACTGTCTCCTGTTAAGCCGGATGTTAATCAGTCTTTTACTCAGTTTTCTTTCTTAGTTATAGATTTTGAGTAAATTTTGTATCGATTTTTATGTGTATTAAAAATTTGTTTCACATTAAACCAAGTTTAATGAAGATGAAGATCTACTAAAAACAGACCTAATCGAACAATTCATATACAAAATAGCTTGTTATTTATCCTTAGTTTCTGGATATATCCCCACTAGGAAAATATTTGTTGCAGCCATGCATAGCGAAGAAGTGCAACACAGAAGCAATCGGTACCCAGAAGCTGGCAACTCTGATGGAAGACAGAGATGTCTAAAGAGCCTACGTGAAGTCTTGGAGTCATCCGAGACTCCATTTAAAATTAAAAATAAGTTTCCTTTGTTTAAATGAAAACTTACTGATACAGAAAACTTTAAGGACGGTCAGGGTTTGCAAAATCTGCTTTCGGATTGTGAAAAATTAATAGTAAAATTTGAAAACACTCCGGTTAATAAACAATGCTAAAAACTTTGTGGCTCCAGGGGGGCTTTAATCCAAATCCAAAAACATCGTCTTGGCCACTTCTAAATAACACCATTCATTCATGGCCTTGCATACCCTAAAGTTTTGTTACACCAGTTATCCCCCCTTCAAAAAAAATAATTGTGGTACAAAAATTGGTATCTCCTATTCTATTCCGTTTAACGATGGTGAACATGTTTTTCTTCTTTTGTGCCCTGACGATGTTCGGTCTTCTATCTTGTACCTCTAGATCGGTCTCGATGTGTTAATCCTAGAGTACTTAATATTGTCGTTCTCCAGGACTGCCTGCAATCAATCTTCGTCTTAACTTTCAGATAATTCCTGTGTTTGCATAACGGTAGCATACCACAAAATCCACCACTTTTGCTACCTTTCGTGTCTTTCTTTGTGGTCCTTTTGTGTTTTGAGTCAGAGTGGTGCATTTACTGGTAATATGATTAACCATTCCATCTTTCTGATTGCACTTTTCACGCTTGTCTGTTGTTTCTAACATATTTTGTATTTGAACGCCGAGTGCCTTCTCTAGGCTGCCTTTATTACCTCATCTGGTTCCTTGTTTAGCTCTCCTTTTGTTAGCTAGCTCCATAATTTCTTATCGTATAATTTAGTGGTACATGGTATAGGGTTCAAATAGCTGTAAATAGTAAATAATTTTCTATTTTTTCTGTCATTTCTTGTTTCTGAGCAGAATATGGAAGCACTGCAACACCCAATATGTTGATGTGACAAAGGCATTGTCAAAGATAATTGCTGTATGGTTTAATGAAGTTAATCAATGCTGGAAAGCCTAGGGATATCTGGTCTAGCTGAAGTCTGGAGAAGTCTGGAGAAGTCTTGGCATCCATGAGGTAGTTAGGACAAACTATATCAGACGGACCACCCAAATTTATGACCATTTTCATTTTAAGACCATTTTCTCCCGCAAGTTTCCATACTTTCCCTGTATTGACCAAAGCACTACCGATCGAAGACAACAACAAAGCCTTTTATGCTTAGAAGTAGCTAAATACAATAGGAATTCTAAAACGGGTTCCATGTTGAAGTAGGGCTCAGTGGGAGATAAGGTATAGAAAATGTAAACAAGTGTAGGATAAAGGTAGCACAAGTTGACCTGACCAAAGGAAGTGTGTGAGGAAGGAAGCTGACGTAAATAATTCTTATGATAATTAGACGAGGCGTAAAATAATGTTAGAAAGCAGGAAGGCACTGCAGTCTGGGCAGATAGAATTTACACAAAGGCAAAATTCAAGTTAAGACAAAGATGGTGTAATGCAGCATTTTAAAAAAAGAGTTTTCAGTGTGCTTCCCTTAATGGATATTACAATTATTATGGGAAAGCATAGTGCATTGTTGGTACTGCTCGTGGTCATGGTTACGTTTACTAAAGTAATGAGCTACAAAAAGTGTATTTCGGCAATGTTTGTCCTTTGAATGTTCACAAAATCGTTCTGAAAATGAATGTTGTGTCTCGCCTTTGTACAACTTTGTTATACCTACATGTAAGCAAAAGAGCGGGGAAAAACAAACTGTATGAATGATAATTAGGTGATGACATTGAAACACATACAAAATTATATCATCTTATTTGTTCAATTTCTCCCTTCATGATAGACATAAAGGGTTCCTGAAAGGCAAATTGAATTTTTATTTGCTACATTAAATACTATGGTGAATTCAGTAGACATCGTAACAAATAACACCAGACAAGCTTTTCTAAAGTCCTATCAAACATTGAAAAGGCTTTTGTAGTATGCTGTGGAATTATAAACTTCTTTCAGATAACAAACTTAAACGCCCCTCCCAGTTGTACATAAAGATAATCTTGGAGCGGAGCTGACACAATCTGTAAAACCTCTAAAAAATTATCTATAACCGCAAGCATGTTATTATTTTTTACAGCTGCGAGGAAAAATTCTCAGGGGTACACTCAAAATAGGTTTTTTGATATGGAAAACCTCCTATAGAAGTTATGGGTTTTATCTTTTGTTCGTCAAAATCATCATAGTACACTTTTGTTTAGGTGAAAATCGTAAACTGTTTTTAATAGACTGAAACAATGTTTGTCACAATGGACTCAGCTAATTTAACGTAAAAGTCCAACATTCAGTGATTAAATGACAATATTACGATAAATCTGCGTTGATTAAAACCACTCTGATATCGTCGAAAACTAAAAACTAAAACCAAAACTGCATAAAACAAGTAAGTTCTAAATAGAGTAAAATTTACAAGTTTCCATCAATCAAAATTAGGGTCTATTGTCCCCGTCAGAAATTCTCCATTACTGAATCTTTCATAAAATCACATGTCCGAGTTACGTCATCTGTCCGATCTTACAGTTCAACAAATTAGCGTTATCGTTTTGCGTGACGTCACATAGAGTTCAAATGCTAAACATGTGGTTACCTTTCCACTGTCACATTCACACATGCACCAAGTCATTACAAAGCACCGTTTTCTGCTTTTAATCCTGACCTTTGCAACCATTTATATGTCAATTCTTTGTCGGTATCTGCTCTGTCAATCCTCTTCGAATACCGTCCATGTAGCGGTTTCTCTTCCCACCTCTCTTTCATGTTGATCATAATCTTTTTCTTTACTGTCTCACTTCCTTTGCAATTGGCATAGCTTTTTCATTTTCTGTTCTCTCCATTTGTAATGGCATTTCCTTTTGAAACTTAGTAGCCTCTTTTTGGATCAAATAGAACTTCTTGTCGCTTTCATGTTTGTATACTTGTTTCAACAGCTTGTCTTTCGTTTCTTTCAGGTGCATTTCTAAATCTATAGTGCTTTTTTGTAAGTATATTCCAATTGAATCAGCCGTCTATCTCCTGCCTTCCTTTCCGGGTATATCCTTTCTACATCTGCTTTAGGATTATTCATTCTGTGTATTGTCATTAACTTTCTCGTCTTGGCATCCATTTTTCTTTGTCATTTGTCAGTTAATTACATTGAAACTGTACGTTGCTACTGGGATTGCCAAAGTGTTAATGGCAGTGATTTTATTGGATGAATTCAGCTCACTTTCCAGGATCATCTTAATTCTTTGATAGTATTCTTTTCTGACCCTTTCTTTCATTGTTGCATGTTTGATACCATTGCCTTCCTCTATGCCTAAATATTTATATTTGCCCTCTTGATCGAGTTCTTGAATAATCGTTGTAGCATCTAGCTTTACGCTTGATGTATTTGTCAGTTTTCTCCTTTTGAAGGATGGTTGGGCACATTTGTCCAATCCAAATTGCATTTTAATGTCGTCACTAACATTCTTTACTATGTTCAAAAGTTCTTCCTCACCCGGAATTGTTATTATTATTATTATTATTATTATTATTATCGAGTGGTTACACACCATTTATTGGTGGTTGGGTGAAAAACCCGCATTCAGCGCCCAGCAACAAGCCAGGTAAGTTGAATGCAGGCACATGTACTGCAGCCATAAGAGTGAGATAAATAGAAACCAAATCAAAATGGCAACATCACTTCAACCTTGCAAGTGCCACCCCACAACCAGTGAGGAAAGGCACATTGCTCAAGCGGTTGTTGTTGTATGACAACAACTTATGACCACAGCACTCCCCACTCCTGGTCTGATAGCTAACAATACATNAGCCGGGGTTAAGTTTCTCGTCCGGCAGTGAATACCATCTACCTGTGCGGCTGTCATGCTGGACATGAACTTTGTTTATTATTATTATTATTATTATTATTATTATTATTATTATTATTATTATTATTATGCATTTTCATAAAGTTAGCTATTTGATGCCATTGTTCACCGGGTCACTCCCAGTGACCTGGGGCAAACAAAAGTTTAAAGAGACGTTTTTACAAACAAAAAAAATTAAATAATACAGGATACGCACATGTAAGAATACAAAACACGATCACCAAAATTAGCAAAGCGACGAATTCATTACAAAATCAGTATAGAAATATATGTTAAAATATTAAAAAATTTTAATTTAAAAACTTCGTATAAAAAGAAAGTTTAAAACTGTCTAGAGAGAACAGACAAAAAATTCGTTCAGAATGTTTAAATTAAAAGGGTTTTATGTAAGATATAAGCTGTACTAGTTACAATAATTTTTTGAATTTCTTGAAGCTGTGGTTCCCCAGGTATTTTGTCTAAATATTTTTGTGTGCCTTTCTTAATCATCCCTAATGCACCTATTATCATGGGGATTGTTGTGGTTTTGAGTTTCCACATTCTTTAAATTTCGATTTCTAAGTCCTTATACTTGCTAAGTTTGTCAAGCTCTTTCACGGCATTGTTTCTGTCAGTTGGTATACTCATATCTATCAAGGTGAATGTTTTTGATTTTCGATGTTTATTTGCTTTGTCAGGTCTGTTGGCTTGGATAGTCCTATCTGTGTTATCGTGAAATCCCAAAGAATTGTAACGTCCTCTGAGTTGATGGCTGGTGAAGGTTTATGTTCATACCAGTTTGGAGGCACGGGTATCTGATAGTACCGACATATTCCCTAATGAATATATTGTCCTACACGGTCATTTCGTTTCACGTACTCTCTATGGGCAGGTACAGTGCATCCAGAGACCAGGTCTCTATGGATTGGTCACAGAATCGACTCTTGGGGTCTGCACTATTGTGTAATATATTTGCCTAGTAGTTTCTCATGAAAAGGCTTTGGTCTTGAGCTGCGATTATGAACCCTTCAGTCTATGCCTTCAGATTTGACCTTTGGAGCCACTGATGGATAGCATTTTGGTTAAGATCAGCGTAGCGACTCCGAAGAACATACTGACCGTGCAGAGTTTTCTGGCTCCATTTATCAGCAAGCTGATGGTTTCCGATCCTTTTAGCCTTCTGTTTGACAGTTTTTGCAACTTTTGTTGCTGGAATGTTTTGTTTGACAGGCTCTGAGTGGTCAATTTCAAAGTCATTGGCAAAGTTTCTAGCTTCTTTACAAATAGAATGCAGCTTTTTACCATTTTCATGGTTAAAAATGAGCTGTAACATCCAATCATCAGTAGAGTCCAGATATTTATCCATGCTTATGATGGTAGTTTTATAAGACAGTTCTAGCTGAATGAACCCTCTTTTCCCCTCGCGTCTTGGCAAGTACAGGAGGTGGCAAGTATATGTTGTTTGCTGTAAGTAATTTCCTGGTTTTAACATCAATTCTTTGCAAATCAAGCATGTTCCAATTAATGATGTTTATAACTATAATGGACAATAGGAAACGCAAGCGTATTAATGGCCTCTATTATATTCTTTGCATTTAACTCTGTTTTAAACACCATTCTCTTGCGTCTATAATATTCTTTACGGATTTTCTCTTTCATGGTGGCATGGTTGATGCCGTCACTTTCGTTTACGCCTAGATATTTGTAAATTTCGTCTGGATCTAACGCTTTAATGATGGTGTTGATGTCAAGATTTATGGATGAAGTCTGAGAGAGTTTGCCGTTAAGAAAAATCGCTTTGGCACAGTTGTCCAAGCCAAAGTCCATGCCAATGTCGTCACTGAATTCTTTAACAGTAGGAAGGAGACCCTCTAATGCACAATCATTTTTGGCAAATAACTTTAAATCGTCCATATAAAAAAGGTGATTGATAATTTTCTCAACGATCTTATACCCATAACCAGTGTTATTCAATTCATTAGAAAGAGGAATCAAAGACATACAGAAAGGGAGAAAAGGAGTCTTCCTGAAAAAATACCTCGTTTAATTCTGATGTTATTAGACTGATTAGTACCCGTTGAATGTGAAAGAAGAAGACGAGTATTTCAACCTGTCATGCTGTTCTTGGGAAAGTTGGAGATTACGGGCGAGATCTTGTAAATGTCAAGACTTTTGAGTACCCAGTCATGGTGAATACAATATAAAGCTTTTCGGTAATCCATCCCAGCTAGTTGTGAGGCAGGTACGGAAGATAATATTTTGGATTTCCTGTATTCTCGGGCTTCGATAAAAGATAAAAAATTTCCTCAGTTAACCAGGATTAAGCATGATATTATTAAAATACTGAACTAGATTCATATGGGTTTCCGATAAGAAATTCAGCCAAACGTTTGGTATCTTGTCTATACCTGGGGATTTCCACTTATGGGGCTTTGCAAGTGCTGTTGTCAATTCTTCAATAGTGATGTCAATCCATTCCTGACCTTCGGTCTCCTCCATTCGCTCTATCTCCCTCTCTATCCAACTTGCTTCAACATTAAAATTCTCTTCCTTTCCCCAAATATTCACCCAAAACCGTCAACCTTATTATGTTCTGGGGGGTTCTTTTACTTCGATTTTTACTTTTGCCCAATTCTCTGCAAAACCTTCTGGCATCTGTTTTGAAGATCTTGTTTTGTCTATAAAATTTAGTCCTCTTATCATATCGCCCTAATCGCTGAGCTTTATTATTATTATTATTATTATTATTATTATTATTATCATCATCATTATTATATAACAATAATAACAAATATTTTTACAAGTTTACTTTAACAGAATAAAAGAAATTCTACTATCAACGAAAGACCTACTAAAAAATACCAATCCCTTACCCCCGGCTTTTAGTGGGAACTAGTTGAACATAAATGCGATAAAGATAAATTGCACGTTAATAAAACAGTTGAAGCCAATGGGAAGCTAAAAAGTGCCATCCCTAAAAAAGCGTTGAAATTAGAGGTGTATTGGATCAGGGTTTTAAGTTTTGGGCCAAATCCGGAATTTCCTGCCAATATTTAGAAAGAAAATCCAACACGATTTAGTCTTTATCTAAGCACCTTAAGTTCGTTGCGAGTTTATTGTGTTGCAAAAATTATTTGTATGGCTTTTGAAAGAGGCCTTCACATTCCTCCATGTAAAATACCTCAGAACGCAAAAACATTCACTTAGAATCGCAAAAAATTCCTTGGACTCTATTTTCTGCACAATTTAAAGTGTATTGACACTGTTTAAGTTGTCATACCTTTTGAATATAAATCTGTGCGTTGTCACATTTCTTTTCTGATCCAATTTCCTTCTTCTATAGTGCCAAGTTCAAACAAGCTCAGGCAAACCACTTTTGCATTCTCTAATAATCTTGAAAATTCTTAACTTGATGGACTCAGAGGAAGCCATAGATGTAAGAGCTTTATCATGTCTTGAGTCGTAATCTTTTTCTGAGCTCAGAATAAGCTTATGACTCAAGGCATTCTAAATTGCATGGTCTCGGGCGGCATCCCATAGCTTCTATTTCCTCCTCTGCACCATCATCACTTAACTCTTTAAAAGGATCATCCTCATCATTGATCACTTTCTCCAAATCTTTCTCCGAGATTCCAGATTTTCGAAAACAGTTGGCGAAGGTTTGGTTTGAAACATCATCCCAGGCTTTCTTTAGCATAAACATCGCTGAAAGGATCGAGAACTTTGGGACAGGTTTTTTCTTCTCCAAAGCTTGGATGAGCTTTCGGACTGCCAATGCGCGGTACTTTGCTTTCAGAGCTCGGGTTATTCCTTGATCCATAGCCTGGGTGTGTGATGTGGTGTTGGGGGCCAAGAAGATCAATTCTACCTATTCCAGATNCACCATCATCACTTAACTCTTTAAAAGGATCATCCTCATCATTGATCACTTTCTCCAAATCTTTCTCCGAGATTCCAGATTTTCGAAAACAGTTGGCGAAGGTTTGGTTTGAAACATCATCCCAGGCTTTCTTTAGCATAAACATCGCTGAAAGGATCGAGAACTTTGGGACAGGTTTTTTCTTCTCCAAAGCTTGGATGAGCTTTCGGACTGCCAATGCGCGGTACTTTGCTTTCAGAGCTCGGGTTATTCCTTGATCCATAGCCTGGGTGTGTGATGTGGTGTTAGGGGACAAGAAGATCAATTCTACCTATTCCAGATTCTCAATGTGCGGATGTGCAGGGCAATTGTCGACTATCAAAGCAATTTTTAGCTTTGAAACTGCAAATTTCCGATCAAGCTTACGCACCCACGCCTCGAAGAGATCTCTACTGGTCTTGAAAATGGTGTTGAAATTTCTGCAGAAAAGTTTTTTTTGTTCATTTTACGAAAAAAATCCCCTGCACTCTGTTATTCGTATTATTTGAAGTGTACTGGCTCTCTTCAAATAATATTACACCTGTTCAATAAAAACCCCCATATTGACAAATTTCATTTCTGATCCAATTCACTGTGCTTTTTGAGATTTCCTCAGCCATTTCTCCTCACGTAGGCATCATGAGTTTGATTGTTTTTCTGGTGTCGTTTCATTTTTCTTTGATTCAGTTTGCTCTTTTGAAGATACTCGCAATCATTCATTTAAACAGATATTCAATTTTTTATTTTCATAATTTTGCATTAGAATTTTTACGAGTGGCAAGCAATTCAGCACCTAAATCTCTTGTATGGTAATATTTCACCTTGCAGGCAAAGTGCACTACCGACATTCTACTCCAAAGTGAGAACACCAATTTAAAAGGAGGTTTCCAAGGCAAGTTGTTTTTTTTATTCACATCAGACTTGTAGACTTGTTTTCATTCAAGTGATGCATTTATTTCTCTCACCACATACTGGATGAATTATGAGTTCATTTTGACAAGCGCAATGCTCAATGACAAACACGTTCCTGAAAAGAAAACAAGGGTCATGATTAGATTATATTTCTATTAAATGTAATAAGAATGTTCTTTACATCATGATAGAAGATCCATTCTTGTCCATGGTGGTTCTCTATTGACGGAACTGCATAGTGTGCATTGTTTTATTCACAAACTCCAAGTCTGGATCAGTGATTCGACTTGAAGACAAAAGACAGTTAATGATATGTGTGGAAAGGCAAGACGTTTGTTAGCTCATTTCTGGCACTCTGCTCAAGCATTTACTGCATTTAACAACATCCAGTTTGAAAATGGAGCAAAACAACCAATAAGTCTTATCCAAGACATCAAAATGAGATGGAATAGCACGTTTGTCATGCTGCAGCGACCGAGTCATCTTAAGAGTACTGTAAAGTTGCAGGATTATGAAATAGCTATTCCTACTGTCAATGAATTGCAACTGATGAAAAAATCTGGACTCTATGGACTCACTGGAAGCCAAAAATTTAAGAGTTTTATCATGTCATGAGTCGTAAGCTAGTTCTGAGCTCTTACCCTCAGCCTGAAGATTGGAGATCTACCTCTCAAAACGTAGCTCAGAAATAGCTTACAACTCATGACATGATAAAGCTTCTTTTTCTGTGCCTCTTCTCCCACTTTCAATTTTGGATTTTCGCTCAATAAACCTGTCATCGTTACCTCACGTTGAGATCAAATGACTGAATCTCTTGGAAAATTGTTTCCTTTTTTTCAATCATGCAGGTATTTAAAAACGTCTGAGGCTGATCGTTGTCTGAGTATTGACAAAAACGATTTGTTCATACAAGCACCAATTATCTTACAGGTTTCATTGTCTATAGGTGTTATCTTGTGATGGGATGGTGTAATACCGAGATAAATTAGAGCACAATACAGCATTACGGGCTAAATCGTTATGAATTAGAAAAAATTTACGTCTTACCTGACCAATCTGTTGCCAGCTGGACCTTGTAACCATTCTTGGTGTATTCAGTGTCTGAGCCAAAAAAAGATGCAAATACTTTCTTTACTCTGATTTCTAAGCATTTAGCAGTATTCGTATCTTGTTACTTCTCCTTTAGACCCATAATATTAATAAATATAACTAGAAAATTGATGTCCACTTCAACAAGCGTGGGAGATCCGCTATTGAGAAACATTCTTAGAAATTTAGGTGTTTTTTTAACTGTGCGGAGAATCTTCTTCCTCTTCTTCTTCTTCTTCTTCGGCCTTCATCGGACAACTGTCAGGTCGGCCGCTCGACACCTTTTTCTCCACTTAACTCGGTCTTCCCATCCTCCTTCTCTCGCTCCCACTTCTTTCATGTCTCGTTGTATGACGTCCCCCAGTCTAAGCTTTTGTCGTCCTCTACTCCTCCTTTATGTCACTGTTGCCTGCTATAACTTTAAGGAGAATGAACGCTTCAAATAGAGTATACATTACAATTTATAAATTCTCATAGTAATTATAGAAAATTATTCACGAATGTAACTTTAGTTCAAAAGTACAAGGGCAACTACCGTATTTCTTCGAAAATAGACTCCCTCGTTTGTAAATCCCCTTGATTGTAACCCGCAACAAAACGTGCTAAAAGTAGTTATAAGTTGGGGCTTCAGTTAGGAAGAATACGACTGTTGTCCTTGTAAGCTCATACTTAAGTTGTTGAAAATGAAAAATATTGTATTGGCCACCCTTTTTGCCCTTGTTCCGTGAAAGAAAAAGCAATAACGTGGTCCATAGACAGGAATAAGGGCTTCGGCCAATCGCATGAAAGACGAATATTCTTCCACTAAAGCACCAACCTATTTTTAAAGGTAAGAATTTTTCACATGTTACTTACTTTGCTTGCCCTAAAAAGTAAACTACTAGATTTTCTTTTATCATGTTTAATTTTTATGTTGTGGGTAGATAAAAGAACTCTTTAGCTATGATTGGTAATCAATTATTGATAACGTCTTGAACAAAAGTTCCGATTTGCAGTAAAATTTTATTAAGTTTGTGGATTGACATCAAACATTATAAGCAATAGCTCCTATTTCGTTGAGCATTTTGCAAACTTCATCGACTTAGGTTTTGTCTGATAATTTAATGACTAAATATAACTTGTTATATGGCAATGCCTTTCTTTGATTTGCAAGAATTGAATCTATTCCATGGACAAAAAAATAAATAAATTTCACTCAAGGTTTAAACATCCAAATAAAATTTTTTACACTTTTATACACACAAGAGGCAAATTTTCGTTTTATTTTAAATACGTCTTTACCAAAAACGTCGGCCACCAAAAAAAAAAGCATCTTTTTCAGGTTTTTTTCCTTGAAAAATATATGTCACACTGGCGTATACACAACAAAATGGGGATTAAAATGGATTTTCTTCCCACTCTTTCTAATAAATGGCGTTTAAACATCCAAATGAAAATTTTTACACTTTTATACACATAAGAGGCAAATTTCCGTTTTAGCTTTAAATACGTCTTTACCAAAAATGTCGGCAAATAAAAAAGCATCTTTATCAGGTTTTTTTTCCTTAAAAAATATATGTCACACTGGCGTATACACCACAAAATGGGAGTTAAATGGATTTTCTTCCCACTTTTTCTAATAAATGGCATCGCAAAGCTTAATAGCCACAAAACAACAACCATAATTCATCATCATAGTATTGATACACGGATATTTTTGGAAATATTATGCCTCAGATGACAAACTATACAATCTCAGGAAAGAAATGAAAAAGAACGTTTAAGGTTTAATTATTCTTATATCAATATCTTGTGATGAAATCCGTCATCTTATTCACTTATAATATTATATTTTATATTTGAAGGGTAGTAAAAATATTACAGTTTTTTTAAGTCAAAAGAAAGCTGGATATTCATTATATGCTGCACAAATTCATCTTTTAATGCCTATGGATGAATGGTCAAAGTTCCTATGATTGACTGAGATGCATCATTTTATGCGTATGTATATATATATACAATTTATATAATATATATACAATTTATATAATATATATGCAATTTATATAATATATATACAATTTATATAATATATATACAATTTAAAATATATATATATACAATTTATATAATATATATACAATTTATATAATATATATACAATTTATATAATATATATACAATTTATATAATATATATACAATTTTGCTTTTTCCTTTTCCCCTCAATTTCCCAACCTTGCATTTTGTTCTGTTCCATTACTTCTATCCTATTCATTTTCCACTTTCTAACTAATGAATATACAAAGCGCAGAATCGACTTGTTGTGGAGGGTCAGCTTATGGAAATGGTCCATTTGGTCATTCACTCATGCACATATACACAACAATCGACTGAACAAAACAATATTTGACTGGCATTTGCAATTAAAAATAGTCTCTTAAATGAGTTCAACGAGCATTACAGCATTAAACACATTGTTATTTGTGATTTAATTAGAGCACAGTATTTATTGCTAGAGTTAGAGGCTATTCATATCCCATTTTCATCGCATCCAATGGAAACATGAAGCGGTCATATTTAATAGCCATTCTTTTATGATCTTCAGTTATTGCTACAGTCAGTCACAAACAGTGACAGGCGTTTTTTCTTGATTTTATAAAAAAGTAAAATGTTGCTTTATTTTTGCATCTTCTTATTCTGGCATCTTCAATTGATACCGATTCCGTCTTTCATGAGATATTAATATTACCCTTTAAACTACCATATTACCTTGAATAGAAGCCATCCTCCTTTTTTCATAAATAAAAGTCCCATAAATTTTGTAAAAAAGATCAAGTGACACTATTCTAAAGTAGAAACCTAATTAGAAAAATAGAAGAAAAATGACTAGTCGTTTTATTTTGACATGATTCAAATTTCTCTGTAATTTGTCGCTTGAATCATTTACATTCTCTACTTGATAATTTACTATGTTCTTGCTTGTCATCCGCTAATGTCGGCCTAGGTAGAAACTCGATGATTACATTTGATTCATTTAAGAACTCTTTAAATTTCTCAGTTTGTTGGCCCTTTCGGAAACAATGATATTTTTCAGGGTCACTGGGAATTAATAATCTTACCACTCTCGATTTTGAGAATGCATTTTGTTGAAAAGACGGAAAAGGCGCAGCCAGATTGTGTAATACGAGAATTTAGTGAGTTATATGAAAAACGAATCTGCTTGTCTTATGGGCCCTTTAGAAAATCATTCCCATCTGCTCGTGTTGGACTAACTTTCCTCGCAAATTAATATTGGTCCTTCAGCAACTTGTTTTACCTCCAGCAAGACCCACCTTTATTTTCTATTTTGACTCGATTTTGAATAAAGGGAACAAACATGTAAAAAGTTTATTTTGTTACTGTATTGAAGTGAGAAAGTGCCTTATTAACGTGAGAAAATACAAATGGCGGTGGAAAAACAGTAATGCAGAGAGAGAGAGGGAGAGGGAGAGAAAGAGAGAGATAGATAGAGAGAGAGAGAGAGAGAGAGAGAGAGAGAGAGAGAGAGAGAGAGAGAGAGAGAGAGAGAGAGAGAGAGAGAGAGAGAGAGAGAGAGAGAGAGAGAGAGAGAACGTCAGTAGCACTAAAGTTAATTTTTTTGTAACCTGAGTCAAAGTTTTACTTGCACAAGCCTCGAAATACTCCTTTGCTGGTATTTATACGGTATTATTTAGGCTTTTTAACGTGAAGCTTTTTAGTGTGATATTCTTCGTCGTTGTTGATAACGATGGGCAAACAACAGCAACATCAAAATACTTGTATCGATTTTTTTACACTTCATCAGACGTAATGTAACATGGTCGTAATTCCTCATCTCTGAAAGTTTGGAGTCTTCAACTCATGATTACTAATAACGTTTTTTTCCTACAGCTAAGAATTTAGCTGTCGTTTAGAGATATTGCAACGACGAAAGTGGCATTTGGATTTAAGAATCCTTTCGTCATTAAAAGGTTTATTGTTGTCAAAGATATTTGGGTGATCCTAGTCGCCTTCTTTGTTGCCTCTTTAATCCTCGACAAATTTACAATCAATTTGAACATTAGTTTGTCTGAAACTTGGTTACAATTTACGTTGAAATCACTTGTTAGAATGGCTTTGGTGTTGCCTGATTTAAGCGTGTTAAGATCGTTTCTCAATAGGTTCTTAGAAACAAGTCAAAACAGTACTACTGTGTGATTCACTATATTTATAACAGGCAAATGTTTAGATCCTAAAATTGCAGTTGTCTACAGACTATAGGAAGAATTGTAACAGTGTTTACTTCCCTTGGCTGCTTAGAGGTGCGGTGTTGTCTGCATTTTCTATTATTATCACTCTTTATTGTTTTCAAAATTTATAAGTATTTTTTTAAATGATAACAAAGACAATTGAAATATGATTCTTTAACTCATTCATAATTAATGTCATATTGACCTCTAGCATGGAGAATTAATTTTACTTCATCAAATTGAGTGATTTTTTTAACCTTTCAACTTCACAGTGGATGATCGTGGAACCCCTGTTATGATATAACAAGGGTCTACATTAATTGAGAACACTTCCAATGGTGTATTGTGCCAATTTCGTCCGACATTTGCTCTTTTTGAGACTTTACATATAGAACTTCTGATTTGTCTCAAAGCTTTCTTCTTGTCACATTATTTCTCATTATTTAAGAATGCCCCTACAGTTAAAACGTTATCGACACACAAGTAATAATTTTAAAATAATTTAGTTTTTAATTCAATGTTATTTTGTTTAAGAATATCATTACTTTTAGTTTGACCCCAAAAAGTTGAAACTAATTAGCAATATGGAACGAATTGTGATTTGTTCTAGGTTTACTGGAATGATACCAAATGAAATTTGCTGCACCAGAACCATTTGGATTTTGAAGCAGAAGCACTCTCTCATCTTCCTGTAAACTTAATACTTTTGAAAGGTTATTTGATTGCATGTTTACCAATATTAGATTGCAGAACATAAGTAATCTATTTAAGAGGGAGCCAAAGGCTGTGATGTCAAGGTATCTGATAAAATGTATACCTTTACGGACAAAACAAAAAACCTATAGAGAGCGACATTTAATACGTTAGCTTTACACCAGACCAAAACATTGTCAATTCCAAAACGAAACAAAATTGAATGATGTCAACAGAGAGAATGCCTTGCCAAAATTCCTGATTTCATTACCTTAAAGAACAAAAGTAAAGGTGTCATGCAAAATTCCTTAAAAATTTGTTAATCAGTGTATTATTAGCACTTCGAACGTTAGAATATTGAAGCCAAATGTATCATTCGTGGATCACCAACAAACTGCTAATCGATCTTACTCCAGAGGAAACATATGCCAAATACCCTATGTTTTTAAGCCTATTAACAATCTGAATAACACAAACAACTATCATCAACTACTACAAAAGTCCAGTACTGAGACAATTTGATTAGAAGATCTAAATACAAAACCTAAGAAACAAAAAAATCCTTGAACTTCCAACAAGAAGTTGTCTTTAATGCCCTTTCTACCCAAACAAGATAAGAAATATTAATATTAAAATGGCTTATAGATACATTATCGTTGTATAACTGTATGATGTATAACTAGTCTTTATTGTTAGTCTCTATTCGATAGCTTGCGTATTTTTATAATTTGTTTATTCGTATATGTTGGAAAAATGTCTCAATCCAATTCATTTTTTTATATTATCTAACATCTTTCATTTTTTATATGTCTCCTTTTGCTGTTAATACAATTTTTAACAACTCTTATTAATTGCTTGTATTACTCAGGTCTTACATTCATAGCAGGAGTTTTGATGTTGATGTGTTTAAATAATAATGATAATAGTAATAATAATCATTATTATTATAATAATAATAATAATAGCCCCTAGGATGCTCCTAATCAAACAACTAAAGCAAAACGACATTGATGTACCCAAGAGAAGTACAAACAAGTTATGGAAGCAAACATCACACTTCAATATAGATCATCAACTGAGAGCAACATAAAGCAGACATACACAGAATGGAGGAATAGTAACCCTACATCCGAACCAAATATTTCTTCAACAAACTGGCAGATTTGAGACGACACATTGTCAAGACCAAAGACTGTCAGAAAAAGAGCTTGGTAACATTTAGAGAAAGACTAGGCAAACTATGGGTGTAAATGAAAACAACCAAGAAGTACAGTAGTCACACGAACCTGAGACAATAAACGTTGAAAATGAAATAAAAGCTACCGAAAATAGGCACCAACAGCAATGAAGAACAAAGTGACAGCTATGTACAACTGAATGAGGGTGTGATGATACATGATTTATACTGTATAATGCAGTAACATAAGCTTTCACAGAAGCTGAAGGCAATAGGCAAAAGAAGAAACAAAGGAAACGAAAACGATCAAAGTTTAAGAAAATCATGAAAAAGAAAAACAATCGGAGAAAACGAAGTGATCTGGCTGTACTCACAGAAAAGGAGGAGGACTCAATGTCTAACCAACTAAAAATAAAAATTCAGCAAGCGAAGAAAAGATATACCATCAAGAAAATGGCATTCCAGAGGCAAAAGAAAAGTTAAAACAACAAATCCAAGCCAAGGCTTAAAGAAACAAAGATACGAGAAAAATAGTAAAGATTTCAAGTAAAACAAGCTTTTCAAAATAGACACCAAAACATTCTAGAGATATATAGGCAAAAAGCAAACCGATTTCAAAAATACACCAACATTGCTTAAAACTAAAGCATTTTGGAGCAAGACCTAAGAAGATGTGAAAACACAAAGCAGTGCATGTAGATTTGCTCACAAAATATACAAAACTTGTCAAGGCCCCAGTGAAAAGTTCCATTTGGCTAACACGAGGCTTAACCTATTTGCTTTTAAAGTCAATTGAAACTAAACACACTAAGAATTACAGACCAATAACTTGCCTGGCAATCATGTGCAAATTTTGAATAGTGCCATTACCGAGAGAGCCTCCACCTTTATTAACACAAATAGTTTACTACCATACCACGCGAGCTAAAAGGATGTAAACGAGACAGTTACGGGTTTAAACATCAACTCCTGATCAAAAAAGTGATCATAGAAGACAGGAAGAACAAAAGAGAGAACTTGAACACAGCATGGATTGATTACCGAAAGGAATAGAAGAGCGTGACCCACATATGGATTCTTAAAGCTATGGAAATATATAGAATACCGCGAACTAAGAATCTTCATGAAAAAAACCATAGACTTCTGGAAGACCAACATACTGCCTACTCACACGGAAGGTTTAATGAAAACCAGATCAATCCAAATACGCAGTAGGATATTCCAAGGAGATTTACGTTCTCCACTACTGTTCTGTCTGTGCCTGGCTCCACTTAGCATGATGGTAAACAACACTGGCATGGATATGTAATACAAGGTCATAAAGTAATCCAACTAACTACATGGATGGTCTCAAGGTCTTTGTCAAAAATGGAAATCAACAAAAGAACTTTCTGCAAACAGTCAAGATATTTAGTGAAGACAGCAATATGCGATTTGGGCTAGACAAACGTGTAAAGGTGACCTTCAAGAAAGAAAACCACGCAGAAACATCAGAAATGCATCTTGATATCAATAGCACCATAAAGGAACTTGATCATGAAAGTGCAAGTAGCTGAGTGCCAAAAAAGAAGACGGAATCCAGCACCCAAAGAATAAAGAGAAAATAAGAAAAGAGTACTATTGAAGAACCAAAATTGTCACCATGTGTGAACTGAATGCAGCCAGCAAAATTGAAGCAGCTGTACCTATGATAACTTACAGTTTAATATCATCAATTGGCAATTGAATGAGATCAGAACGTTGCATGCAAAGACAAGAAAACTGCTTACAAAGGAAAGAATCCGCCACGCAAAAGCCGATGTAGAGCGAGAATATACCTTCCAAGAAAGATCGGTGGAAGAGGACTGTCGCAAAGTTAAATGGCCTACAAGACCTACAAGACAGCAGCAACAGGATTACCAATACATGGACAGTATGAACCCCAGCAGAATCCAGAATACAGATGTCGGACAAGAAAACAGGCACCTTTGGTTACAAAGTGTAGGACTGAAGGTCAAGACAGAAAGAATGATAATTGCTCCACAAAATCAAAGCCCAGCTACATGCTCTTACTATCACCACATCATCCAAAATGGAACAGATCCTAAGTGGCTCAGGTATAAGCACTTCGAGGAGACTATCAACCCTGTCTTGTCAGGTTGTCAAGCTCTCCCTCAAACATCTACAGACTCAACAAGGCAACCGGTTACATATACTGAAAAATATGCAAATATCACCAGCTCTCAGCAGCAGAAAAGGGGCAAAATAATCAACCACTGACAGCTACAGAAAATGACAACGTTGCAGTTCTCTGGGATATGGCTGTGAACACAGACAGAGAGATCCCTGAAAATAGGCTAGCCATTATTAAAAACAAAAAAGGAAAATCAAGCATCATTTTTGAAATAACAGTTCCAAGCAAACACAAAGTAAACATCAAAGAAATTGAGAACGTGTCCAAGCAAGAGAGACCTTGAAATCGAAGTTACGAAAATGTTGAGGATGAAAATAGCAAGAATAACAGTGGTAGTAAGTGCACTTGGCGTTGTCAAGAAGGGGTCGAAATAAAAGAAATCCCAGGATGGCCAAAAATACAAGCACCCCAGAAGTTATTCTCCTTGGAAGTGCACATATCATCTGAAGAACATTCTCCATGAACTAAATGCTGATACTACCCCAGAATGAATTGATTCTGGTTTATCACTAAAATCACTGCAAAGCACAAAACATTCCAATGATAATGATAATGATAATAATTATATCAGAAAAGTCAATTTTGACGTATTAATACCAAAAATCGGACATCTTTACAGATTAATCAATGGAAACATTATATAATATAATATAATATAATATAATATAATATAATATAATATAATATAATATAATATAATATAATATAATATAATATAATATAATATAATATAATATAATATAATATAATATAATATAATATAATATAATATAATATAATATAATATAATATAATATAATATAATATAATATAATATAATATAATAGACACAGACGTTAAGGAATTTATTTTATGTCGGTTAAAAATGATGAGATTTTTTTTACTCAACACAACCTTAACCAACTTTTCACT
>RDPX01000022.1:680651-691729 GCA_003991215.1 Morbakka virulenta
ATCTATAAAGGAGGGTAAATGTCCAATAGAGAAACAGATTGGTAGACACGTTGCCAGAGGATAGTGGCAAACACCGGAACTGGAGTTAGAGAGTTGCAATACAATATGGAGGTAATTACTAAGAAAACAATTATGATGAACTTATCAGGACATGGGAGTGTGTGTGAAGTAAACAGTGGTACACAGTAAAACGGAGGAAAAGTGAAATAACCAAATTACGTAGGATGAATATTGAGCTAAGCGATTCGTTGTACAGCTTGGATATTTAAAATTCTATCACGATTATTTTATGTCAATATATTTTTTACTGCCATAAATTAAATTATGTTACCTTATAATTTTAAGTGACCGTCTGAGTTTAGGAGCACAGGCTGTAAGTTCTTAAAATTGATCCTTAGAAGAAAAAAGCACCTGTCTACTATTTACAGAGAAAAACCGTCTACTAATGAAGATCAAGCAAAACTGAGGTGCAGACCATCTAACAAAATTTTGATTGCGATTCAACTTTAGTACAGCCTTGATTAGTGAAAGGCAGGTGTGGCAAAAATTTGAGACCAAACAGTTCAAAATAATTGTTGAGGTTGGATCTGCTTTCAGCATAAGAGTTTCACAGGCTATCTATCTCCAGTATTTATTGCCTCTGGTTTGTAGACTTATATAGTCTGTAATTGTTTTTCGAAATTACATAATGAAAAGGTCTATCTTCAATATTTTTTTCCCCTTTTTGATTACTGGAAAACTTGTATTTGCTCATTCTAAGGTCTTATCTAGACGAGTGTCAGGAAATAGATAATCTATTTTCGATGTTAAAAAATACATTCACAGGAACAGAAGTCACAGTAAAAGCAATAAAAAAGTGAAGCTTAGGTATAAAATGGTAAAGGAGATGCTTAATTACAACGTGCTATTTAGAAAATTTAAAAGTATGTTTTTACTGAACTGGATTCGAAGCAGTGCATATGGCTACTTTTTTGTGTGGTTTCAGTTAGTGAATCTAATATTCACTTTTTCCCCAAGGGTCATTCTTTTTAAGCACAGAATGTCCTGTCCATTTTTTGTTTTTTTTTGTCTTCGTCAGTCATGTGTTTAAGTTCCCTTTTGCGATATATGAAGCAAACACAATGTTGCTTTAGTGTTTAATTTTGCGCTAAAATTTATGTTGCTTTGCAGTGGTGTTAGAAGACTCCGGAGACAAAGGCGCTTCAATTTGCACCAAGAGTGAGTTTTCAGTGACTCTATTAATGATAATACGCGGCTTTTTGGAAAAAGCAGTCAATAATCAAAGTTGAATTTGACCTTACTCGAAACTAGAGTCGATTGGTTTGCAAACTTTCATAAAATCTTTATTCTTTCACTCAGACTTGAAGAATTGGATTCAGTAAAACATTGTCGACCTCCTTCAGAAGAGGACTGTATATAAATTTATATTTCTTCTTTACAAGATACAAGAAAATGATATTTAATCATAAAACTAAACAATTCATTCATGTAAGTAACCAGTTTTATGCAGAATCGTCGACTGGTGACCACAGCCTGCTTTTTCCAGTTGAAAACACCTTCTTACATAGCGAAAATACATATTTCCCATAACTTAGATTACATGAAGTAACATCACATTTCTTAATTCCTCAGAGAAGAAAAAATATCCTAATTTATCTTAGAAAATGACTAAAAGTGAATAAGGTATAAAATGTTTGATTATTACTTTGCGTAAGCACGATGTCTGCGCAAGTGACGTAAGACTGGTCTCTTGGGTTCTTGTGTACGGAGAAACTCCCATTTCTTGTTCGTTAGTCTCTGAGAAAAATAGGCTGTGTTGACAGGTGACTTAATTAAGAAAAGCTCGCCGACCTATTCAGGACAGACTCGTTTTGGAAATTTCATGCAATTCAAATACAAGTTCGTCACCTGAATTATGAGTTACTTCATATTGCAATAGAAGGCTTCCAAGTTCGATGACGTAATGTCTATGCTAACACGAAAATGAGGCCTCTCTGGCAACTGAAGCTATTTCTGAACAACATATCTTCCACTTCAAATGTAGGTAACAAGACGCTTGCAAAATCAGGTGAATCGTTACAAAGTATTCATCAATTTCTGCTGGAAATTGTTGTGAAACACGACGTTGATTGTTTTAGCGATGTAAATTGAGAGTAATGCCTAGAATCTTTGCCAGCATTTACAATAAAGGAAATTAAGACTCATCGGGTAAAAAGTGGAAAAGAAGAGGGCAGTACCACTGTGAAAACGTAGGACAGATGTACTATTTTTTTCAATGTGAAGACCAACTATTCAGTAAATATTTCCGTGTATTTCACACATCATCAGACCAATCTGAAACAGATAAAGAATACAACTACTCAGTTATATGACTACAGTGAGAGAAAAAACATGACAAAAGTCTAAAATTAAGAATGTTCCGTAATCAACAGTAGCTAACAACAACTAGATGTTGATTGTCAGCGTCCTGCTCCGGTACTCATTCTTTGTGTTAATCTCTGGCTTCAGATCTTTCATGCAGAGTGCTTCCAGCGTGAGAAGATAAGCTTCCCCTCCAGATTTTGATGTTAGGATTTCTATGTCCTCATTCGATAATGTACTAGTACAACTTGCTAAGTGTCTCTTGACTGGATCTGTTATGGTACAATGCTCTTTGATGGGGGTTTTGAGATGCTGGCTAGTCTGGCCGACATAGCACGCATTGCAGCGTGTACATGAGATTTTGTAGACCCACCCGCTTCTCACAATAATACAAGGTATGCTTAAAGATTAGATGAATGATACAGCGAAGTCCAATTGTGCGACAAAGCATTCTACAGATTCTATGGGATCAGAAACCATCATAAATTCACTACACTCAACTGTTTAGTTTAAATAGACAAGGAGTAGAGATCTAGATCCAGAATCTAAGTGTATTTAAAATGAATGAAAGTACATGATTTTCGTTTAATTAAGATCTAGTTTAATCTATAACCTGAGTCTGTTTTCTTTGCATTCGAATATTTGAAATTAGGCCCTTGGTTAGAAAGTCTGATCTACTGCCAATAATTACACCTACAATTTTGAGGGTCATACAGGAAAAAAATTTCTAAACTTAGCTTGACAAGAGCAAGAATGTTCAGTCCAAGTGCCAAATGTTTCAAACTTCATACAATAACCAAAGCTACTTTTGAAGAAAGCAACATCCACATCAGGCCTATATTAGGCAATAACGTTAACTATACCATAGTCACAGGCGTCTATATACAACTTGAATGGGAGATTTAAATCTCGACATCTTAGGATGCATCCCGTTGTCAAATATGACCTCAGGTCTTAAAAGGATCTTTAAATACTTCCTGTTTATTTAAAAATTCTCCTCTTCCTCCTCAAATTTGCAAGGGTTTTTAAACTGTTCCCAGAGTCTGCACTAAGTCTTCTTTAATACAATGCTAGATCTAGAAAACTTCTTTTATCAGTAATATTTTAAGGGACAGGAAAATTACTCATCAATCTAAATTCAAGGTTAGGTTTCTCCAGCAGTTGAACTGGAGTGCTTCAGGGGCTTGCTAATGGCTGCATAGCGTTGGAAAGAAGCATTTGCTCGACCTCCTTTGCAACCTGTTGTCTCATGTTTTCTAGACCACGATTTTGAGCCTGTATTACTGGTTGACCCTCTTGGACATCAATGGAATATTCAACAAGACGAATTGGTATTGTAGATCTTGACTTGTGCCGTAAATGTTGTTTCTTCAGGACTTTGAGCAAGTTTGTCCATGATGATGATTGAGTTCCAGGTCTCCTATGGTTATTGCAGATGGATCTTTGTCAGCGTGATCTTCGTCAACAAAGATGACATCAGACACAAATGCTTGTAAGTCGATGAGCTTGTTACCAGGCTGTACGGAAACTTTGGTACAAATGGTATTAACCAAATCGACAAAAACAGGACTATCTGAATCGGCTTCATTAATACCAGAGGGAACGATAACAAATTCATCAGTCTGCCTCTTTCTAAATAAAACTAAACCACAATGATTCCACATTCATTCTGGCCCGACACTTACAGGTGACCCTATTGGTAAATTAATCTCAGGCCTTAAAAAAGCAACACATTAATCCCGTAAGTTCTCTAAAGAAACGCCAGCACAACCCGTTCTTACCTTTTCACTCCCTAATCAATAAAGCCATTACAAAATCGTTACCAAATAATAAATCGCAGTTAAATTGTTCAAAAATAACGACAGGGATATCATATTTAATTCAACACATTCTACCCTTTCCTTCAACCAAACATATATGAGTATCAACAATTTCCTTTCCTAAATTACATTTTTAATAAAAATTTTAATCAATTGAAGAATATTTAGCTCTATTATTAACTAAAATGCAACCATCATTTACATGGCCTTTTACCCAGGGACCTTTTGTAAGCCTCGAAGCCAATGAACAATTTTTATTCATGGTCTCTTGTGCTTTTGGAAAAGTACGTATCTTCTCCGGTGTTTGGGGGTAAGGCCTCCTGCTTTCTCTTTCATGAAGTAGAAACGTCTGAACTCGGAATTGTTCTGTTTCAGTTCTGTGGTTGGTATTGTTGCTGGCTCTGGTTCTGATTCTGTTTCGTGTTCTGAGTCTGATTTTTGTTCTTGAAGTAGTTTCGCCTAATATGTCTAGGCTGATTACAGTGAAAACATCTTAGCCTTCGGTGTTCTTGGCGTTGCTGGGTGACTAACTGGACTGTCTGAGCTGCCAAAGTACGTACAGCTGCTGTCAAGCTTTAGATAGCCGTCCACATTTCTTAATTGCTCCAGGCCCGGTCTTATTAAATAGCTTGATTGTTACCATGACGGACTCGTAAATATTAATTATGTGCGATATTTCCCCATTGAATTCAAGCAAACTTCTCTTCTCTTAGCCGCTGTTATTGCTTCCTGAAATGAACGTGGAAATGTCTTCCAAAAGTTCATTTGATGTCGTGATGGAAATCTATGATGAACTGTTCACAAGATATTTAGTCTCCTACTTCCCCATCGTCCAAGCCATCGTGTTTGTTTATCATCAACCGGTTGTTGCGCTCTTGGCAATCTATTAACAACGCTTTTGGTCCTGGGTGGTTTCCTGTAATTTCTGTCGGACTTAAACACGTTTTTCCTCAATGTTCAACTGATTTTCAAGTGTCTCCTTTAGCAGGTCCATATCTTGCCTCATTTCTTAGAGAACTTCCTAAAACTTCTTGCTGCTCAGCCACTGAGCTAGGGCAAAACAATGGTGGGAACATCCCGCACCCATATCAAAACAAGGATGGGGTGTTGCTGCTATGATGCACCTACTGTAAAGGAGGATATTGAAATGGAGCAAGGGGTATGCTCAAGCTAACAACGTTGTAAAACAGAGAGAAGAAAAATTGAAAGGAACATGACCTAATAGTAAGAAAATCGTCACAGCAGTCAGGTTTTCTCTAATTTAGATACTCAGATACGAAATATCAAGAGAATGGATATAGTTGTTATTGCAGATAAGCATCTGGAGGTTGGAACTTGTGAGAACACCTGAAAAATCACCAAAACTTAAATGTGACACGCAATAAAGTGGAACGAAAAGATGTTTGTGGAGTTAAATGAAATTAAAATGACGAGATGTCAAAAGTAATAGAATCGATGAAAATCTGAAGGTTCCTCTGTCAACCTGCAGAGGGTATTCCATAATAAAAGGTAAAACAAGGCTGGAGGCTGATGAAAAAGACTTTTCAAATTCCATGAAGAACTGTGTTGTGCTCTTTTCTTGTAGTAAAGTTCATAAGGGCCCCGATGAGAAAGCTCTTTTGCTTCTTATGTTTTTTACAGTTTTCTATAGATTTACCTATATTTTGCAGCCACCGTTTTTACTTTTGCAGAATAGGCAAATAAAAAAGAAGTAAAATGTTTGAAATTTGGAAACTTGCAAGTTTTTCTTGCTTCTTGTAAGCAGGATTATTTGTTTAAAAAAATAAAGAAACCATTGTGAAAAAAATGACGATAATGTTAAATTTTCAGAAAAGGACCAATAAAAAGGGAAAGTCAGAAAATGACCAGAGAAGGGTTTGATGAAAAAGGTAATAAGTGACCCCCTAGGGCTACAATGACTGGAGGGATGTGTGAAATTTTCTCAACGCGAATACTGACCCATTTGCAAATCACAGTCATTATGTTTGGCCTTTTGAAATATTGCAAATAGTGTCAAGAGATTGGCTCGAGACAGTTCTGATAATTGATTACAAGTGTCAAAAGGTGACTGGCATGTGGAATGAAGTTGTTTCCAGTCATTTACGTATAAGCCGGATGTACGGGCTGAAAGCAAACCTAAAATTATTGTACGCACTTGAAGTGATAATAGGTATGACTTCCGGTTATTCTACATTTTATTGATAGCCTGTCTTGGATTTGGATAGTTAATTACATGTTGTACTCCAGAGTGTTTAGATTAAGATTGCAAGAGTGAATTTGGGTCATGGTAGCAAAAAGTTAGAAGTGCCTTTTTCCTTAGAGTGATATCTGCGGTTTGAATTACATGAAGAATCAGCCATTTAGAGTATAAATTTTTACAATTGTCTTCCCCCTGTGAGCACGTCTTTTTTAAAGTAAAGTATTGAAGAACTGTTACAAGATAAGGTTGAGCCATCCTTATCAAATATCATTTGAACCCGAAGTCAAAAATCTTTATCCTTTGGAGAATAATTGAAGGTGACACATAGACTCATCAAATTTTGGTCTCCTATTGATTTACTAACAGTGATTTCAAAAACACTTTTACTTGAGATTAATTTGAAATTTTTAAACGAAACGGGAAGTTTGTTCTAAATATTAACATTTGATATCAACAGGAAATTTTAGTTAACAGTTTCTCTGGCTATAAACAAGCGCTCTTTGTTGTTTTTTCACCTGTTTGGCTGATTTCCCTTGAAAATGGGCGTCAACAATTCCTTTGCTTCATAAAGAGTGAATCAAAATAATGTGTTGGAGATTATAGTTCTCTACATTTAGTTTATGCTTGAGAATAGGAAACAAGGAAAACAATTTGTCCTACATATGGAGAATTAATATTTGATGTTAAACTAGAATTATCTGATGACACAATGTTAAACAAAAAACCAAGTAGACTCAAACAAAATTTAAGGAAAGAACTGAGACCAAATTTAATGCTGACAATTTTGGGAAGCAAAACTATTTCCTGCTAAAACTGCTACGTGTTAATTCCATATCGTAGATCTCTAATTGGGATGGTGAAAATTGTTAAAAGCTAGGTAGTTCAAGGCGGAGTCCGAACCCGCAACCTTTTGTTTCCCAATCAAATGCTCTTTCACTGAGCTACTCAGGGGAGAGAAATGGAATGTCATGACTTTGTGAACGGTCTCACTACAGAAGAAACTCAAATGCTTGAAAGATTGTGAACGAAGAGTACTGATTATTCACTCTTCACTAATGTTCCTCTGCAGAGAACTGTTGACATCGTCCTTGACCGTTTTCACAACTAGAAGCTGATTGCAATAACAATATCAAAGAAAACTCTTTAAATACTCATCCTTGATACTTGTCAAAAAAACTACGTGTACTTTTAAAAACACGATATATGAACAGAAGGATGGGGTCAACATGGGTGCACCATTAGTACCGGTGTTAGCGAATATTATTATGACCGAATGTGAGAAACTTGTTACTGACAAACTGATTAATGATGGAACATTAAAATTTTATGTCCGATAAGTCGATGATACATTGCTACTAGTAAAACGCACAGACATAGATAAAGTTCTTCAAACTTTCAGTGGTTTTGACAGTAACCTTAAATTCACCGTAGATATATTCGAAAATGAAACTTCGCACTTTCTAGATCTGGAGCTATGTCCCCAAGGTTTGACAATTTTTCGAAAGGATACACATGCGGGCCAATATGTGAATATCGACTCTTTCACGCCGCGGAGCTGGAAAACATCCTAGATACGTTCCCTTGTCATTAGAGCAAAGAGAATATGTGAAAACAAGAAAACTGAAAGACGAAATTAAATCCATTAAAAAATTTACATCTTGGAATGGCTATCCGAAACGTGTTGTCAATAACATTTTAAAACGCATGTTGAAAAACGAGAAGCCACCAAATGACTTCACAACTACAATAGAAAATAAAGACGCTCCAAAAGTTTTCATACATACCAACTACGCTGAAGAGTAAGGTGAACAATTACTGAAAAGCTGTTTAAAGAAACTGCGACGTTGTACGGACCAAAAAGTGGACTTTTTTACGCGTTACTTTGTCACAAAACTATCCTTCTTTACAAACATGAAGGATAAGCTAAACAAACTCAGTAAATCATCTGTTGTTTATGAGTTTACCTGCCCAGGATGCTGTTGCTCCTACGTGGGCAAAACGGAAAGAGCTTTGTTTGAAAGAAGAAAAGAACACGCAACTCGTGCAGATTCTGCTATTAAATAATTGCCCTAATGTAGACTATTTATTTTCACTATATAACATAATAGCGAATGATGTCAACCCAATGGATTTCAAAATTAATCTCGTACAGGACAATACATCGATTATTGACTATTAAAACAACTGGAATATTCCTTTATACATAGAGGCCTTTTATATAAAAGAAAAGTGCCCTGCTTTAAATTGCGGAATAAAAGCCTCTCGAGAGATGCAATTGTTTTAACTTCTTTATACCTTTCTTTGTTTCTTTTCCCCATGATTGCTTTCTAATAAATTAATTACTTTTTACGCAACAAATTTCATGTATATATAGCTTGTTTTCAAATTTACTTTTACTGTCCTGACGATGATTTTGTAAAGAAACCGAACATTAGACTCTGATATTCTCTGACCAAATCGAGGCCTGTGGTTTCTTTTTTGTGGCCAACATACGTTTCTTAAAATCCACTGTATTATAGCTTACGCACAAAATTGAATGAGCCATGTCATTATTTTGTTTATCTATTGATCGACATGCTCATTATTGTTAAAAAGTAATCCTTTTACAAAAAAAAATTCGCACTAAACTAAGAACTGAAAAGCAGAATTTCTTTGTTATTGCTAATGTTGTGTTTTAATGCTGTCAGCCCCGACTCTACTCCAATAAATAATATCTGGCCCCAGGGTTTAAAATGATTGGGTATCCCTGGTTTAGTTGGACTTAATTAACGTTTCTCCTTAAAATTACTGAACTTAGTTGACACCATTGATGTAGTAAATTTATCATATCGTGCGTCCCGAGCTTTTCCTAAGCTACGTTTCAAGAGATACTTCTCCTATCGTCAGGCAACTAAAGTAATTTGGCAGTGGCGCCATACCTACCTTGTGTTTGTTGTGTTGCTTTTCTGAAGTGCTGGAAGCCGTACTTCTGGAAGCGTGTGTGACATGCTGTTAATGTGATTGCTGTGCTGTTCAATCTTCTGGATAGTTGCCTCTTGCACAGATTGAAACACAATGACTTATCTTTACCAAGGTCTTATGGATTTCTTAAAATAACTCGATCCCTGTCAGCAAGGAAGTCTGCACTATCAAAGTATAAAACAGCTATACTTAATTTCTTCATTAGCCTGACGAAGGGAGAAGTATCTCTCGAAACGTAGCTCAGAAAGAGCTTACGACTCACGACATGATAAACGTATTAATTTTCTTTGTCATGTTTCTTAAAAACATTTCCTTTCGTCCCGTTTTTCCTTTTCTTTATGCGTTGTTATCTGTCATTTTTTTTTATGTATAATTACCTTTTTAACCATTTTGTCGTGCTATTTAAAAAATTGGATTTTCCTTCGTCTTTGCCGCTTGATATTCTAATTTAAATTCTAATTATGTAATATTTAAGGTGTTAAAATTTGACAAAAATGTTATTATCAACTTAAAATTAACTTATCAACAATAATGAAAAAATAAAATTTTCGTATTTTTCGCTTTTTTCAGAACAGTTTACTTTATTATACAGATATAAAAACCTTGAGTTATATATTGTATATGAAAATTTTCAAAAAAAGTACATTGGTAATACTACATTTAGTTATCATGTATTGCGGGCCAGAAAGCCGTAAGGCAGTTTCAAATATTCTTTCAACAATAGTTTTCAATCTGAAGTAAGTTTTTTTAAACATTAACTTATCTTTGGAGATATTATGAGAGGATATAAATAAAAAAAACCCCTTTAAATCCTTGTAAATCTGAACTAAAACCCAATCTACTTATTATTTATTAATGAAGATGAAATTATCTAGCAGAAAATTAGGCTGCCCATTCCTACGCAGATATAGGTATACTTGGTTGGGGATGGTGCCACGAATGTCAAAATCTAACACCAATACCTCTGGTATCTAAGAACTCTTCCGAAATAGATTTAACAATGCTTATTTGTACAGAGGAGGAGGCAGGGGAAACAAAGCTGTAACGTACAAGGGGAATGAATTGCTGTCGTCACTAAAAAATGATATGACTTGCATAGTAACTTCAAATTTCTGCCTGTAAAAATTTTCTTTGCAAAGCATTGAGAGCATAAAAATAATCAGATCTTTTTTCTACCTCAATCCAATGTGTGTGTGCATATATATATGTCAGTTTCTTGATAAAGTCTGTTGTAGACAGACGAAAATTTGAAATAATAAATAAAAATTTGATTTACTCAAGTAAATGTTGGCATACTTTCTTTAGTCATTTCCTGTGTCAAATATATATATTACTAAAATCCCTAACTCTGTATTTTCTCGTATGCCTGTAGGTATGACTAATAGACCATACCTACTGACATACCTAACAAAACCTGACGAACTCTATTTTTACTTTATTCATATTTACATTATTATTCCCAATTCCGATTAACTTAGCGTTTAATTAATTACTTTAGTTTATACAAATTTATTACATCAGTGTACCTATAAGATATCTAATAGGCACATCGCAAACTCCCAAATTATTTTGCTAATGGATTATTTAAATAACCTATGGTTAGATTAACACTTTTATTTGATTTATACTTTATTAAATAATACGAGGTTCAGTCTTTAACTACATATAGTTAATAAAATAAATAGAATTTGAAATAAAATTTAATGAAATTCTACTTCAAATGTTACGTTATTTAA
>RDPX01000022.1:703432-728248 GCA_003991215.1 Morbakka virulenta
ACATCAATATCGCACACACTTGGGTGTGATGCATGCACCCAGTTTACCCTTATCGGGCTGGTAGTCGGATGGGTTTGCTGGGGTTTCTACCCCTGAGTCCCCCATGGGCTCGTATTGCTCCACCACTCAATAATAATAATAATAGTAATGATAATAAAGTCCAGGTTAAAATTAGGAGATCAAGTTAGACTTAACAAAGCAAAACATGTGCCTAATTAGGTCTATGCAAAACCAGATTTCTTGAATTGTGCAGTGATGTTTACAATCCAATGCAAAAACTATTTGTTGTATGATCTTGCAAAAACAGAATCTAAACTCGATTTAACTTAATTTTTTTGGTATGTCACAAATTGGTCTCTAGCAGATTGAAATAGTCTGATAGTTAATGAAAAAGTTCCCTTTAACAATAAAACAAAAATTAGAGTTAATATCTCTGCACTGAACATTTACAATAATTAAAATACAGAGTGAAATCATACTACAAGTACATGACAAATGGCCAATGTCAACTCTTCTTGGAAAAACAAAAGATGTGCATCCTTGAGAGTACAGAACTTTCACATGAATTTAATTATTTTGCTTATCAACTTTCAGAGGCAAGCTACCATTTGCTTTCATACTCATACTACCATTGTGAAAAAAAACAGAATTGGGTTCTGCAATGTATTTCATATACATACAAATTCAGAAACACCATATCCATAAAGTTCATGCCAGGAAAGCAAGCTTGACTTGAATTTTCATAAATATTAAATTTAATTCGGTCCAATGAAAAGGAAACCTCTTAAAAGGGGTAAAAAGATAAACACAAAGTATTGTGTTCCTTTGATAGCCTTGATAGTTTTTGCAAGACCTGCATTTGTTATTTCAATATCCTCTTTGCTAATATATTAAAAATGTACTCAACCATTTTTCCCATTTGCCAAGTTAAAACCATGAAGTGGAGTTTGAGGTTGGTAATTTTAAGGTCTTTGCAGGCTTGCCTTTGTTGCTTGATGATTTATTATACCCCCTCTTCTGTCACAGCAACTTATACTTTGGAATGTTGCCCTTCATCAAGAACATTAAAATCCCCTAAGGATTTTGTTATGCACATCCAAGTGTTTTAGATTATGACTGTCTTTTTTGTTTTTAATTTAGGTGGACAGAGAAACTGGATTCAGGTGCTTTGTAATGGTGGGATCCCAGTCGTAATCAGTATTTTGTATCTTATTGAAACAGCAGCTACAGAAAGGCCTGTCAACTTTGCCAAAGATTTTATTGCTTCTTCACTTAGTACCTCTCTGGTTGGAGCCTTGGGGTGTTCAAATGGAGACACATGGGCAAGTGAAATTGGTACAGCTTTTGGACATACACCTAGACTTGTTACTTCATTCAGGAAAGTACCAACTGGAACCAATGGTGGGATAACAATTGTAGGAACCATTGCCAGCATTATTGGTGGGCTTTTGATTGGTTTGGCATTTTGGATTGGGAATGCAGTAATGATGTTTGCTAAAGGAATTGCATTCTATCCTCCACAGTGGCCCATTATTTTCAGTGGAATCATTGGTGGCATATTTGGAAGTTTATGTGACTCATTTCTTGGTGCCACTTTGCAATATTCTGGATACTGCAATACAAGAAAAAAGGTAGTTAACTATCCATACCCCAATTGTAAGCATATTAGTGGTCAGCATATTTTAGATAATCATCTTGTGAACCTTTTGTCATCATTTCTTACTGCGTTAGTTGTACCCTGTGTATCTTATGTGATTTGGAAAGAACTTGTGTAATTTTTTTCTATTTTAGAACACAAATCAAAATATCTGTAAGATATGAATAAGTTATTCTTTGGTGCCAGATGAATGCCTGGAATACTTATTAATTGTTGAATTTTCTGCTTTACATTATTTGGACCTGCCTCATTTCATTTCATACCATAGATCATCTCACATTACATTTTATCATTGTTTTCCCCTCCCTTTCTTTGGCAGTAATGTTTTCACATTTTATTTGCTAAGGGTGTCATCTTATTCAAATCTTGATGTATACAAATTTTCCCCACCCTTTTTCTTTTATGCCCCTATTTTATTTTGCACTGAGCATGACACAGTGCACATTCTATAGATTTAAGAATGGTACCCATAGAACTAGTAGTACCACTTTCCTAAACTGGGATTAGCAAATCACTAAATACTTAACAAACCCCCCAGTCCTTTTTATTAAAAAGGAGTTGTTATTGTCAACATTAGTCAGGCTGATAAAATGACTTTTAAGATAAGTGACACCCACTTGCACCAAGGTTACACAAAAGTGAAAACAGTTAAAGCCACAATGTAAATGGTGTGGAAAGCAGCCCAGTTGTTTTATTAGGAGTTTGTATTCAGTTGAAGGGTTACTTTTTATCTAACTTGAATCTAATTTTTATATACTGACAGACAGTAGTAATTCTGAAAAGGAAAAAATAACAAGTTAAAAATATCAACATATGGACTGCTGCTACAATTATTATTAATAGAAATATGTTAACAGGGTGTGTAAATATATATCATTTATTTAGTGATACATAGGTAGTGTTAAATATAAGGTTAAATATAAACCCACATCAATGCAATTGTACTGTTAATGGTATGAAAAGGTGATTTCTTTTTAACTGCTCCGAAACCATGTTTAAAAATAGTATTGTTACCACATTGGTCATATTTATGTGACAACATTGGTGCTTGAACCATGCATAAATCCACCCATCCCCTCATTTGAAACCTCAATTTACTATCATAATTTGTACTTTTTACATTACATTTGTCATAAACTCTAGAACGTAAATAAATTACTGTTATATATTTTAGGTTTTGTGTATTAAATTTAACTAGACTTTATATACAAAGTGTGGGTTTTGTTGTTGTAGCTTATCCACAAGGAGTTATGGTGCATATTATATGAGAAGTTATTGCCACCTATGCTCTTTAACCATGACCAGCAGTCAGCCAGATGTTTTTTCTTAATAAATATATGACTTGCTGGTGAACATACTCTTTCAATGACCTATGCACTCTCATAATCGGATTGGTATTGCAGATTAAGAAATGCTAAGGATGGTTGCTTTTAATTTAACCAATAATAACTTAAATTTCCTTGAATTGCCAATTTTTGTATTATGTAGAGCCATACCTCTGAAGAAAAGAAAGTACTTTTTTTCTATCCTGACATGAAGATTGGCATGGGCCAGCTTCAAGAATAGAAAGTGAGCTTTAAATTTTTTCAGTACAAAGCAATATTGGGCTATTTAACAGTAAAAAAGCCATTTACAACATCTTGGGGACCACAGTTCTTCCTACTTATTATTACATATCAAGTGTAACCAAAAGAAATACTTATTAGTTTGCAGTTCAAGTAATTTGGCATTTTCTCAGGAGTTGGCACTATGTCTTCCCTTGATTTCAATAACCTAAGCATTGAATAGGCATTTAAAAATGTACATGTACCATTTAATTGCCTTTACACTAGCTAGGTACTTGTTATGCCCATTATTGGGAGAGAGGTGTATAATACTCACCTCTAAAATTTCTGAGGACCTCATCTGTTGTTGGTGTACTATGGTAGATAATTTGCCTGTCAATTTTTTTGAAATGCCTTGTACACCATGTTCCCAAGCAGGTTGTTGCTGCAGCAGTACCTTTAACTGAACATAGTGCCAACAGTGGTACAGCATGGGACCATGATGGCTATGGGCACTGGTTCAAACCCAGTTTAGTGTAGGCCTACACATTTTTAAAAATCTATATTTATTTCAATCTCCTCTCCATCAATTACTTTCTCTGCAGACCATAAAATTTTNTTTTGTTGTTGTAGCTTATCCACAAGGAGTTATGGTGCATATTATATGAGAAGTTATTGCCACCTATGCTCTTTAACCATGACCAGCAGTCAGCCAGATGTTTTTTCTTAATAAATATATGACTTGCTGGTGAACATACTCTTTCAATGACCTATGCACTCTCATAATCGGATTGGTATTGCAGATTAAGAAATGCTAAGGATGGTTGCTTTTAATTTAACCAATAATAACTTAAATTTCCTTGAATTGCCAATTTTTGTATTATGTAGAGCCATACCTCTGAAGAAAAGAAAGTACTTTTTTTCTATCCTGACATGAAGATTGGCATGGGCCAGCTTCAAGAATAGAAAGTGAGCTTTAAATTTTTTCAGTACAAAGCAATATTGGGCTATTTAACAGTAAAAAAGCCATTTACAACATCTTGGGGACCACAGTTCTTCCTACTTATTATTACATATCAAGTGTAACCAAAAGAAATACTTATTAGTTTGCAGTTCAAGTAATTTGGCATTTTCTCAGGAGTTGGCACTATGTCTTCCCTTGATTTCAATAACCTAAGCATTGAATAGGCATTTAAAAATGTACATGTACCATTTAATTGCCTTTACACTAGCTAGGTACTTGTTATGCCCATTATTGGGAGAGAGGTATATAATACTCACCTCTAAAATTTCTGAGGACCTCATCTGTTGTTGGTGTACTATGGTAGATAATTTGCCTGTCAATTTTTTTGAAATGCCTTGTACACCATGTTCCCAAGCAGGTTGTTGCTGCAGCAGTACCTTTAACTGAACATAGTGCCAACAGTGGTACAGCATGGGACCATGATGGCTATGGGCACTGGTTCAAACCCAGTTTAGTGTAGGCCTACACATTTTTAAAAATCTATATTTATTTCAATCTCCTCTCCATCAATTACTTTCTCTGCAGACCATAAAATTTTTCACTTGTTTGCATAAGGTACAATAAGGCACATAAGGTGGTGTGCAGAAGGCTTTTGAACCAGTCAAGTTAGTCAATTATTAATTATTATTATTAATTATTATTAATTAATTAATTATTGAAGATCCTTTTATCCATGGAGTGAGACTTTGAAAGACTCTGGAACATACCAACACATACACACTTTTGTACTTTTTTTATATATTCTAACTTGTGAAATTTCGTTTTTTGCAAGTTATGAAAAAGCTATGATATTTATTTCTGTGCCACTGGTAAGTGATCTGTGTATATTTTTTTTAAAGAAAAGGTTCTCTTTGCCCTTTTGTGCTATTTTAAAGAGTTTTCAGTGTATTACAGAACTATTCCAGACCATTTAATGTATATTTAAGCTTGAATATTTGGTTGCCGTGGCATCAACACTTTTAGACTTATGATTTAAAGAATTCACAAGCCATCCCCCAAAAGTTATTTACCAGTGAGATAAGAACTCAAATCATGGCAATGTTGCTAAAATCCATCTCCTCAAGCTCTAATTGTAGTGAAAAGAAGAGAGCAGGTAACAATCAGTAGTGAAATTTAATATTTGTGATTAAAGCCCTGATATTGATATCTTGGCCCATGTAGCATCATGAGCTCAGATTTCACCACCAGTGGTTTCATTGGTTCCTTTGTAAGTGTTTTCCTTATGTAACTCCTCATAGATAAAATCTCAAGGCAAATACAGACAGGTTTTGATCCATTACAGACAGGTTTTGACCCATTACAGAGCTCATAAGTGCATCTAATGTGGAGGTCAGAAATCATAAAAAAATATTTGGAAAAGTGAAATACATTATATATATATAAAGTCTGTTGTAGACAGACGAAAATTTGAAATAATGAATAAAAATTTGATTTACTCAAGTAAATGTTGGCATACTTTCTTTAGTCATTTCCTGTGTCAAATATTCTTGTTATTAGCTGAAGGAGTTTGTCAGTGTTGGTTTGGCATATTTCCTGTGTCGAATATATATATATATATATATGTATATATGTGTGTATATTTAATACTGCGATGCCAAGAAAATGCTTTGTTCATTGGTAATCCTTTGATGTATTGGACTGAATTCTTTGAGGGAAAAGTTAGAACCTCAATGAGAAATTAGTCACATATTTCAATGAATTAGTTACATATTAATTATCTATAGAGTACCAAAGGCAGTTATAGTTTAGTTAGGTTAAAGTAACCAAATTGTATTACCTTAAGGTATTATTGGGAAAGGTAAGTTATTTTTATATCAATACTTTTCTGAGGTTGTTTTGAAATTTAGGATTACCCTAGAAAGCATATTTAACATACTTAGTGAGGAAAATGATAGCTTAATTCTTTTTGGTAGGTGCCTTTTTTTCTTGTAACTGAACAAAAATTATTTGTAAATCACAGAATAAATTTTAATTGATACAATTTTATTAGAGTTTTTTTTCATGCTGTTTTGCTCTATGGTTACTGATGCTTTCTGATGAGTTGCAAATACTGTTAAATTATCATCTGAATTGTTTGGGTTGCAACCTCTGGCCTTCGATCCTGTGAAATACCAGCGATAATCAACAGAGTGAAAGTATCACACTGAGGTAGTACAAAACACTTGTACGAGAATGTTATTTTTTAAAGCTTCACCAAGAGTTCAATTCACTGCAAAAAAGCTAAGCCAAGGTGAAGCTGTCCCCTGACGCCGTTTGCAGGTTCAAAAGAATGGTTTTTCTCAACATTCTGGATTATTTCCACAAATGGTAATTGCATGGTTCCTATAATACATAGTAATTTGTAAGATATTTTGGGGAGCGTTGTACTTGAAAAGCAGTTTTTGAGAAGACGACTGACTTTTACTAGTACACTAAAAAATCAGGTATCCCCAAAATATCCAAGACATTTTGTTGAACTTTTGCAAGTTTGAAACAGCACCGACCTTGATGCACGAATCCATGATGAAGCAGCTGGTTAATTAAAACGACTAACCAACAGACAGATTATGTTAATTAAACACTGAATGCATACATTTTTAGACTTGTGGAACCAAGGGACAAACGTATGCGGAAGGTTTTAACCTATAATTTCTTATTTAAGAGCATTGTTCCTGTCTTTGTGTCGTAATGTCTTGGGGGTCTTACAATCCATCCCACTGAAAATTTGTTACATATCTTTTAGAAAATCCAACTTTTGGTGGCGGTTTTTTGTTGTGTCCTTTGTTATTCTTTCACCCTAAGAAAAGCTGATATAGAGGATTACTTTTCTTATTAATTTTTCATTTTGTCCGTCTAATTTATTACTTTTTTTTCTCTCTCCCCAACACCACACCCAACCCAATTCTCTTTCCGAAAATATTCACAAATTCAGTAGCATGCCATTTATGAAGGATAAACAAATTGGACGCAGTACTACTAGGAATGTTACTAAGGCTCACTGGGAACCGATCGAAAAGTAAGCTGTTGCTTATATCATTCGGCAACTTACTGGTTTATTCCAAAATTTAAGTGTATCTTCGCACTAACAGTGCTTTATACATTGCTTTCTTTTTACAGTATTTCCGATGCATATGTCCTATTTTTATGACAACAATATTGGTACAAAAGTCTGGTCTGAGCTTATACACTGAGTACAAAGTATTAAGCATTCAAAATTACTTTATTAGAATTCAAGAGTTAGGGCCTGTAACTTCTCAAAATATCCATCAACTAAGCACTCAAAAACAGCATCTCCAACTTTTGAGCGCCACAATGGAAAATGTACCACGCAATAATTACTTATCACAAGAACTAAATCTCAAAATGTCATTCCCAACAAAGCAACTACATGGTGTCAGCTGGAACAAAAAACGTTTTCTGGTTTCTTTTGACTCGCACCAACATTTCCGTGTGTTTTTGCTCCTTGTTGCTTCAGGAACCAATCAGAAGATTAAGTAAATATGACTCACCAATGTTAACTGGGGCTTGAAATTAGTTTTTGGTTAAAGTATGTGACTCAAATGCAGGATTGTTTTCTTCGAACAAACCTGATGAAAATGTTACTTGCAGAGAAACGTTCATGCATTTCTTTTTGGAAAAGTTGTTGCATAAGAGAAGTATATGGGGAAATCCAAGTTTCAATTTGCAGCCTTGACAGAGACTCGTAAAAAAGTTACTTGCAACTTCACTCTTGCCCATGGTCTGGTCTGTGCAACTTATTGATTTTCTCATAAGATTTCCTGATTCAGAGTTGAGTGAATTTTTTCTTTCATATCTATTTTTTAGTTATGTTCCTATCCCTAGTGGAATCTTATTTTTAACTCCTTTTTCATCATCTTGGATCGTGTTGTCGCTGCAGAGGTTAAGCCAATTGTTTTATATCTTGTTGACAATATTCTTCATCCTAAGACTGGTAAAATTGGTCAGGCTGACGGGGTTGGATTTTATCAATTTCTTGGTGATATTATTTAAAATTCAGTCTTTGGCAAAGCGGCTTCTGATGTTCACAGAATGGGCTCAGGGGTTGGCATTGAGACCTTTGTACCTAGTTGCAGTTACAAAGTCAAACCTAATCTTCCTTTAGTATTTAATGCCTATTGTTCTAAGTCATTGCTCATCATTTTTTCTATTTCCAGTTTGAACATGAATGAACTGATAAATCCGGGCCTTTTTAAAGATGGGCTAGCACTGCTTGTAAAAGAATGATTTCTGATGCTAAATCTTTCTATGTTGAGCAAGCTTGTTGATCTATTTCTTTCAAAATACTTGGAAGTCCATATTTCTGGAATATTAACAAAAGTTTGTTTTTCCACTATTTCGTAAAGGTGGATTTTTTATGTCCCCAAGGAAAAAGCTGATCTGTTTGCTAGATTCAAGTAGATTGTTTTACGCCAATTCGTCTGTAAATATAACTGGTGTTTCTTTACCGGGTTTCCCTTCGTAAACTAATCAAACTATCATCATAAAGTCGACGTGAGTTGCAAAGGTTATCCATGGATTTGATCAACCTAAAGCTCCTGGTTTACATTTGATTCCTGTAGTTTTTCCAAAAGAAGCTGCTTCCGAGCTATATTCCTTGCTTTCCAAACGTTTCAATCTTATCTGCCTTTACCAGGGTTTTGAAGAAGAAATTAAGGACTTTTGCTTAAAGTAAAAAAAGTTGACCATACACAAATAAGGCTGGTAAACTAAATTTTTATTTAAGGGCTGACACATGTACAGTTGTCTCAGTTTAATATGATTTATGTGGTGAATAATTTTTTTTGGTGAAATTGTCTGGATTATAACGAGAAAGAACAGTAAAATTTTCAGGGTTTTCCAATTTTTCTTTTGAATTTCAAACATTCAATAGCGATCAAAGGCCATTTTCAAAGATGCATATCTTAGTCTGATATAGCTTTGGATTTTGTAGAATAATTTTCTTTTTCAAGTGACGGAATATGACAAGAATTGTAGATGATGGCTGCAGTCCTTTATGGCCGATAGGCAGTTATAAAACACATTGGTATAATTAAATTGTAGAGCCAATTTTCATAAAAAAAATCCCTCTCAATTTATCATTAGTAAAGTGATAATTAAATTTCTTAGGTTTTCGTACTTGACGGTACAACTCTGATATATCTCTTACGGATAACAGATCCTACGAATACTTGAAAGTATCATCTCATAGGAAAGAAGAAAACCAGAAACTACTATGAAGATGACCATATATTTCGTACATCCGAATGTTAAGGAGCCAAGAAGGTGGTGCCATCTGAGCTGCCTGGAACACACATTGATCCAACGTATCATCAGAAAAGTACCCTATTTCCGCAGTTTTGTCTCCCCACGGCTATGTGCCTATGAACGTAAACCCAGGTCTATGTTAAACGTTTTCGAAAATAACGTTTCTATTCTACACATCAACCAGTAAAATGTGAAATTACAACGATTTCGTCTCATTAGTCTCAAAGTAAAAAATGTCTTTTTTATGTTAAGTGATGTAGGCTTTTTACAACAATTTTCCAGAAACTTCAAGTCCATTCCCTCCTAAACTTTTCCTTTTATCTATCAGTTCAACTGTTGCTTTTCTACCATTTGCTAAATCATATGTCATGTTGTTACTTTGCTGTCTTTCACAGGAAGATTCTCCGATGGAATATGTTCGAACATTTTTGTACAGATTATGCCATCGGACATACTCTTTAACCCCTTCGTTTCCAAAATATGATTGAAATCTGTTTGGAAGGTTATAAAGTGCTGGCTCTATTTAAAAAAATTTGTTAGAATGTAAATGTCGAGATCAATAGAACATGTGATTTTGAATGGTAAACTGTTTGAAAGAAATTACATTCGTTGCAATTTAGCTACTTTTCAATGTACCCTGTTAATTGTCAGCATGACTGGTAGGAAAAGTTATACAATATGGCTTAAAAAAACTAAGAAAATAGTGGAAATATATTGAAAGCCAGTAAAAGGCTTGGTGTCGATAAAAAGAATATCAGACGTTGGCTGTTACAGAAAGAGGTGAGACAACATTATCCCTTCAACTGAGTAGATAACATTTCTGTTTGTGGCCACATACAAGGAGCAGAAGCAGCATACCCAAATAAGAGCATGCCATCATACTATTTGTCAAAGACGAAAGCAAGTTTGGAAGATCAGTTAATGAAAAAGCAGTCAAACGTAAAGCTTCAACTTTGTTTTCAAAATTATTTCTCATGCCTGGTGCTTAGCACAGAGCTTCAAGGGAGTGGGTGCACAAGGATCCATTTGTGGAATAACCTGCTTCTTGAAGGAGGTACAAGCGTTGGTCAGAAGGTTTCGCAAGAATTGTGATAGGGCCCTGTCTGCCATGCAAGGCATATCTGTCTATGGTTATATCTGAATCATGGATGGACCGCTATGCTATTTTAAGCTAACAACACTCGTTACTACTTAATACGATGAGTGTTCAAATTGTAAAAGTTAAAGCAACTGGGAACGTAACACTACGTTTCTCCTTACAGTCGGAGCTACCGTAACGGGCAGCATGGTAAAAGCTTAGATTGCTGGCGATGCTTCATATCAAGAATCTTATTAAACCTTCTCAACAGACATTTCCCGATTGGAGTAGGGAGGCAAGATATCGAAGGGGAACAATGCCTTGTGAATTAATGGTAAATCCTTAAGCAAACTATCTCTGGCATAAATCGCCTGATGCTTTTTCCAAACAACGGGTCTTTACTCATCATGCGTGTTCAAGCATCAAACAATGCTAACACTAACAGTAGGAGTTTAGGTGGGGGTATGACAGACACCACATATACAATTTATAGATACCAGAGGGAATAAACCGTTTAAAGACAATTTTCGCAAGAAATGGAATGATTGGATGACCGAAGGTAAAATTCAACACACTGCATACGGAAAACGAAAGAGAGTACAAGATAGTTGTAAGTACCTCTATAAAGTCTGGCGAAAAGAAGCTACCGATGATAAGATTCTGAAAGGGCTCAGGGAAACCGTGTATATTGAATATGGTCGAAACGTTGACGGTTTGGAGTTTGACTTACGTGATATGATGTACAAAAGAGAAGTTTCAGCAAAGATAGTAGCAAAAGTAAACCAATTCCTTGTTAACTTGGAAGGTGAAAAAAAGAATGAATTTTCTGCAAAAAGTGATCATGACGAACTTGGGTAAACTGACAGTTATAACGATAAAAGGGATGAAAATGGTGTCAATATAAATATATATAATAACTGGCATCAAATGAAAATAGTGAGCGATAGGATAATGGAATCAACGATATTTCTTAATGTTTTACATTGTATATTTATATATAAGGTGAACTCTATTTTCATTTGATGCAAGTTATCTTTTTCTCTAAATATTAGAAACTTTTCTGATCAGTGTGCCTAAATCAAGCTCATTTTTCCCGATTTAAAAAACACAAAAACGTAAAAATCCGCTAAAAGACCCATGAATAAAATAATGATATAAATAAATCAGTGCAACTGTTTATCAGATAAAAGTAAACTCTTCTTTTTTGAGCGAGGTGCTTCAGTCTGCCGTCATACAACTTCTGGGATCTTCCATCCGATACGTTGAGGCGTAAATGCTCCTCACAAATTTCTCCTTGCTTCTCCTGCAGTATTTCGCCATTCAATGATGTCAAAATCGAGACAGTCGAAACATTCTAACATTCATCTACTGGATAGAGTATTAGCTGATGGATATTGCTATGCGGTATGAAGAAGGGAAGTTCTAGGCAAAGGAAAAAGGTATCGTAGTACTGTACTCTTGTGGTGTTGAAGTGGTTGGCAATCAGATGTCCATATAAATGGTCCCAGTTTTGGATGCTTGCAGTGTTTCTGGGAGTACTGTTGCTAATTTGTTCCTCTTGAATGAGTACCAGACCACTGTGTATATTAATTTGTAAACCTGTTTGAACTGTTCGGCGCAAGTCAAGGTCAAACCAAAAGATAAACACAGTCGAGAAGACAGGTGTTTACCCTAGTTCCACTGAGTGACATCACCACTTATTGAAGGAGCAAACAAGTGGATAGTTAAGTGATTTCTGACAGTTGTGTTTTTCTTGATGGCTATGTTGTTCATTGATAGAAACTCCGTATCCTTCCGTCGAAGCTACAAATCTATTTTGTTCCGCAAATTTTTCCCAGCTTGATGCTGGTAAATTTTTAAGTCTATTAATTAAGCCGTTTTTGTGAAACACAGAGCTTTCCCTTTTGTACAATCCAATGAAATCCCTTACACACTTTTTCACACAAGTTGAATTTTTAGTTTCTTCCGCCTCGACTCAGTCTTGATACAATTTTCTTCTTGGAGACATGACTTATTGTGTTGTTTAATTGATCGTAATTTTAATAGCTTTTCACCAGTTCCACTTTTTTAGTGTGATTTTTACAAATTCCAAAACATTGAAGGTCATAAATCTTCTAATTTAAGTTAAGAGCAATACTTTTGATAGAAGTGTCTCGTGAACCAGAAGTTAAACAGGGCAATTCGGCCATCTCCATTCCGGCTTTCTCGCTTTCGATGCCATCCTGCTACCTTTGTTACTGGCTGTCTAAAATAATATATCATTTACTTTTTTTTGTCCAAAGCAAGGATATGAACTGGTTTTAATGGTGTTCAGTGAAGGGCAGATCTGCTTCTTTTGATATCTTGAAGAAACGGCAAAATGAGTCACAAGCAAAATTTCATAATCAGAAGACAAAAGAAAGGGTGATAACAGAACACGATGCAGGTAGTTAAGTTGTCTGGCTATGACAATTAGAATTAATCTCCGACATATGGTCTGCCCTTATAAACATATCGTTAAATAAATTGCACTAGTCACTGCTGGCAAAATATTGTGTCTCTTTCAATATATGGTTTTCATCAAAGTTGGGTTGTACTTCAATAAAAAGTTTCAGTAATAATTAAAAAACCCCAGCTGCTGGCATAAATCTTCAAGGAAAGGGCTAGCAAATGTCAATGTACGATAAGCTACAAAAAGATCCTATTCACGAGTAAAACCCTGTCGGGCCATTTCAGATTCATAAAAGTCGTGCAGAGTCCAAACATTGAAGATCAATTTACGTCACGGAAAAAAAACCGCGAGACCAAATAACATGACATGTCACAATAATGAAACTGACATCAGGTACAAACCGCCACATAGATAAAGCAACACATACAAGATGATACCATAGACAAAAATAAGAAAAACATAATACAACAAACACTGCAGTTAATAAATAAAAAGGAAACCACGACCAAAGTTTCTCAGGTGGACAAAACAATGCAACAAAAAATATAGCTTTTCAGGTACGGTTCACGGTCGTCTTGATGTACAGACTCGGTCATCTTGGGGGGTCTACATACATGCTCTAAAGTCTTCATTTTGCCTTACACACAAAGGAAAATTGTACATAAATTAATATCATAGACCACCTGATATTTCACAGACAGTATCAATTGGAATAGAAAACACAGGCAGTGTAAACAACAATGACAAACGAACAAACAAACTCTTACTATAAATATGATATCAGAAAATAGCATCATACACAATGCAGTAGGATCTAATATGCAATGGACTAGGCAAAATGAGGCCTACAATTGACAAAGACAACTTTTAGGTCAAATAATATCTAAAGAGATGATGCCCACAGAATGGTATAATAAACACCTTTACATCATAAACTTGACATCAGAGGTGAAAAGAATATAGATCAATCATAGGTGATATGACACCAGAAAAAACAACAGCATGTTGTAGAGAGAGAAAAGACAAGAAGTATAGTCACATATTGTACAAATTGACATCACAAAGTTACATAAAGACATTGTAGATTGTGACAGACATGACAATATAGTTAAAATGACAAAAAGCGTATATAGTGATATCACAGGCTAACATTTAAGGTTGTATGACGTCTCAGACAAAATGGCGTTCTAAGTATGACAATACTGAGAAAGCGGCACTTTAGACAAAACAGCAAGGCATACAAAATTTTAACAAAATGACCATCAGGAGTGTAACATAGCTGAAGTGCCAATATTACATATTGACATCGAATAAAATTCTGTTAAGGCTAAGAGTTACATTCCTGTTGTTTTGGGTCGAGACCAAGATTTTGCCATACTAATCATTAACAGTTTTCATAAATGTATGTTATGGTTAAACAGGTCATGTCCACAATGCTTTATCTGGCACTAGTTTTCTAGAAATATTCTTCTCATAACTGTACTCCTTAACCAATACAAGGTTAGGTGAGAAAAGACTTTGGGGACACTCTTGTAATCATTTTTGCAATCTAATGAGTTGACAAAATCTTTTTAAATTGAAGTTTTCTTTAATTTTCAAAACTGTAACTATATCCCAGGTACACGGCATTCAACACTATTTATATTCTTCTGTGAAAAGCAGAGCTTAGTTCCTTCCATGTAACCTGGTCTTGTTCTGTTTACAATCTGTTACCAACTTGTTTTTATAAACAAATTAGAACTATGATTCAATTTGTCCGATTGTATTTTTCGCTTTTTGTGCACGTTCCCCATTTAACAGCACGTGTGCTCCCTATCGCGCTTCTCCAGCATACTTTTTGACCCCCTAATGCATACAGGAATAACTACATGGAATCAAGTGAATTATATTCTTTTCTTTGTCGCTTTTATCCACTGAGTTCAGGCAAAACATTGCTTAAGACTTCGTTTAAGTAGAACGGACAGTGAAATTTGTTTTTGGCAAATTCATCTTTCTCCTAATCTTTCCTTTTCGAGTTGTCTGTACCTTTCCAGCTTCTGTCAGTGTCTATTTGAACTTTTAAACTGAGTTTTTTGTTGTAGGCATGTGATCATAAGTCAAAGAACCGTTTACTTGCTCCTCAAGGTTTTAATTATTACTGTACGTTAGCAGCTCATTTACAAAATGCAGATATGACATTCATTTAATGGTTCGAGTCTGATTTCAACGATCTGCATCATTGATCTTCCGATAATCAAGACTGGTGTACTTGTCTTGATTTCGCCTTATATGTGTAGTCAGATGGGCTTTTTTTCTTTTTTTCGAGCTCTTGGCGAGATTGGTTTCCGCCAATTCTTTAGTAAATGTCAAAGGTCATTACAGAACAAGACTTTTGACTTGCATTAATCTAGTGAAGGATGTGCTCTAGTTTTGTATATTTCAAAAGGACTTGCTAAAATGCAGCACGCTGGCTTGCTTCAAAAAAATTCTGGTTATGGTATCAGTTGAAGGGTGTTTGCTCAGTTAACCTTTTCTCTCAGATCATAAATATGCTCGTCATAATAATAGAATTACTTCTTAACGATCCTTTCATAAATAGTTGGGTTCTCCAAAGCTGTATTCTTGGTCCAGCTCACGTCCTTTATTCTTTCATCGGTGACTTTTCTGCTTTAAGTTCGTCTGCATCTGTGTTGATGGCACGACCTTATACCCAGGCATTGGCTACAAAGCAACATAACAGGAACAAGCCAAACTTCTAAAAAACTTATAGGAAGGAAGTCGCCGTCAATTTGAAATGCGGCAAAAACTGATATTATTTCATAGAAAGCTGGCTTCTTAACCTCCTAAAATATTCATGATTATCATCCTGATATCAACCAACGTAGGATTTCTTTTCCACTTAATGAATGCTTATCTATGACAAAGATTGGTTTTTCATTCTGTACAGATCTTTCTTGAGCTTCAAATATTCCATCTATCAACGTCTGGTCCTAAAAGGGGTTCTTTATATTGCGCTTGAGAGTATCCTGCGTCTAAGGTCATTTTACACCTTCATAAACTCATCATTCGTCCTTGTATTAGGAACTGTCGGCAAATATCGACACCCTCGTCCTTAACTTCTCATCTCGATGTTCTTGATCGAATTCAGAGGCGTGTTGGTACGACACGACAGATCCAAATCTTGCTGGTACTTTTTCACCAGTTTTTTCGGCCAAATGTTATCCTCATCTTTTATAGTTATCACGCAGTTTTCCCACAAGTTTTGCTCTTAGGTAGTTTCAGCTAGGCTTGTTGGATTTCGTGTGGCTCGGTTTTTCTCAGTCTTTACCCTCATGCAGTTGTGCTCCCCGTTGTTAAAAATACTACCATGAATAGTATTTTTTGTTCCGCAGCCAGGTAGTGGAACTGTTTGGGTTCTTATCACCCTCGTCTTTATTTCCTTCTTTTTTTCTTTGTTTTGCAGTTCCAAATCTATTGCTTTGAGCCTTGTATTTTCTTAACCATCAAAAAAAAGAAAACAAATAAATCAAATCACTTTCTCCTTTGGTTTCTTTTCAATATTTTTTGCTTGTGCCAACATCCAATGAGTAGTCATCAGCATTAAAATATTCTTTAACACTTATCAGCTTCCAGTTTATTACAAGTTGAGTTTACAACCCAAATGGCTATTTTACAGCCCCCCTCCCCATTAGTCTAGGCCGGAGTCGATAAGGTAGAAAATACTTACTGAAATCCACTCTGAAATATAAATTATGGTGCTGCATATGTAAAAGGATCTTCAAAATTATAAAAGTATTGGCGAATAACTATTTTGTCCCAAAGGCGTATTAGGATTGCTACCTTTTTGGCCTTAAGTATAAAAGACTTGGGAAAGCCATGTAAATATGGAATAAAATAGTAAGCGTGCTCAGTTTACCATGTAATCATGCATGTTCATAAAAGCCTGAATCTTTTTCTTCCACTATTCGTACCATTATGGAATAATTATCTTGAAGTTGTGTAGGCACACTAGCACTATACATCTCATTAAACCGGACCAGATTATTAACGGAAGCATCTTGCGGGAGTAAAAAGGCCATATGTTGAAGGGAATAAGTTGTAGTTGGCTCCAATTTTCTGCTGTTGGAAGCCATACCGCTACCATTTACTGCCATTGCCGAAAAAGCCTGCAGCATTTGTCACCCTGCATGTCGGGGTTTCATTTGGCAACAGTCTGAACGTTCTCTGGTAATTAAACGAAATTTGTGTATCTGAAGCGGACCGCAGTCACTTGGGTAATTAGTCGATACATGCAGCAAGAGATATAGTTGGTATCCCATTGCTACCGGCATATGGGTGTCACTGCAATTCCCTGCGGCCAGTATTGACTGTATTCTGGTACACATATGTCCCTCTCATTCGATTATTCCACTGTTAACCTGCCGTCTCTTGGAAAAGGTTTTTTACAAAAAAATTGTCTTTCCATATGGCGAATCTCCTCCTTCATGAGAATTATGGACCTCACCCTAAATCCTCTATTTCTGCTACGTCGCTTGTTTACTTAACTTCTATTACATTTTACCGTACATTTTGTTCTGACGGTAATAACAAAAATTCGGGCAACGCTCTTTTCATGCATGACCCAGAAATACGGCTTCTCTTGCAAAACAAAAAAAATGCCCAATATCATACGGAAAACTCTAAACATATATAAAAACCAACATAACATAAAATAACCAAAGCCAACAGGAATGGTTTGCCAATCTAGGATCACAAGATTTTTTTGTTTACAGCATGTCATTTAAAACAACAGCAAAAAAAACCCCAAACAAAATGGCAAACTTGTCGACATCGTTGCAAAAAATGAATTTAGTCTTTTCCTTAAGTTACGCAAATACGGGCCCACATAAACTGTAAGTGTAAAGTACTGTGCATTACTAAGTTGGGTTAAACCTTCAAAGTTTTTCAATTACCAAATGGTAGCGATACATACTTAGAAGAGTAAAAAAACCCACGCTTTTTGTTTTACTTGGCTCACAAGTCCAAACAATGTCAATCTTTTGTACACATGCAGGCCAAAGAAACTTGATACCAGGGCAGAAAACCTCTATAACATTCAATTCATCATCATTCTAGTGGGGAACAAAGTTTTAGCACCCAATAGCCTGGTTTTTAGAACTTAAAGCCCCACACCAATCGACTGATCAATTTTTAAACGGGATATATAGTCTGTCCATGTAAAATGCTCCCCGACACTGCGTGTAGTTCTTATAACGAGCTGTTTTACAAAATTCCCAAGTGAAATAAAATGGAATGCAGTGAATCGAATCCCAGCCAGTTCTTAAACGCTTTCAACTTTGGAGCGCGGCCAACGATTCCAATAAAAATACACATGGCTGACCAAGCGTATCTACAGTAAAACATTAAAGGTTATTTTAACATGTGTTGCAGCAGAATCTTTAAAGGCAGGGTGTAGTGGTTGAATATTAGTACATACTCAGTAAAAACAATTCACCAGACTTCTTAATATTTTTAGATGACCAATTTCACGTAATTCCTCCCACCCACGTGCCCTGGAGTAATCAACAGTATTTAAACAGAGATTTTGGTAGTCAAGAAACAAGACAGACAAAGAAATGGTTCCAAATGAGTCACAGGTGCTACAGATGGTATTAATCCTTGTCCTGTTGTGCAGAAGCTCGTAGTCTTCTGAGAAGTTCTCGTCTCCGGCTCTGTAGTTCCCCTTCACTCTCGCTGGAGGTGTCCCAATCGGTCTGCAAGAGAAGTTGCAAAAGAATGTCTCAGTCACCATTGTATATACTACAGTAAAGAACCAAGAGATGGTTAGTACTGTCAACAAATGAGCACAAAAGACGTGCTACAAGAAATTATGCAGGCCAAGGGACATATAATACAATTCCTCAGTTCTGTAGCACTGTTGTCGAGAACAACTCGATACTGCAAGCTGCTTGGAGCTTGCTGGTGTTGTTCAGACTTAAGGACCACTCACGAAAACTGCAACGGACATACGAAGCTATGATCTTATTGTTCAACATCGAAGCCTCACAATAATTGATTTAACATTACTCTTCACATTAGGCACACAAAGTTAATTTACAAAAGTGTAATTTATCAATCCGACTGTCAAGTATTAAAACCTTTTACACGTGCCAGCCTTTGACACCCTCTTCACCCACTAACAATTTGAACTTCCTTTTCTTTAAAATTTTCCGCCTAAAATCTTCCATTGTTTTAAGAAAAACATTTTCATTCATATTGATATCATATTACCATTTCAATTGTACTGGGTTCAATACCTTTTTGAACCGTAAAACACTCAGTAACTTAACTTTTTTATTTTTGATTCAAATTAGCAGGTGAAGATCATTTTACTTTTAAATCATTCTGCAAATTTCTAGCTGTCTCACGAGTATCCCATCATATCTAAGACTATTCAAACCAGTGATATTCACGACGTCTCTTCACGAAAGGTAGTTACTTGACAGAAAACCCCCCAAACCATTACCAGTTTACACGCCAGTCTGGATTTGAAAAAGAGAATTGAAATAACTTCAAAACTGATCACTTTTGTCATCAGATTCTCTTTAAAATGTAAGGTAGTTTAAATATATTTTGCTTATAATGAAGGGTTCTTTTTAAACAAGTAGCTATTTTTACAGCCTATTTTGTCCTTCGAATAGTATAAATTAAAAAACAAAAAAAAAACACCGCAAAAAAATCCCTACAAGGGAAGCAGGGAAAAAAAAAAAATTATCAAACCCGTGAAATTACCAAAGTAAATTTAATTGGATCATGTACGTATCAAGTTTGACGCCAGTGGTTGAAAAGGTTTATATCACAAGGTAAAAAAGCAGTAATCTTTTCAACAAATGGGTTAAAACCACAGGAACATGATTTAAAATAAGCTGTTCAAAAACTTCGCAGAGAATACAGGTTTTTAAAAGGGCTTGCAACAGAAAAAAATTGTTCTTATTGCTTGATAAAAACGCTCATTTTTTTTTTTGGAAAATCCTGTAACAAAACATCTCAACAAAACTAATGCAGAAATACGCAATTGAAATCCGCCGAAATGAAGAGAGTAAACCCGGTATGGTGTGACCGGTTAACAATGATAACAGCTCTTGTGGTTCATGTTGGTTATCTTCAGTTCCAAATCGATGCAGAAAAATAAGAAAAACAGTCGTTTTGCCAAGGACAGATCCTGGTAAGACAAGACAAGTAGAATCCCGCTACGGTTCGATTGTCTCTAAAGTAAATATTGACACGTTTTTTAAAGTGAAAACGTATTTCTCAAATTTCCCCATTCTCCTTCTTCTGCAGCCATCGAGAATGAGTTATTTAACGCTGTCAAAAGTTTAAGTGCAACAGACCATAGATCCGCTCTTTGCAACGACGTTGCAGTTTTTCACAGGTGTCCGACCACTGAACAGTTAAGCCAGTTTGTGCATAACTCTGGGAAGTTATGTAAATCCAACACATCCACTTTGAAAGCAATTTCACTTGCACCTCTTTGAAGTCTTTGAATATATCTCGTTGGCGAGAAATATTATGCTAACAAAAAAGTCTATGATTATGTGAAACAGATATGTGAAATAAATGAAGTTAAAAACAAGATTTTTTATTTGGTGTGCAAACAAACGAGCCACTGGCAAGGCCATATACTTACGTTAGTGGAAAACGCCGACTATTGATCATGATCCAATACGCAAAAAGAGGCATTGGGAAAGGTGATATTGGGCCGTTCGTGCAAATAATGACGTTTAGGTATCCTAAAAATGTATAACGGGCGTCCATGGCGTTGCAACCAAGAAAATAAGTAAGTACATTTTACATCTTAAGCCCAACAATGTATTCATCTTTGCCCGTCTGTCTGTCTGTCTGTCTCCCTATCGATTTGTCTCTGTCTTCAGCTATTTCGGTTACAACTCAAGTCTGCAGTTTATCCCACTCTTCTACCCAACAAGTTAAACAAATATTTCTCTTTAACTTTAGGTTCTGAGTATAAGTGTGGGAAAACAAAACCCCTCTAAAATAGACAAAGCGTCTGAAGGAAAAATCCTACAAAATAAATATTTTTACGTTATGCTTCCAAGCATAAAAAAAAGTTGAATTGTGAAGAAATAATTGCTGCTTGAAAGCCTACAGTATCCTACAAATAAAAAAGTACGGGGAAACAAACCCCCAAAAATGACCACCAGGCCTAAGAGTAAACATAAAATCAGATGTAACATGTCTAGAAAAAGAAAAAATAATCAAAGATAAAGGTAAAACCAAAGTATTCAACTAAGAATCTATTGAGTGAACTTAGTCTACAACTTCTGTTTCCATACGAAGACGTACTAGCATGAAGCATATAGCATAAAGTAAGTTCTTTTTAAGGAAAGAAAACTGACTTTCACTTCGTTCAAGAAAATACAAACTAAGAAATTCTATTTCACAGAAGAATCCATTCTGGGGGCAACCCTTAGTTAGGTTACTGAATGAAAACAATTAATGCGAAAATTCAAGGGACACGTGAAAGCGTTAAAACGTGAAAAATGTCAAAAAAACAAAAAAACAAACAGGGGGTGATATTTATAAAATGATGTAATTCAGCCGCCCTATCTATCACTGAATAAGTTCATGTTATGCTAAAATAGATCAATTTCGTAACAACTTTATCCCTTTGAAAACCCAAGTGAATTAATTTAACCCCCCCTTGGAGTTTTGGAAACAAAACAGTGTTATTGAAAACAAATAAACGCCTTTTGTTCCTTTTTTATCACCAAGAATTCTATTTCAAGAAGAACAAGGCTTTAAGAAAGATATTGTGCATATCTTTTCAACATTGACAAGCCTCAAGTGTTATCAAGAAGAACATTTCAAGTCGTGCTCATATACCCGTGTCTGGCATAAAGGCGGACAGAAGTGTTATTACTTGCTTTTAAAACCGCTTAACTACATACTTGCTAATACTCTAGCGCCACATCCATCGCCAACAGCGAAAGGTTGAATGACACCTCCAGCAAATAAGTTTTACTTTTAATATTTTTCGGATAAAGTAGTTAGCTATAAAAAAGCAAGAAAACTGTAAGAGTCGATACAGGCGGTAATTAAATGGTAAGAGAATGTACGACAAATCCGGGCCGAAAAATTACATCCGAACCCTTCTTATTCTATTTCTGCTGGAAAGGAAAACAAACGAGCTGGCAATTTAAGGAACAGGGTAGAGATGGGGATTCCCTGTAACAGCGCAACGGCTCTCTCACAACTTATGCGTTTTCACAAGGTGCCTTTCCAATTCTCATTCGCCAGGGTTCCATTGATGGTCATACACTTGGAATCGAGACTGACGCTTAGGATCGAGACTATGCTAAAGAGAGTTCCTACGAAAACCAGGTCTTTTTCTCTTATTTATACCTTCTTCTTTTTCTTCGCGGGTGTTGGTGATCTCGTTTCCCCCTCCTCGCTTTCTGAGTCACTTTGTTGATAATGTTTTCCTGACTTTTCCTTTCCCTTTTCTTTCTCTTTTTTGTCTCTGTCCCGCGATTTATCCTTTTTGTCTTTGGACTTCGATTTTCGACTAGACTTTTCTTTTTCTTTATCTTTATCTCTGTCCTTACTGTCCCGGTGCGAATCCTTATCTTGGTCGTCATATTCACCATCTGAGTCGCTCTGTGATACCGATGGCTGTAGGAAACAAATCATAAAATAGATCAGTTAACGTTATAATGAAGTAGGGCATTTGGTAATAATAAAGTTTGTACTGATCAAGTGAAATCACGATAAGCAAATGGGGCCGATCCATTTGCAACTTTTAAATACTTGTAAAAAATAATAAAAGTCAATCCTACTAATACATAAAATGCACTGCATGAAGGATGTTAGTAAAAATAGAAGGTACACGGCTTCAGGCTGACAAAATCTAAACATGCAACCCTATGATGTACGAAAAAAAGAAGAAGGTATTTTGGGGTATAAATTATAACAGATAATAGAAATATGTAAGATTTTTTGCTTCTGCGAGGAACAAAGTTAACGTTTCTAGTTATCTATCCCTCTTCCAAAGAATAGAAAAGAAAATACACCAATCACATTCTGAGTAGCCAAACATTCCCTGTCCTGAATCTGGGGGAGGAAAAAGGGTTCTGGTATTTTAAACCAACGGCGTTTCATACTGCAAAGATGAAACCCCGTTCCCATAAATTAAAAAAAATGGGGGGAAAAAATGGAAAGAACGAGAAAAACTGGGGAGAAAAAAAATTGCAGTTGCATCAAACTTTGCAGATTGCGCTTTATAAGGTACAGGGATCTGATGGTCTGATGTAGAGAACAGTCAAAAAGTCAAAAAGAACAGTCAATAATGTAAGTACTTTGGACCTTCAATCTACTTTAAAATATGTCAACTTGAAATGTCAGCAAAATGTTGTACGTTCTATTTCATTTTGTGGTTATGCTTCTGACTTAAGATCAATGTTTACAAAAAAAATCTATTAAGTTAACTTGTTTTGTAACAAAACAAACAAAAACAAAGCAAGTAATTGATTCCGCAGTCAAAAACAATTTCCACACCCTCACTCCCACCCCCAAAAATACAGCGGATGTAACAAGTATCAGTAGTTAGGATCAGTAAGTAATACTTGTAAGCGAAGGTATGAGTAGAAACGTGAGTGCATCCGAGTGCACGTGGAAACGTTTGAGTGCGTGTCTGACTAGACAAAACTTGGTGTATTAGATTTTGTTTATTTTCAAAACTCCTTATCTTGTTACTTTTTCTCCTTTAGTGCTGAACTCATAGCCAACTCATTCAAAATATTATTCACTAGGACCTGGTTTTGAATCAGAAATGTGTCAACTAACTTTAATCTTATTTGAAACTTCATTTCCACGTGCTATGAAGTTGCTAATTTTGCCAAATGGCTCTTGGGCCTCATATGTGATGATAAGTGTTATTAATTGAAATTTTAAGGCTTTTTCTTTCTTCAAAAGGGTAATTTTTCCCAAGTATACTACATGTTATTTTAATAAACAAAAAATAAGTTCCTTTACCACACCTACGAATCAAACTTTTACTATTTTCCAGTTAATAGGATAAACACATAATTTCTATGGCTTTGCATTTTTAGTTGATTTCTGTTAAAGACAACATGCAACGTTAAATCTCATACGGGCTGGCAGGATACACAGGATTGCCTGGTTACTTAGGGTAATGAACCTTAATAAAAATATTTATTTCTAATGATTACATGGTAAACTAATAGCAAGGGAAGGTAATAATTGCTTACTTCATAGTAGTAAAAATGTAAAGGCTAATAGGATTTCAACATTGTTTTATGGTGTAGTGCGAGATATGAATAGCGAAAAGTGCAACGAATAATCGTGGCGGATGAATTTGAGGATGCCTAGTACATTAGATTCGTATCAACTGAGTTAATTTGTTCCTTTGGCATATTGCATGTTTCGCAGTTGTTTTGAGCTCGATGGCCACCTCCTCTACGAAAGGTTGCAAGCCATTGGTTACGAGAAGCAAATCCGAAAGGAAAATGCCACCAGTAATGATACACGGTGAGTGGAAGCTAGGTAAATTAACACAAAAACAAACCCTACCTACCTGGTTTTGAATTTTTTTGCAAAAAAAAATATTGAAGGTTGAGTTGTGGTATAAGATGAAATGGAAGGGGTACGTTTAAAATCTAGCTTTCATACCAGCTACAGTTTTTAATGAGAAACAAGGAGCAATAGCTAAATTTCATATAATAATTGTAATAATGGAAACTTTTTATTTTTTCATCTGAACATATACAATTACAAACCTCACTAATCAAGGTAGTTTGCATTGGCTTGCCTATTTAACAAGATCAAAATTAAATATTTTAATAA